>WBMZ01002010.1:0-84285 GCA_013400975.1 Atrichornis clamosus
ATTATATAATATATACATATAATTAGTGTTTATATATTAATACCTATATAATATCACAAATAGATTACATATCAATATAATATATTTTATTATCTTTTTATTTATTTTGTAGCCAAGAGCTACTAAGGGGGCTTCAATACCCCTCTTATTAACTCCTGGGGAGCCTAATTTATAAAAACCCTTTAAGTTTATGAGAGATAAGACTGCAATAAGGAGATGTAATAAAAATAAAATTAGCAAAGGAAACCACACATTTAGGTGTTAGGAAAGTAGTGTAACAGTTCCGCTTAGAGGATTTTGAAATTTTCTTCTGCTGTTGTTGGTGTTACGGAGTTACTCTCATTTGCCTGACTTATTAAAAATGAGTGGACAAGGCTCGAAAATGTGTACAAGATAGACCAAAACAGCAACTTCAACAGTCTTTTCTATCTTTCCTTTATGGTGTTCTATTGAATTAGAAAGAAGAGAAAGAAGAAAATCACACAGGTAAATTATAAACATCTGAATGCACTGAAGCTTTACCAGTCACCAAAATTAGTTTGATATTTCATTTTCAGTGATTTGTGAAAAGAACTTAGAAAGTAGCACACAATTAGACACGAACAAATGAAAATTATAAAATACAGTTGAATATAGACAGCATACTGCCAAATAATTTTAACTTGTATGTACAAATGGAAACATTAACATACATGTTAATAACATCCTCTGCAGTACATAACAGATTAAGTATTTGTTATACATAGAAAAGACTTTTCTTTACAAATGCAAACCTATAAAAACTTCTTTTCAGAAAATTTTTCAGGGACTTCAGGCTTTTTTACCCCCTAAATTAGGGCAACAGAATTTTATTCTTCAGAGTAAATCTAGATGCCCTGAGAAAAACCTTGGTGATTTTGCCTGCGATACTAACTGTTTATGTTAAGCCCCTGCACTGAGGAGGCTGGTGGTTGTCTGCCATGCACATTACATGAGGCCCTGCAGTTCAGCTGATCTGTAACGTGCAGAGAGGCAGAACATGCCTAATTCCATTTCCATGTGTCAAGGTGTTTAGCTGCTGTAACCACACACAGCACTTGAAGAAAATCACTGCTTGAGTTCTCTGCTACTTTGCTTACCCAGCAGAGGAATCATAGCTCACAATTCACGCTGCTTCTGCCTCAGATGGGAGACTCACTGCATGATACAACTTTTTATACAATTCATCTACTTCTGTTTCACATTTTTAAGGGTATTTTGATGACTAAATAAATGTTTACTCATCATATGCTAACATAAATCATGCAACAAGCACTGAAGTTCATCTAACCAAGTACAAAATAAAGGCTACCTTGGGTCCATCAGTCCAAAACTTCAGTTTGAGCTGGTTTTCTAGTAAAAACTCTAATTCTGCTCAGACTTTTGCACATCCAGCTGACAGGCAGTATGACATGGTTTTTAATTCTTTTATAATCTAGACCTCTCATAACACCTACATTTCAGTGCCACCAGGAAATACCAAAGCAAGAGAGATAGAATCTGTAAAAGAACTGGCCTTCTATCAGGGAACTCTGCCAACTCCATTTGCAATCATGCACTTAAATACATTCCTGGTTTTCACTGCAGTTCCCTTGAAATAGAAGTAAATATGCAGATAGAGAACTTAGCCCTGAACTTCACTGTTCTCATGATCAAATGTCAATCTTCATTCCCTAAATAGATTCCCATACAGAGCATCCATGTAACAGACATACAGGGGAACAAGTGAGTCCTTTCCCTATGGTACACCAATTATGCAAAAGGGAGACTGGTCAGTGTTCATTCAAAAAATATTTTACACTGGTTGTATTTTTATATTTAGAGTAAGTGCTCACAAACACAATAATCAGAAAGGTACGTAAAAAAGTAAATACTTCAGCTTTTGTAAATCCTAAAGAAGTTTAGAAAAAAAGTTGTCCAACCTGAAAAGTTTTCCCAGTGGAATGCTGTATCAACTCTCAGAATGGCAAGCCTGCATTTTAATAGACTTGGTATATTTAGTTTTTTTTCTACTGTCTTCATCTGCCTCAGGCTGCTTGAGGTCTCCTGTGGTAATTTTACTGTTGCACCTTTGTGCATATGTGGCTTGGGCAACATTTCCTGAGAATGAAGTACGGGACTGCAATAAAATGCAGAAAGATAGAGTGGCATGACCACAACGGGAAACCAATCTAACCAGATGCCTCAAGACAATGAAAAGGAGATGGACTGTAGCCCTTGAGGAAACCTGATTTCTCCAAGAGTTTAGGACATCTGGTTAAATATCTTCTCTCTGAAATAATATTTTGACCTTAATTTGCAAGTATGTGGCAAACCACTCAACTAATGATACTATTTTAAGTTTTACTGAAGAAAAATCTGTTTGAAAGTGGTAACACATAAATTTTGAAAAAATGTATTTTTTAAATACATTTAAATGTATTTAAATGTTAATCTTTTGAAATCAAATTTAAATGTTTTATCTTTTGAAAATAAGATCTCATTATTTAATATATTTGTTACCTAAAGAACCCTAAGGAAAATCCCTGAAGGCAAGAAAAGTCCCAAGGACTGAAAAGAGCTCGTGTGAGAGGAAAGATGGCAGAGATTTCATAAAATGACATAAGATGAGCCGTAAGATGGCTCTTATGTAGGACAAGTATTTTATTTTATATTTTTTATAAAATATATTTAATACAGTTAAATACTTTATTAGAAGTATTTTATATTTTAAAATTAGCTATGGTCTGGTTGTGGTATATGGTTACCATTAAGTTGGTACAGTATGAATTGCTGTACTCGATGTCAAATTTATTTATTGATAAAAAAGGGCAATTGCTAATCCAACTTTTATCCATTTCAAGCTCCATGAAACATGTAGCAATTAGAGGTCTATGATTTCCCAAGTAAAATTAAGCTTAGTGCCCGCTTTACTGCTTTATCTTGCCTATCTGGTGAGACTAAAACCAGAAACAAACCAGAAACACTTGTACAAAGGTTATAAAAAAACCTACTTCTTGTCCTACAGTGTAAGCAAAACTTTGCCCTAAACTAGAAATTAAAATTGAAAAAGCAGAAAAGAGTGATCTTTTCAAAATATCTTTAACATCACAACTTTAAAATACCTGTTTGCCCAAAAGTCCCCACTAACAACAAAGCTAAGCTATGGACAGTCATAGAAAATGGTGTGTTATATTTTATATTTTAAGAAAAAAATCCAACGTTGATAATAATGAATTAATCATAAATACCTCTGTAGTCCAAATAAAACCTATTAATGCAGAACATAAGCTCCAAGACTTTTCAGCTATTTCTGTATCTTTTACTCAACGCATGCCAACAGCAAAAAGTAAACCGAAACAAAGAAACCCCCCAAATCTTCAACACAAGGATGCAAAAAGACCTTAGTACTACAAAGTGAAAGGCATGCAGCACATCTGCTTCTGTCCTGACTGTAGACCTCTCATAAAAATATTAAAAAATAACCGTTTCAGAAATGGATTGCAAAAGTGGTAGTAGCTGCTGCTTTTAACCCCAAGGTCTTAAGACAAAACAGCCCCTATGGACCAAGCAGTTACCAACCAGCTCAATTTTCACTTTCCTGGGGACAATAAAATATAACTCGTTTTCTTTGCGTTATTTTGCACTGAAGTAATTTCCATCATTGTCACAGACATAGCCTGATTACCAGTGGAAGGCAGTAAGCCTGACTTCAACCCCCAAGAAAATCATGGTGCCAATTTTCCTGGAAGCCACACCTTAAGGACACAAAGATGACTGAGAAGAGACAGCACTGATGTAGCAAGTGCAAACCAAGCCTTGTCAACCTGATTGCCTTTCTGTGATGAGATTACTGACTCTGTGGACAAGGGATATGTAAATTTTTTTTTTTTTAACATTAGGAGAGTATTGAGAAGAGGTGCTATAGACACTTAAAGATGAGTTCTTCCTCTTCCAGTACACAATTTTTTTTTTTTGGTCAGGTTAACAAAGACACCTAAAATTACCTGAACCTCTTTAATCAGGAACAAGGAAATTTAAATACTATCTTTCCAAAACAGATGATGGGGTTTGAGCTTATTTAAACAACACATACCTAACCTATGAGAGCTGTAACTCCAAGCTGGAACAGCTTGAGATGATAAACTGGCAGAAGCTAGAAAACTCACTTTGTATCACTTCTTAAAGATAAGTTTATTACTATACAATTTTAGACTATTAGTACATATAAATGTACATATGTAATACATACATGTATACAATTAAAAATATCACAATCCCTTATTAAAAGTCTATTCCAGTGAATGAGTTGAGTGTGGCAAGTCCAAATTTCACAGAAGAAATAAAAATCAGAATGTTGAGATGCTTGTTGCCAAAAAAGCAAAATTTTAGTTAGCTCTCAGTCACATGGGATTGTAAGAGAGGGGGTAGAGGTGGAAGATGCTTTCCCAGAGAGGGAATTTAACGGTTTAGCCCGTTCAATTGTGGGATCGGGCAAGATTAGAGCGCGCCTCTTTGGAGAATGACAGAAAGTAATCCTAAATGATGTGGGAACACACCCTTTTGTACATTTAGCTTTGTCCTTCTCTCCTAAGGAATCTAGCTACTGTATTCTTCTGATTAATAAATACTGACTTTGAAAAGCCTGCTCGATGGTCTGCAAATACTCTCTGAGACAAAGGATGACATCTGTGACAGAGGTCTATACTCATTCTGCCAAAGAGAGAAAATGTTGAAAACACAGGTCCTAAGCTCAAGAACAACAGAATTATGCATTTTGCCCTTTCAAAGAAGACTCATAAATTTATCATTTTGAAAGAGTACACATAAAATAGATTAGAAGACAGAAGGATGGAGAACATCTAATAAATGCCTGACAGCATGTTACTTCTGTCATGCACTAAAGAATTTCACACTGTTTGATGGTAGAACAACAACTACTTAAACCATGATTCAGTGTAACAACTCCTAAGTTCTGGTAAGCTTAGGAGCAAGTAGAATAGAATACATGTATTTTTTACTACATAAAATTAAATTGAGACAAAGGAGCCAAATAAATACTTACTAGAAGATAAAAACTGCTTACAAAAAATAGAGTTTTATGTACACAATCTGAAAATGGAAGAAAATGGCTTTTGAAAGTTTTGAATTTCACTATATAATTCCTGGTGTGCAACGGTTCAGTACACAAAAGGTAAGTAAATATTTGACTGTTCACTGGAACACAGAAAATATAAAAAGACAATACTTTTACAAAACATTACAGGCAGTAAAACAAAATTTATCACAGAGCATGAGGTTTTACACCAGAGAGGCTGTTCATGCACTTCAACAACCATGCAGTACTTTTTAACTTCCAGAAACAAACCCAATTCCTTTATAAGATATTGATCCAGTATTTACTATTCTCTAGAGTACAGGTTATTATTCGTAAGAATTGTGTATTTTTCTAACGCAGACAGTTTTCATACTCACTCTCCTTACTCAGTTTTCTTGTAAATGGTAAGTGAAGACTGGAAATCTGAGATTCATGCAGTAGGGTTAGAATTGTTGTGTAATCCTGTACACTTTGCCTGGGAACTCAGGGCATGGGCTTGACAGAACAGCACTCAACAGAATGAAAACACATCTGTGCACTTCAAGACACTATGGATTATGTTATAAAAAGGCAGCTACGTGTGAAAGGGCTAGGCAGAACAGAAAGTGAGTGATCTTATGAAATATAACATATTTTGAAAGAAGAGCAGATGAGAACAAAATTTAAAAAGTGAAACAAAATTCCTACACATATATACACAGATATGTCTGTATAGCCCACATACAGGCATGAATATTTGGTAACACAGAATATTTGCATCTTTACTCAAATTCTTTATAACCCTGGAATATCCTTCTCTGACACATCATGTTTCCCCTTTACCTATTTTTTCTTTTTTTTTCCTAAATAGATAAATAAAAAAGTTGTCATCAAACATTGTACTATGCTTTCCATGTGCACATCTGTAATACTTTGTGCAATGAGCTGCTTAAAATGTGAACAAACAAACCAATGCAAAGGCTCAATATATCTGATAGAGCATCACACAATCTGATTGTCAAATTTGTCTGCAAAAGATGTGTGTGTTTAACACCAGTCCAACAGCTACTTCCTACATTCTTGATGACCACAAATTGAAAGCCATTATTGCAAAGAGAGAAGATTCAAGAACTCCACAGAGAGAAAGAAGGAATTATTCAGCTTCAGATGGTGGTAGAAAAGTCAAAATTAGTCTATAAGATATTGAAGAAATACTTAGGCTTATATTAGAAAAGCAATCTGAAAAATAGCAGCAATAATAGATATTACCTCATGATGTAACTGATACAGTATTACAGCATTTCCACAGCATTAAAAAAGAAGTCTGAAAAAACCACATTCAGACAACCAAATCCATGTGCACCATCACCACTCGTTCAACTGTTTCTTACATTTAAGATACTTTAATTCTGTTTAGATGGGTTCATACACTAGTTTTGCCCTCTTTCATTGACAACAAACTTTTACCTATGTAACTAACACTAATACAACTGCTATGTTTAGAAAGTTTCACTGAAGATGTAGAGTTGGTGAGACCTCACCTCAAATCCTGTGTCCAGTTTTGGGTCCTTCACTGCAAGAAGGACATTGAGGGGCTGGCACATGTCCAGAGAAGGGCACTGGAGCTAGGGGAGGGTCTGCAGCACAAGTCTAATGAGGAGCAGCTGAGGGAGCTGGGGGAGGCTCAGTCTGGAGAAAAGGAGGCACAGGGGGGACTTTATCACTCTCTACATCTCCCTTAGAGGAGGTGGCAGCCAGGTGGGGGTTCTCCCAGGTAAAAAGTGACAGGACAAAAGGAAATGGATGGAAGTTGAACCAGCGGAAGGTTAGATTTGTTCCTAGGAAAAACTTCTTCAAAAAAAGTGTTGTCAAGCACTGGGACAGGCTGCCCAGGGCAGTGATGGGGTCACCATCCTAGGAGTATTTGAAAGACCCATAGATGTGGCACTCAGGGACATGGATTAGTGGTGGACTTGGCAGTGATGGGGTAGTGGTTGGACTCAAGGATCTTGAAGGTTTTTTCCAACCTAAACAATTCGCGATTCTAAAGTCCTTGGACAGATATAGCTACAGGACAACACAGTTCTTCCCAAGCTGAATCTGACTCCCAACAATAACTTTTTGAAGAGAGTTATCAGCCAAGTTAAATACTTTAAGAGTAATACTTACACTGCAAGTAAAATGGTAACAATGTTTCTATTTCCACTGTCCAAGGGAGGAAACCAAGTTGAGCAGAAGAGGGCATGAAGTTGGGATACAGCGGGGATGGTATGAACACAGGCAGGGATAGTATTTATTTTACAACCTTAAGCTTGTGCAGACTTCTTACCTAATTATGCCTGGGTATATTTGTAGATAAGTGTTTGAGACAGCTTTGGAAATAGCATTTGCTGTTAAAGGCTTTGCAATGATCAGCAGAAGTGCAAGTGCTGTATTTTGTCAAGAAGAAACGAATCTTCACAAGCAGAGTACACTGGACACCCATGGAAGAAGGTGCAAAGAGGGCTCATGCAACCAATTCAAGGTCCGGATCACGCTTCCAGATGTACAGTTACACGTAATAGAATCACATATATATTAGCCAAAGTATAGTTTAAGCCATTGTCAAGATGTAACTCTATGTGATTTTTTAAAGTAAAATAAAGTAAGATTGAAACACATGTTTTTATACATAATCTGAATGTATTTATTTTACTTCATTGAATCCTGGAATTGATAAAATGCTTTTCTTACAATTGAGTTAAAGTATATTACTGAAAGCATCTTTAAAGATCTAAAAGATAAAAAGATTTGATGCAGTGGCTGACAGACTGCTCTGACTGTTCCTATTGTGCCAATTGTTGCTTAGGTCTCTCATCACAGCATGAAGTTACATACAGCATGTGCTGCAACAAATCTATACAATCACGGAAGGACGGACTGTCAGCCTCAATCTTGCATTTTTCTGTTTTTGTCAGCATGTATCACTCCACAGCTCAACATAAATTAACTTTAACACAGGATTTTGTGTCTGTTAACATAACATTTAATATGTTCCAGTGCAGTTATATTGTTCTGCTTTGGAAAACACAGTCAGAGAAAAGTGACGTAACTTGCCATTAATTTCATTATGACTAATGAAACTGAGGTTGTTCATATAAATCAATACAACTGGATGCTGAGAGTGAGTACAGCTGGCAGGGAGAAATGAAGGTAATTTAAAAAGGTTCCATACTGTGAATCATCACAAGCTAGCTTGAAAAATAAGAAAGGAACTACTTCCACAGAACTTGTTTTGAAGATCCTCCCTGTTAAATATCTGAAATAAGTTGCATGTATTCTTCTGTGACAGCTAGAGCTGAGTTGTGATGAAAAAAAAGAATTTACCTGTAATTGCTTAAAGAGTAAGGTGTCAAATATTGACACCTACAGTGCATCTCCAACATGTTTGCAGCTGAATGGTTACACAGTTTCTTAGAATAATAACATTTCCAGCATTAATTAGCTGTCCTGTATAATGAATAGAACGAAACTTCATAAAATGAGCCAAGTGTATTCACCTAAGGAACTCTTTAAACAGTAATTAGCATGATGAAATGCAAACAAAAAATGCTAGTTCCTAAGGGCTTGAAAAATACTTGTTTTATAAAGCATTTCTCCAGTGTACTACACATTCAGGCATCTAATCCACTCCCTTAAAAATAAAGGCCATTTTCTTGGGAACTCTACAGCAAAGAAGTTTAACACAGTGGAACCTTTTCTGTCTAACAAAATCTAACTGGATCAGAAAATACAGAAGCGTTTATGCCAATTAGAGCATGTCTAATTATTAGTACTACATGCTAAGAAAATGCCAAATTTAAAATAGAAATATAGTTTCAACAGAATAAAAATGCTCAGCCATGCCACTTGCTAAAGTTACTGCTTATCTAAGTTGCTTAGTGGGCTTTAAATTTACTTTTGTCTCCTTAATATAAACACCTTGATAAACATGGAAGTTTTCTCCTTTAATATGGTCATGCAAGAATGCAGTAGCTTATCTAACATCTTCATTTAGGATACCTTTTCAAAAGAAACTAAAAACTGAAATAATGAAGAAATACTGAAGGTTTTAATGGGCTAGATAAAGAACTGGCACACACACAGACAACATTCATTTAGAGGATAAAAAATTCTCCAATTTTGAATCAGGTACTAATTTTTCCCAAAAGCAGAATGCCTTAATACCAAAGCAGCCTCTTTGTTTGCAAATTGGGATGTAACCAGTAGTCCCAGTATAAGGTACACCAAAGTTGTATATTGGGAGCTACACAGTTCTATAATAAAGTCTCTTTGTTTGTCGGCCGTTTCTTTTCTTTAGAGTTTGGGCTTTTATGGCAATAACTATTTTTGATACACAAAGTATTAAATTTTCTTTATGTCTAAAAATAATACTAAATACATGTTTGCCAAAAATGATAAGCAATGTTTATGAGTATTACCTGTGATAAAGCTTGTGAGGAAAAAAGAAGGTCCCTGATAAATTGTGGATATGACTTAGCGCATAATTGTTCAAAAGTTTTTAATGACATCACATGTGTTCATCTACATACACTTAATGAACTCATGCTTGCAAACTTAAATGAAAGTCATCTTACTGATGATGGTGACAGTCATATAGAAACATATTAATTCAGACAACCACTGGAAGTTTCAGGTTCTGGTACCTTTACTCATTAATAATGCTCAAACCCTGCAGCCTAAAAAACACTCTGATTAAATATCTATTTGATTGTCACTTGAGTCTTTCAGAAATCCCTTTGTTTTGTCACAGAAAAAGTCCCTCCCTTCAACAGTGGTATCATTCAGATAAACGAGTGCCTTATTTTCCATAAAAAAATAAAGCAAAATCCTGCCTTGTTTTTTGTAAAAATAATCTTTCTGGGAATACAGAAGCAGTCTGTTCTGTTACCAGGTAAAAAATTAAGCAAATTTTAGCTTATGAAAGGGATTCAAACAGTCAAACACTATCCAAATTAAGATGGTATACATGGAATCTTGTTAGAGAGTGGCAAACATTTATCTGTGGCACATCTGCAGCAAAGTCTTTTCTTGATGTGTAAGCAGTCACACAGGCTGAAGAAACAAATTTGCTCCTTTCTGCCGGAAGAATAATTATTTTCAATTTTATTTATACTTTTGAGCATGAATTTTAGAATTTTATGAGGAAGAACGTGGTGAATCATTTTCTGTTTCATAATCCAGAAGGGTAACACTCATGGCGTTAGCAGAGTGGTGACCATGAAAGCGAAAGCTGAACTGCTCCTAAGTGAAATTTCCAGATCCATGTTCTCTGCAGATAAATTCACCCTTATTTGTCTTGTCTTCTTACAGCTTTTACAGGGACTGTACTGCTCTACATTTCATTACAAAGGACTTGGTGTACATTTGACAGGGCCCCAGTCCTTGTTAATCCAAGCCAATGTGGATCGCAAAATTCCAACTGCATACATAATAAAGGCATCATGGGAAATATGTTGGTGAGCTATTTCCAAACTTGTATCGGATTTTTATGCTACCGAAATTCGAAAACTATTACTATTTAGTTGAATTGTATGCTCACAAAAACTACAGACTGGGCATGAATGAGACAAAAACAAAAGGTCAGTGTGATAACATCTGAACTCAACTCAGCAGTTCCATTTTTCTTAACAGTAAGAGGAGAAAAAGAGGACAAACTTTTGTCAAGGAAGTATTTTTCCCCCCCTCTCCCTGCTAGCCACAAGATTCCATGAACATTACTCAGAAATATCAACAGTGCTGCTACAGATAAATTTCAACAGCAAACACACCTTTGTGCATGTAGTGTAAAAAAATAATTTTGATCCTTGCAATAGATCAATATCTTTGTTTTCCTCAGCTGTGAGCACTGCTTTAATTCTGAATGTCTTTTGTTCTACTATATTGCAGACAATACATCCCCAAAGCTGAAATGGACTTCCACCACATTTTGTTGTTATTGCTTTTTCACACAGTATGTCTGTCTTCAATCATATTGACAGTAATTGTTTTAAAAAAAAAAGTTTAAACTTCTTTTCATCCAAAACTGTACATGTGCCAGAACTCTGTGCTTACTGCTGTAAGCCTCTATCCCTTGGTTTTTCCCTCTATCCCTTTTGGTTGTTCAAGAAAATATGGTGCTGCGTAGAACCTACCCTGTAAAATCCATTATTAGCCAGGACATTATTCAGGTACTGCTAGATAACAGTATCTTCTGTTAAGTCTACATGTGATAACTCTTCTTCCAGCCTTCTGAAGCCAGCCATTCAAAATATTTTCTGTCAGTTCTTCTGTTACTTTGCTTTTTTCTTTCAGCCTACTTGCTGCTCAGAGTAATGCCCAAGAACACCATAACTCCTACTATATTAAGGAATTATGAAAGCCAAATGATTCCTCTGTAAACACGGACTCAAATCCAAAAGAAGAATGAGCTTATACTATTAACTACTGATTTATTTCCAATGTACATGACACTAAAATTAGGATAATTAGAAATTGTTCATGCACCTACAGTTTAATTTACTTTGGCAAACAAATTATGTCCACAGATTTGTCAAGTTGCAGAATCACACAGGACGTGAGTAAGATGCTGCTGGAAGGCAAGCATTACATATATTTCAGAGGTGTGTGGAATACTTCAAGGATTGTAATCTGCACAAAATCCTCTTTCATTGCACTCAACAACATGATGAAAAATCCAGGAAAATGAATTATAGCAAGCCTTATCATGGAGGGGAAAAAGGAAAAAATTATTAACAGAGGAAGTTTCACACATGAGCATCCCCTGTAAGTTTCTAGTGGTGGGAGACACTAACTCCACTATGGCTGATAACCTTCATTTACCCACAAATATCTTTTGCCACCACACTGCTGTCAGCAGAAGAAAGCTGTGGACTTTTTACTCCCTTATTACTGGCCTATTGCTACTCAAGAGATGACAGATCCATGATAAGGAAGGTAAGAAAGAGAGAAAAGAATAAAGGTAGCTGGAGGTTTGGAGATGTCACAGTTTTTCTACTCTTCTGTTTTCCAGGTTCCACAGACTTTATGACAAAGTCATTCCCAAAGCCTCTAAGACTAAAATTCTAAGAAATGAAATCCAATCTGCAAAACCTCTTCTTCAGTCTTCCAAACTTTAGTGCAAGCTAGGAAGAAGACACGTAACTTTTATGTATCAGTTTCAGTGAAACTGAAGTTCCAGCTTATGCATCTTGGAGTTATTTTGAAACTGAGTGTATATCTGATTGATTATATTGGAGAATTGCATTATCACGTATCACTAATGTATTTCATACTCCTTTAATAAAAACCTTTCATTAAGATGGCTAGTTAGGAATTTAGTCTTAAACTGTAATTATAGGTATATCACACATGGCCCCTTTTTGTCTAAGAATTCATTTTATTTTACCATGCAAATAAAATTTCTTTCTGGAATGTCTATATAAATAAAAGTAACCTTTTTTGCTATTCCTACCTAAAAAAGCTAAAAAAACCCCAAAATAGACTTTTCTTTTGGCAAAAATTACATGATTTAGATGAATTAGAAGGAGACAAGACATTACTAGGATATAAGCAGATGGCCCCTGTAAGGGTTGACAAATAGTACAATGAGCAACAGACTGTTGTTTAATTCATCCAGTCATGTTCAAGTATATATCTTGAACTGTTAATCAAATTGTATCTTGGTTGCAATTTTAAACTCGGTAAATGAGAAACAGAAATCTGAATTATACTAGGTAAAATTTCCCTTTATCTTTCTAATAGCCTTAAGTAACCTCATACCACATACAGAAAATAGTAGAGGCAAGATGAATAAGAGTTTTGAGATAATTACACTGTAAATCTGCTAAAAAATATGCATATAATGCAAAGTTTTCTTCATCTTTTTTTTCAAATGCAACAACAAGTTAATCCATATTTCTTTAATACTACTCAATTTATCACTGCATGACTTGGTTAAGAGAGAATGAACATAGATCAGCTTTTTGTTGGCATTATGCAGTAGTTTTCAAATAATTTTTAATGGAATGTAGGAATCTGCAATACTTCTGAAGGCTTCATGGAAGATTCAACTATGGCATACAGTAATCTACACGTATTTGTAGAACATCCGTATTTCCATTACAAAATTTGTAGAGATCCACAAATCAAGGAATGCTGAGCACCACTAGTATGAATCAATTGCTACATCAGTTATACTGATGTAGGTATATTTGAAAGAAAAGTGCACAGTGTCACATTTAAAGCAGAAAATACACAATATTATATAAATTGAAAATTATTAATTTTAAACAAATGTAGAATTTACTAAACACACACATGTATAGAAGTACAAATCAAATCTGCATAGACATCTTAAAAAAGATTAACAATGCACCCAAAGAATCAACTGCTCCATCACTTGGCTGAAAATTTCTAAACATTTAAAAGAAACACGCCCTGTCCCCAAGCCTTCCACAGACACTCACTCCTTCTTTAAAAAGATTTAATAGAAAGATAAAAATGTGACATTGCATTTACAAAGACAGACACTCAATGGTTCATTGGGAGATTAAAGTCCAGGATCCTCAGACACTGAATGAAATCATGAGTCTTTTAGAATGAGATACTGTAATATCTTTGTCTATTCTGGTTGTTGTAAGTTAGCTGTTGAACTAAAATTAACTTATAGGCCTGGACACGCCCAGAGAAATTATTTGTAACAAATTCATACAAGGTCCTATAGTAAAATCAACATCTTGAATGCAGTTACAAACTACCAAAAAATTAGAGCATGTTTGGGCGTATATATTGAAAAGTTTTGCAGAGAATCCAATAGAGCAGCAGGCAATAATATTCTGTTCCATCCAGAATTTTACAATAGGTTTAAGGCACAGCTCCAAAAAGGGCATGTTGCCTTAATACACTCTCAATTCAGTAGATGAAGACACTGGTTAACAAGGAGGACAGCAAAGCTGGGAAAAATTTTGAAGCCTCCTTATCAAACATAATTACTGCCTGTTTACTTCTATTTAATCATCTCAAAGCAGAAAACAACTGAAAAATTTTCAAATACAGCAAATATTAAGTATCATCTGCTATAAAATCAATTGCCTTGCTGCTTCTTTCAAACTGATTGCTTTTTCTGAAAATTACCACTTTTACATAGTATAGCTTGATAGGTATATATCCGTATCTCTGTCTTTATTATACACCAGAATTAGAAAGAAATTTTTATTTTGATCTCAATGAAAAATGCAAACCTGATTTAATTATTTGGATTCCATCATAACCCAAAATGTAAGCATCTCCCTCACTGAATAAAGGACAACACTGAAAGACCTTTAAGAATGGACTGCATCAGCTGTAGAAGAAGAGTTACTTTATTATGTTAACTAATATTTGGATATCAGTGGAAAAAACACGCAGATTTAGGTCTGTTACCTGTTGTTTACTCTAAATACCTCAAAGATGTCTAACACTATTGTGAGTGAAGAAACTTCAGCTATTTAAGTCTTGTGTTAATGGGTTTGCTGCTTGATTTTAGAAAATAGTCATGTAGCTAAGATGTCTTTAATGAGTACTGTTAAACAATTTCTTAAAAGAATAGATATTCTACATTGCAAGACTTCAGAGTTAATTTTCAGAAAATATACGCACAGAGTAACTCATTCTAAATCAACTGAACTGCTCGCCAGTTCAGACCAGCGCTACACATACAACTCAGTTATCTGAGAAAAGGACCTCACAGGGTAATAAACCTGTTGCTGAGGCATATTTAATGTTCCTAGTGCCTAAATGTCCAACAGACCTCCAAAGCATCGTCTGTCAGTGCTAGAAAATTTTGCTTCAACTTTAAAGCCATGGAAATGGCTGCACAGATTTACCAAGAACTCTACCGATCAGGTCCTTGTGTCAGAACAGCCAAAAAGGACGTTTTCTTGTGGAAAAAACCCCACTGTACTGTAGTGTAGGAATCTGCAGTACTTCAGGCCCCAGTTCCACAGGGCCTGAGCATAGGTTTCACGTTATTTACCACTTTTCTGTATTTTTAGTAAGTAGTTAGATGATGCTCATCTCCCTAGAATATATGTTCAGTGCAAATAGATGCAGAAAGTTCAGACGTAAGGCCAGCTTCACCTCTGCAACCATTTGCAAACTGTTTCTACAGGGACTGTAAACTGTATAGACTAATGTACCCATTTTGACCTCTGAAGTATTCCAGCTAGTGAGCTGAATATTTCAGCTGAATATTCAATGAGCTGAATATTTCAGCTATGTGGGCTACACTCACATAAACTTCACAAATAATCATAGCAGAAGTAGGTTAACGACAGCGTTAGGACACCAGAATGTACTGGTGGAACATAGATAATCACATTTGTCCTAGTTGTCCAGGGTTTTTTTAATATGCTTGTCCCTGAACTAGTGAAACCAAATACTACGGAATAACAAGTCAGTGGAAAAAAAGGTTTCATGTCATTTTATTGCCTTTTGCCTCAATGAGATGATGTTTCATAATAAAAATACTAATATTTGTTTCTTTCATTTGTTTCTTTTTTTTTTTTATTTAATAAATGCAAAATAAACTTTTTTTTTTTTTTTTAAATGACACTTCTTTGCCATGTGGGAAATGCTTCAGTTCTGAAGTAAATTAACAGCTCACACTGAACCACTGTACAGCAGACGTGACACAGAAGTGAGACGCTGGTCACTGGAGTGATGGTGCCAGAAGTACAACTCCCACTGCAGCAACCTGTCAGCTAAACCACATGCAGCCACCCTCAGCTTGCATAATACATTATCAAGAAATCAATGCCTAGTAGTGTTCAGCAAGCACATTAAGGGCCCTTTCAGACAAGGTAATTTCACAAAATGCAGTTCTCTTCAAGCAACTTCACAGAGATAATAGTGGCCATTTCTGTTTGGTTAAAGGCCTACAGTAGCAAAAATCATAAATGTGGTCAAGTGGAACAGAGCTTGGTTTTAACGTTCCCATGGGATTCAAGAACTTCTAACAAAATCCTGATGTGCAAGTATTTTGCATTTGTGTGTAAAGCAATTCTGTTCTAAGCATTATCTTTGGGAGACAAAAATGAGAATTCTCCTAGCATTGATATTTTAAATTAAATTTTCCAAAAATGAAAAAATCTATGCACGTAGTCAGACAATGGCTTCAGCTGTTGGGAACAAGTGAAGGCTATTCCCAAAGAAAAAGAAATTGTATTCTACAAAATAATCTCTAAAACTGGTAACATTCAGCATTACAGGCTGGCAGGAGCACTCTGAATCACAGAGAAGTTTGTTTCAAGTAAGACATGAGAAATTTTTCTTATCTGTTAAACATTTTTGTTCTCATTCACACCCATAGTCCATTTCCTAGATGCACTGAAAACAGTATCTTACTATGGCAGCAAAAGAACATATAATAGGCATTATCAGTGATTCAGGAAGATCTAGCCTGTCATAATCTGAAGTTTCATTCACTTCAATGGTACTTTGCTGATTTTCATGACCAAGGACCTGGACCATTTTGTGGCTGCACTAAATTATATTAAATACTCTATTTCCCCAAAGCAGAAGGAAAACTTTTCCCATTCCCACGACAGATTGTAGAATATTGGTCATTGCTGACAAGTAGAATATATATATATATATATATAATATATATATAAACCAACATTTATTTTCTTGAGCAATCACTATCATTAAAATCACTATCATTAAAAGAGTGCTCACTCTGTTTTATGTGTATCAGATCACTACAGAATCCTAAACCTGCAAAATTTGAAAGCTTGGGTAAGCAACTTGTGGAGGACTGTAACAAACAAATAATGGAACTGAAAAAAAAAATCATGTTACAGGAGATAAAATCTGAGATAACTTTGGAGGTTTCTTGAAAAGGGTGATCCAGTTTTCAGTGCAGTGTGAAGTCAAACACTGTGACTTATAAGAAACACTTTAATGCTTGGGCAGGTGTAGAAGTCTAACAGGTGTGTATACACTGCTCACAGCCAGTCTCTCTGAAGTCATCTCCAAAAGGACAGTGGAAATAAAAGCAAAAAGGTTCTTGGGCAAGAAAGAATTTATCCTTACACCTCTCAGTAGAAGAGATTACACACTGACTCACCCACTTGCAGATCTGGCAAAGCGGGTGAATCAAGAACAGGAAGCTGACAACAGAGAACCTAATGGAGAGTATTTATGAAAAATAGTAGCTCATTTAAAACCAATTTGGGATGTGAACTATTACAAGGGCATTTCTCATAAAGCACAATTTGCTTATTTCTTCCTGAAACCCACTGCTTTTCAAGACTTTCCTATATAGAAAACTAAAGTCTTAGATTTTACATTGTATTTTAAAATCAAAAGACTTTAGCATCTCCATAACTGAAGCATGAAAAGGTAAAGCATATTTTGAAACATATTAAAAATATTATATTGATTTTCTTCCTTAGTAGCATTTTTCTTACTGTAAATGAGACACCTGCACGTGCAGTTTTTTCAATTTTGGGGGTTTTTTAATGTAGTTTTTTCCATAATTCAGAAAAATGCTGAAATAAGCATCCTCCTTACTGAAGAACTATGTAAAATGAATATAAAATACACGTGGGTTAAATCAAATTAAGGTATTTAAACAAAATTGTGAAGGAATAGGTATGTTCTTTATAAAATAGCTTTCACAGATTAGAAAAATCATAATCTAAATAATACTTTCTTTTTATCTTCTTTTGATCTGACTGCTCTAGTTGCAAACTTGGAAGATTATTGTCAAATAGTTGCATTAGTAATAGATAAGTATAATAATTTACAATCAATTTCAACAGCTACTTTTGTTAACTTGTCTCTTTCTTAATTGTGTTTTTGCTCTTTCATATGAGTACGTGTAGATAGAGACAGCAACAAAGTGAAAGAAAAGACCAAGTACAATGTTCAATGTTAAAAAAAAGGATGAAAAATGTAACTTGTGAAATGTCTCTTTAGGCCAGCTGATTGCAGGGTAACTACCAAAAAGCTGACACACACACTTTTATTTATATCTACTCAAAAGCAAGAAAATGTCAAAGAATCAGGATGAAGCTGATTTCCCTCTTGTGTATGTGCATAGGTTTTGATTATAGGCTTTTTCCTCAATTGATGAACTATTGCGTGGAGTTCTGAAAATCACTTTACAAAAATAGTGCTGTGTTCGGGGTCAATACCTCTCCAACAGTCAGCTATAAAGTCAGCTATAAAGTTGCCACTGATTCTTTTGGAAAAGAATGGGATCAGGTCCTCTTTATTTTGACTAGAAAGATTTTGGAAGTCTGCTTCTAGGAACAATAGAAAAATCCACATCTGATTAATTTGTGGTATTCATTAGTATTTTTTTTCTGCTAAGAGGAAAAACTGAATGCAATTTTACACAATTTTACACAATTTTAGAACTGTCTTTCAACTTGGAAAAGCATATTAACTTTATTTGAATATTTGCTATACCAGAAAATACTAGCTATACAGCAACTGAAAATATTAGAAAAGAAATAACAAATGTAATTTTGAAGTTGATTTTCCACATTATCAAAGGAACAAATCCTCAAGGTTTTGTATAGCGTATTAGTTTTGACCCTGCTTCAAAAACCTCACTGCTTTTCAAGGTTAGCTAAGGACTTTAAGTGACTTCCTGCAATACCTGCACAGTGCACCTGGAATCACACACTGTCCCTAAAGCTGGGAGTCATGGGTCATACTCTTTATATGAAAAAACATGATCCCTATTTTTAATGATAAAATATTAAAAGTCTGAGAACTTAGCAGACATGAAAGTCTTTGTGCACACAGCTAATCCCACAGCAAATTTCCACCACTCTCCTCTTTCCAGCATTTTTTTCATTGTATCAATTAGCTCACAGAAAACAGCAACAAGTGAAGCCGTATCTAAACTTCATGTTCACACTACAGCATCTGACAGCCTGCAGTTCATGTGCTGTGCTGCACTGCCAAAGCGTTTGACTACCTCTATACTGGGAACACTTCCTGGTGATGCACCAAAACCTGAGACTTCTGTGTTGGTAAGGGCCGTGAAGCACTATTCCAGTGTAAACTTGTAATTAGAATAAAATGTTCTTGAATAAAGACTGGCCTGTAGCATTGGTATCAGAGAAGGTGTTTTTATAAGATAGGAAAAACGAACAAGCAAATTAAGTGTAATTCCTAAAACTTACTGAAATCTGTGACAGGGACACGAACAAAGGAGCACAGATCTCCTGATGTTTTTTCCCCAGTTTATTTGGTCTTTTGACATGCTGCCTTCTCCATATGCAGTACAAACATAAAATCAAATTTAATTGACATTAATTACATGGCATTATTATTAAATATTCATTGCTTTCAATGTCTTTTTAAAAGAATTTCTGCATCTTTAGAACTAATGTGTAGCCACTCCAAGTTTTGCTGCAGAGTGCCAGAAAAGGAAGAGAGGAATCATAAAACACCTTTTTTAATTCAAAGTCAAGCAGTTGTTCTGCAAGCACTACCACTCTTCCCACGCAACAGCATGAATTACACTTTTTCCACCTAGGTTTTTTTTTCCTGACCTTCTTTGGCATTTAAGTGCAGAAAAGAAAGTATTTCAGGGCTGCATGTGTCACTCTCAGAGATCTGAAGTTCCGGTTGCCTGCAGGGGCCATTTAAAAACATTAGCGTTGTCCTGGGAAAAGCAGCCTTTGGACATACTCTCATCCATAACAAAAGAGATTCTAAATAATAATCAGTGTGAGAATATATTGTTTCTCTTTGACCACTGGTGTAGGAAACCTGGTTGTATCATAAAGTCTCGTGAAGAGAAGAAGCATGTAGAGGCAAATAATGGGAAAATAGGACGCCTATGGTGCATGTTCAAACTCTCAGGAATAGCTTTTACCGAGATTAAAAAGGGAAATGAAACTGAATCCTTTGACCAGCTTTTCAGTGAACCTTTGACTAGTTTTGCAGTGAAGTGAGTATACAGTAGCAATCCGTTCCACTCAAGGCTCTAAAAACTTTTTAATGCTGTATTTATGTAAAATAGGTTTCGTTTATGATTTGATTTGTCAAGCAGGAAGTTGATTTAATTTTCAATAGAGATCTCTTTTCTAAACAATAGCAATAAAACTGCATTTTACCTGTAGGCACAGGCACTGTCTTTAAATGAAGCACAATCTTATTGCTGCAGTAAATGTTAATTTTTAAAAATTAATTTAGGTCAAAACTCTTTAAAAATTATTGCAGTCTTTTTGATCAGAGGCATCAAAACAAGTTGACAGCAGCTGGATGGACAGCCCATGCTTTCAGAAGAAGGATCTCTTCCCTTTAACAGGCTTACTGCTGATCTAGAATTACTTCTTACAAAGAGAAGAGAGATCAATATTTTCCTAGTTCTAAGATGAGTGCTTCTGCATTTAAGTTCATTGCATACTTACCTATAATTACATCAATTATTCAAACAGCATATAGATCCTTCTTTAAAACATCACATTTTGAAGTATTATTATTCTAACAGATTTATTCAAAAAGATACTTTATTTGAAAATGTCTACAATTACACACTGAACATACAGCGTATCTTCAGATATAATTCAAACCTTGCTTTGTCAAACACAGTCTTTTACGGTTTATATATCCACAGGTCATTTAATAGAGGGGAAAAAATATTGTCAATGAAAGGGAAAATCTTTTCCCCTCTCTCTCTCTCTGGATATGATCTCTGTGTTTTGCCGTATCAACAGTAAAAAGAAATCCTACTATCAATATCGAGCACTCTGAGGACTTAAAAGATACAATAACTAGTTTGAGTACTTTGTACCCAAGCAAGTTATTTTTCTATTTCATTTTTTGGAAAGAAAGGGATTCAGGGGTTGTATGTGAAACATTTTATCACTGCTAACTATTTTCTGGGTCAATTTTGTGTATCTAAAATACTTCATGTCCTGGGAGTTCTTACCAAAACAATATATTAATTACCAGCAGATTTAGCAATTTCAAGCACATGCACAGCTAAACAGTCTGCCTTCAAATTACCTCTAAGTATGTAGCAAACAAAACCAAAATATTGAGATGACCGTTAAGTGTGATTAGATATAATAAGAGAGACATATAGTGAGAGCCCTGAGCTACCTGTGAACATCCACACATATACAATGAGTATTTGGCAGAGGCTGATTTAAACAGCTGGGAAAATATCTGTGACAAAAATGCCAGAGTGTGCCACAGTGTCAAACTGTTTGCTACACCCTCACAACCAACTGCAGGGATCTACATTAAAAGTCAAGAATCAGATGCTAACTGCATGTCTGCAATCAAAATGGATGAGCCCAGGATCTTTCATTTTTTAATTTTTTCCCAATCGTGCTGTGAATATATGTGCAGCTGCAAAATTTCACTGGAACATTTTCAAGGCTATTTCAGCATGGCAGAACTAGAAGAACCCAGAGTGCAGAATTCAGCACAAAATGCAGCACAAGTACTGCAGACTCCTCATCATGAACTTGGGTATGAAAACAGAAATCCTAACAAAGTGCTTCTGCTGAACACAAAGAGAGATGGATCATTCATGTAATAGCTCAGATTTCAAGCTTTACTGGGCAGAAGCCCAGTACCCAGCATGTACTGCAGAGGATCCAGAGCCCATTAAGAAGAATTATAGAATGGAAACTTAATTACACTAATAGACATTTGAGGGAAGATAATAATTTGGTATGAGACTTACAATATGACAGCATTACAGATTTGTTTTAAAATATATAAAAAGAAAGAAAAAACCCCTTTATCTCAGGAAAATAATATAGTATTTCTAAGGTCATCAAGAGATTGGTATTCGTCCTGATAAAAGAAGATTTTAAGTCTTGTTTCTCTTCTGCAGGTGGTAGTTCATGAGATGAGAAAACAAAATGTAAATTCTAATCCCCTTATACAGGTCCCCTAGAAATGATGTTTCCAAAGAGCTGTACTACTCCACAATTACTTTTACTTTCCACTGGGAACCTTTGTCTAACAAAGGATCACTGTCTATCTTTTTTTTCCTTTTTTTTTTTTTTGGTGGAACAAAAGATAAGAAATTTTAATTTTTACTATGCAATCTTTGACAATTTCATTGAGATAAACCTTTTTCAATAAACACAGTATTTTAAAATCTGACACAGAGGACCTACTGCCTTTTTATCTGGGAAATCACAGGTACTTAGAACCAGCTTTGTTCAGAAGGACTGACATGTATTATAGGTGGATGATCAGGAACATATGTAATGGTATTAGGCAATGCATATCAATTATAAATGTTATTGTTAAAACCACGATTTAAATTAATTTTCTTGCATGTAAAATGAAAGCAGTCAAGCCTCTGACTTGAAAGATCAAAATTACTTCACTTCCCTAAAAAAAAAACCAAAACAGCTAGATGCTTGTTAATTGAGTCTTAGGGGACTGAGAAAAGAAAATAAAAATTAATTTCCCTGCTTACTGTAAACTGTTTGACTTTTGGATTACAAAGCAAAGCTGACTACAGTTTCTCCAGCTATTACCCAAAGTACTTCACAAGAAAAGAAAAAATGAAAAATTCTGTTTGTTGCAAGGTGTACAGCAACATCTAGTTAACACATCTCACAAAGAAAATTCACATATGCCATCAGCTTTTACTCCTTAGACATCTTAGACATCTGAAACTTTTTGCTGGACATGGAAAGACACTAGAGGCTTGTACTCTAGTTCCCAAGATCTTTCTATAAAAATTCATACTGAACCAGAATGAAGAAATGTTGAAAAATTTTCAACATTAATTTCAGCAATCACTTTCTATGGCCCAACGTTCAGAATTTATATTTAAAAAGACCCAGGATTTCAAATTATATGCCTGCATTACATTACCACTATCAGTCAAACCCACAATAACAGTTACAGAACAGGTTTTATTTAATAACTTAAACACTTTCCTTTGGTGACATAATTTCAGAAGTATATTTTTGATTTGGACCAAATTAGTTAAGTGACTACTTATTTGTTATTTTGTGAACATTACCATGGTGACACTGAGAAGTTACAAGGTCAGCTGGCAGAGATTCTAGACCTCTCAGTTCCAAAAAGGTGACCAGTTTTCTATCTCTAAAATAAAACCATACTGAGTAGAACCACTAAGGAATCTTACACATGATTTAAAGACATCATAAACTTGTCATAAGCTCAACTATGTACTCAAATCTTCAACCAATTTACTTAGAAACAAAAATACATATTTCAGAAAATTGGGCTTTTTTTTTTTTTTTTGCAAGATCCATGCTGCACACAACAAAATTATTTAACTAAGGTCATGCTCATACAAGGAAAAATGCATTGATTTAACTAAACTGATTGATTTTAAATCCAGTTAAACTGGTGCAAACATCTAATGTAAATGCACTTACCCCAGCTAAGACCTCACTTAAATTGATTTAGCTTACTTCAGCAATTTATCAATGTTAGCTAAACCAATTCTAGCAAAGGTTAAGCAGGTTTAAGTGCTTCTGTATAAGGAGTTTGAACAGATTTAACTATATTGACTTAAAAACATTTTAATTAAAACAGTGTAACGTCTCATATGGGCAAGATTTAAATCCCCAAGGCAGAGAAGCAAAGCAGCAAACTGAAATTTGTCCTGGCTTCCACCTGGGTACCCCTCTGCTGATGAAAGGTACATAGGCAATGTGATCAGCATTTGGGAGGAGGCACAGCAGAATCAAGGCTAATTTCAGATGACAGAGGATTTTGCAGGACCAGCAGAATAAGCAGAAAGCAAAAAAACACAAATCAAAATCACTAACGCACAGTTAAGGATTGAGGAAACCTGGTCAGGTCCTTTATACCCCCTGGTCAGGGTAAAAAATGAAATAGAACTATCATTCTAGCACATCATTTTAAAAAGTCTGCTCTCAGAATGAAAACTTGCATACCTGTTTAAGACGTTAAAAAAAAATACTAGTGCAGTATTCAAAAGGGGTTTCCCTTCACAAATGAATTCAGTAAGGGGAACTTCCTGGTGCATATGTGCAGTAGCACCCGTCACACACATTTTAAAGTGAGCCTCACAAGAGGGATGACCAGTGGCAAAAGGCATCAGGATCAATTTTCTCCTGCCCATCAGAACAGTAATCACTGCACTCTTTTAAGAACACTTTCATACCAGCTCACCCTTGGTAGTCTTGAGAGGCATGGATGTACAGAGAGGTGCAGGGCAAGCCCTCCGCGCCTCCTGGCTGGGGAGCAAGTGCAGCCCAGGGGTGACAGTGCCCCAGTGTGTCTGTACGTGTACCCCTGTGTCTCACAAACACACCCATCTCCCCTCTCCTCGGTGCATGAGCGCAGTCACTGATGATCAGAGCAGCTACCAGCACTGAAGACATCCGCACAAACCCACATTCATTTCTGACTTTATGATTCTCAACTTTGTTAGCTCAAGATTTTAAAAGAATTTACAACTACCAGAACACAGAGAGCAGCTTTGGTAGATAGGCTTACATTCCCATTAATCCTGATGCAGACACTAATCTAAACCCACTGCAGCTGGCACAGTTGTACGTGACACTTCCACTAGACTACTCTCTGCCTTTTCTTTTTGATTTTGCAGCTATTCTTCTCTTCTTCCTGAAGTTTACTGGCACTCTGAGTGCAATTTCACGATTCTGGCTAAAAAGCTGTTTAAATATCTTTTTCCCTTCCTGACCCCAATCCTACTAGATGAATCAGCTACGATGTTCTGTGTGGGACATACATCCGAATCCCTCCCTTGACACCTGAGATCATCACTAACTTGCTTGGTCTCTGCTGGTCTAATTTTAGTATCCAAAATTACCTTTCTCACTAAGACATACAGCAAATGCACAAGGAAATTAGTAATTGCATAAGATTAAAACTGAAGCATTTAGAGAAATTTAATAATGTGTTCCCAACTGAACTGATATTGTATTGCCTCTCAATTTTAAGGAAAACGAAAGAAACAATTGTAGTTAAAATTTCTTAAAGAAAATTCTGAGTTGCTTCATTTCAGTGTCTTAAAAAAGAAGTCTGTGAAAATGTTGCAGTGTATATTGGTTTGATGATTTAGATAACAGAAAACATTCCACAATTTCAAAACGTGATGTTAAGGAGGTGCTGGGTGTTTTAAGTGGTATTTCATCAAGCCACTTTGTCTTTAGTTAATTGTCCCTGTATTCTTTGCTAATTCTGGTAAACCGTTTTCAAATTATCAAGCAACTAACTGCATGGTTAAGTTTAATCTCAAATGCTACTGATATGACTAAGGATGAAAGACAGGACTCTTGTTTGTGGTGTCCACCAGGTGTTTCTCACAGTTCAACTTTTTATGAAGAGTGTGCCAACAAAAAGCTGTATACTCTCTTTAAAGATACAGCAACAAAATTTATAATGAAGTTGAGGACGGATAAATTTCATCTAGTTCTCACCATGTGAAGTTAGAATTCTCATCTTTGCTGTTTATCTAACTAAGCTCTGTACTCAGCACAGTTGAAGGGTACTTCTGGAGATGCCTGACAAAGCTGAATCATCCTTGTGGACACAGGTCTCACTCCTCCCGAGCTGAGGAGGTACAGATGACTTACTCATGGCTAGCACAAGGAGAGACGAACCCCACACTATCTGACTAAAAATGGAAGGCTAACACAAGCAAATTGTACAATTACTTACATATTTTCTGTGAAAACTGCTGTTATCTGCATAAAGTCATAACATACGGGAATGGTCGTAATACAGTCATGCCATACTTTTAAAGTGTAATTTTTGTGAGTATAATTTATTTTGTTTACTTTAAACAAAATCCACATGAGTAAAATATGACACTTGCTAGTGATGCATACAAACCAATTTGTAAGGTTAAACATCTAAGCTTGCAGGTTTAAACATCTAAGATGGGGTTTTTATAAAAGGAGCAAATGAGAATCATAACTTAAGATTTTTTCATAGAATTGTTTTTATGCTCTATCTTACATTATTGTGATTTACAGAGCTTTAATCACTTCAAACTCAAAATCTGCTTAGCATATTTTTACCCTTTTCTGAAAATAAATTTTTGCTTCATTACAAATATTGCTATATTTCACATTGTAATTCATCTTAGTGTAGACTTTGTACAAACCACTGCAAGACTAGCAGAGAGAGCAAGCCTTCCATGACTAGCATTTTGCTAGCATGCCTCAAAAACATAATTGTTTTAATTGCTACATGTGGGTATTGTCTAGAAGGTAGCTGCAGATATACACCTCAGATGAATACATAACCCACTTACACGGCTTCAAACAAAGAAACACACACTACACAATGCTTGGAATTTAGATGGTCTGTACTGGGCAAACACCAACACCATCAGACTGGAATATGACCACTTTTTATTAGCCTCACCTGTAAGAATACCTTCAAGTACACCTTAAATCCTATGGACGTTTTTTCCCCAAATGGTTTTACTGTAAGATGATTTCCATCGTGAGAACCTTAACAAGGCTCATAAAAATATGTGACAGATTTTTGATGAAAGTGTCACAAAGTTCTGCCAGCAAACTTGGTTTTGCCACCGCCACTAACATTCCTGGTTGCTTATAATAAAAGTAGGCATGAACAAAAATAATCTCTAAATCAGCCCAGTTGCAAACTAATCACCAAGCCAAGTGTTTATGCTGGAGAATATCCATCCCAGGCATGAGTAAGAATGTGCTGTACCTGACTACCTTGTGTTTCTGAAGTCTGTGATGGATCAAATATATAACAATACAAATTTTAGACTTCAGTTATTTTTTAACTCAGAGATGGACCAGATGCTGCTGTAAAGTGCTCATGTGCCTGGATATTTTCTCCTAATGGCCCAAGCTCAAATAGAGGAAAACCCTCCTGCTTCATATGTTACCAAGAGAAAATAGCAAGAAGATGAGTACAGTTTCAACAAGGAAGGAAATAAATAAAATGGAAAAAAAAATATTTTGTGAGAGGATTGGTTGTTTGCCAGGTATCAAAATGGAGGGGTACACAAATGCCCCACTGAATACCTCCTGGTGAAAGGACAGAATAAATGAAAGAACTTCACAAGTGGCTTAATAAACACAGCTTTGGAGTACAACTGAGTCACTGCAGCATGAATCACTTTATTTTAATGAATGTAAACAGATTTATTTTTTGATCCAGAGTACAGTAAGTACACTGTTATAGAAATGCAGTAAGTTGGATTAGTTACAATTTATGAATTTATTCAAATACTCTATAGCTATATTTCACAATTTTATAAGCTATGCCTTTGCAAATAATCGATCTGTCTAACCTACAGCTTTAAAAAAATAAACAAAACAAAAAACTGCATTACCAACACTAATAATCAGCAAGCGACTAAGGCACATTTTTCTATCTCCTTAGTAGTGATATATTAGTTTAATCTCTACAGTACTGCCAGTGCAATCCTTTCCATATGGACATCCATATGCTACATTACTAGTAACATATCTTCTAGGAAATAGCCATATGTTTCACTTTTAAACCTGCATAATTTGAAGACTTCCTTGTATTTTTACTGTTGTTCTCACAGTGCATTTGAAATACCTGTGGGCATTATGTAGCGTGACAGTAATTAATGTTATATTGAATGCTATACAGTGCCACAATTAGAAGTGCTTCCACACTTTTTGCTGTTTCCAGAAGTGATTTTTAAAAAGTAAGAAATATTTCTTTAGTTTGGTGTTGACTATGCAGATTTTTTCCCTCTATTCCCAAGAACAGAGGTGAGTGTCTATCAATGTAAAACAAAGCAAATAAAAGAACACTCAGTCTTGAATTTAGTTCACTGTATCTTGGTGCAGCCACCGCATTGCTCTGGAGTACTGGAGGACTCTGAATATCCATCCTGCCTCTTGGACTAGGCTCAAACCATGAGCCTGAGACTGACAATCTGTACTGTCTGTGACCAGGCTGGATCAGGATTGTCCTCTTCATCCTCTCTCCCTCCCCTTTACATCTCTCTGCTTACACCACTCACTAGTGTTGGCCACAAGAGCAGACTGACATTTTGGTCAGGGAATTCATGCAACCCTCACACACACAGACTGGCAGAGAGATCACAATGAATACATTACAATTGTATTCAATTGAATACAACTGAATACAATTTGCATGTTATCTGACCCTGTCCTACCTCTCTGTAGCTCTGGCTCTTCCCAGAGACTGATGCACACTATAGGTATAGAAAAAGGTCGTGGGCAGGTTACTAGTGGCAGAGAGCATTAATTTATGAAATTCCTGAGGAAACAGATGTCATGGAGATGAGCTATTTCTGAGCCCCTAAGACTCAACCCCTCATCTTGAAATCCAGTTGCAGAGAAACTTCCATGTTACTGAGGAAAAAATATGTCATTGTGGAAAAGTAAAATAAGCTTACGTTCTTTTTCATGACGTATTTTTCCTGCCATGTCTCAAATTGTAACATGTAATCAAAACCAAAATGTAATAATGAAAATGGCAGATTTCTGTTACAATCTCTTACCCTCCAGCCTCTAGTAACTTTTGCTAGTTTAAGCATGGTAAATATCACAGGTTCTCATAAAGAACAGAGAACTGATGAGACTGGTATTGACTTTGTAAGATCTTTTTAAAGACTTTGATTCACTGGTTTTGAGTAATAATAAAAAAAACCTACAATTGTCCAGTGAAAGAGTCTAATCAGAAGCTCTTTACTGCCATTTGTAATAACATTTTCACAGCATGATGCTCTTTTATTGATAAACAATTGTATTTTTTTGGTCCTGTTTCAGTATTATGTCACTGTTTCTTGCTTGATTTGTTCCCACAGAGAACAAAGAAAATCTGTTTATCTGGAAGTTATTTAGTATGCACTTACTAAGATGCTTAATCTAAGCAACATCTCAGTTATTGCAGCTGCAGTCTTACTTAGAAATACACAATTCTTATAAATTAATTATTATGCATTATTAAAAAAATCCCTATCAGAATGTGGATTAAAAAAATCAGCTAGCTATTTTTCAGTTGATTTATACTGTTGTTTATCCAAGTAAAACACATCACACTAAAATACCAATCCTCCTAAACAGAGAGGTATCTAGCTATCAGGTAGTATATGTTCTTTACTTTCTAGTGGTCATGCAAGGTGAAAATGGTAATAAAAGTGCAGGATATTAAGGGACAAGGTAACTCTGCTTCTTAACTGATGTCTCCCTCTATACTTTTATCCACTCTCCTCAAAAAGAAATGCAAGTTTCCAATTATGGTCATGATTATAAACACAATTAACACACATGCAGAGATTCTACATCTAAGTAACTATACAAACTTCAGTTGCTTTGTATCATTGCATATGTATGCATATTTTTGCACAATGAACATAATATACTTCAGTGGGACTACTTATAGCAAGAAATCAGCAAAATGAAACTCTAAATATAGAAATGAAATTTATATAACCCAACACTATATCAAACGTGATTTTATTTCTCTTCTTCTGCCCTTGGTTTATGCCAGCAGCAGATGATGAATTTAATTTGAGTTATAGTTCCCACATTCATGTGTGTTTATATACGCTAATTCATCACTACACAGAAAAGCCCTGAAGTATATTAACACAATATGTTATGATTTCAGACATCTGCTTTATTTGTTTTGAGAACCAGAAAAGATAAATGATAAAATATTACTACCAATCTCATTTACAATAACTCATTATTTTACTAAAATAAGATTGAAAAAATATTTCTATCTATAAAATATAGCCATAAAGAAAATTGTGTACAACAGTGTATTAACCTCTGATTTTGAATTTACTTATAGCCTGTGATCAATTTGCACCACGTCTCATGATATGTAATTGAAATACTTATTTCAGAAATAAAAATAATTAGTGCAGAAAAAGCAACAAACTTGGAACTTACTAGGAGAGAAATTAAAGACTATCACAGTTACTAACAGCCTTTTCTGCCATCTGTTTTATATTCTTACAGTCCAATATACAAAACAAATTGAACACATTAACCTGCATTTTCATTAGTATTTCAATCCTGAATTTAAAAAAAATATTTTAAATTTCAGCTCTTTTAATTCTGATTGTTGTTCTTTCTTCTTAATAGCTGTGTAACACAATGTAAATGCCAAGACAGGATCTTTGAAAACCAGAAGTAAATTGACTTGCAGAGCTGACTACAGAATTAATTTACTAGAACAAAAGAACAGATTACAGCATATAAAGACTGCCATGACACACTAATTTCCATATTTAATCATGTCACTGCAGGAAATTTGCACTGGTAAATTCCAGGCTTCATCATTCTCTACAAATGCACCTACACACCCTGTCAGCGCGGGCACCTGGGGCAGCAGGACCGAGGCCAGAACTGCCAGCTACAGGCGCTGGGTCTTTGACCCGCTGCCCCAAGAGGACACAGGGCAAAGAGAGCAGACCCAGAGGCTGCCTGTCAGCGCGCCCACACCTCCCTTTGCTGACCTCCACAGACCAACGAGACCTGCCAAGCCCAGCGCCCCCTTTCAACACGACTCACTGCTCAGTTCCAAACAAGTGCGACAGAGGAGGAGTCTCAAAGGTACCAATTTCCCATGAGGTTTCAGAAAACTCTTTTCTGAGGACCAATCAATGCTCACATGGAAGAAATAATTGCAGTGTGACATCAGGGGCTCAATATGAGCCTAGCCCACAAATGCAAATCCACAGGAAACCATCCTTCATTAGCAGTAAGCCTCAGGAAAAAACATGTACTGTAACATACAAATATTAAATAGAAAGAAAATTATAACTGATCTGGAAGTTTGACAAATCTTTTCAATATATTTGAAGTAATGCACAAGAGTGGTCTTCTTTCATGTTTCATAAAATATCAGCTTGGGTCTTTTGAGCTCGAAGTAAACAATGGTGCTGTAGTAAAGTACTCAGAAACAGTTACCTCCTATCTTAAAATAATTTCAATATTCAAGTTAAGTGACTTTTACCCTTCTGATGTTCACATAGGAGCTAAATGCAGAAAAATGGCTTAATTCTTCCTTGTCTATCCACCTAAATGGCTTTGAGTCAGAAAAGAAGGATATATACATATACATAAAGAAACACAAGGGATAACATCAGTACATCTGTGTTGTTCTATGATCCCATCAGCTGTGACACAACTTCCTCCCACTTACAATAGGGCTGCACCCATGCCATACCACAATATCCATTTTGCATCTTTTCACATGGGGCTCTTTGTCATGATGTAATTGATCAAATTTGGGAAAAACTAAGAATGCATCATTTTGGGAGATCGGTGTGAACATGCATCTTAATTATCTTCCAGAATGTGCCATATTTGTACAAAGACACAAAAATATCTTAAGTTCATTGGATATTCCTATATGACTGAAGATATTTATGAGTATAAAACTGCACAAGGCTCTAAGACAGTTTAAAGATGATTACAACAAAAGTAGCTTTTTTCCCTAATTCTGAGGCACAGTAAAATATTTTCTCAGTAGGATTATCACCATCTAACTTTGTCAAATACAAAACCATTCTTTTGAGAATGTATATGTATATACATCCATATACACACAAGCACAAACACATTTATATATATATATGTCCTTCACTTTAATTTCCATCATGCTAGAAGTAAAATTTATCCCAAATGACTAGCATTTTCTAGACGTACATATTTATTTGCTTTTTTTGCAGTTAGTTCCCTCTCAAGAATAGAGTCTCTTTCTTATTGGTGCTGTCCTCAGACACTACGTTGGGACTTTCTCATTTTACAAATAATTTTCCTTAAATTTGAGATATTTAACATACAAGGATTGTGCCAAGGATCTTATGAATGTCCAGGTAGTTTTATATTTTAAAAGTAATTTTATATGTACAGATGTAAGTACATGCGACACTTGGAAAATAATTAGAATGTTAGCAATGAGTAACTCTGAGCTATATTTCATGCACAGTAGTGATTCATGAATTCTAATCTGTGACAATAATCACATGTAAATAAAGGCATGATAGTTGATTAACATTCTGTCTGTAATTCCAGATGCCATATATTCATACAGGCAATGTCTGGATCATAATGATGAGTTCCAAAACTGCTGCCTTTTCTATTTATAGCAAGCACACATATTTGAAGAACTGACTGGCCTTGAGGTCGTATTTAAGAGCAGAGGAAGGCACCAGGACCTTTGCCCTGTCACAAGCAGCACACAGATGACACTGTCACCAGACTACCCATGCTTCAAGTCAGAGGTTACTGGCATAAAGCAAACTTTACTGCTGGCTCAGGGCAATGGGTCTGAGAATCCAAACCAACTTTTCTCAATCCTGTTTCCCAAGCCCAGCAACACACTTTGGCTAGGGCTTCCATCTATATTTTCAATGATGCTGACCACTCACAATGTTGACACTATGCTTATATGGAAATAAATAAGGACTGTTTTTGCGAGGCACCTCCACTATTAATAATTATTTCATAATTCTAAAATAAAGAAAATATTAATATCAACATTAAAATTGCTGGAGGTTATTGGCATATTGAAATTATGCATTTTTCTTATTCTGTGTACTGAATTTTAGTACACAGAAAATTATCAAGACTCTGTCACATATTTTTGTCAGTTCCTCTTTCTGTCCCCAAAATAATGTATGTCAATTCATGTTTCTGTTTGATTCTGAGATTCACTGATCAATTTTATCTCATTTTGCTTTCTACCTCACACACTATCTTTAGCAATGAGACTGAGGGTATCATCTTTGTATCTCTCCATCTTCCCAGGCATTATATTTCTTTCAAGTTTTTTGAGAATCAAAAAAAACCATTATCTTCCTTATAATGACTTTTTTTTCAACAATCCAGTAAGAAAGATTTAACATAAGAAGGATTTCTTGTATCCAGTATACATTTCCATACATTCAAGAATATCTGGATTTGAGAGTATCTGAAACAACAATAATTAAGGTTTTATTATAGGGAAGAGTTCTGAAGTTGTTTATTTCTCTTCAGTATTTCCACTGTCTAGTGAAACCAATCAGATTTTTTACCAGAAACAGATAAAATTTTAGCTTGGAACTGGACAATTTATATATTTTAAAGTATAAGATTAGCATATATGATTTTTTTCCACTGTTAAAAAAAAAAAAAGAAAAAAAAAGAAAAAGAAAGACCATCTAAACTTAACATGCTGAAAAATCTCAACCAAGGACAAGAGTAGTAGAAAACTGTAAAGGGGGAGTCAGTTTAAATAATACACAGGAAACTTTCAGAACTCAGGTAGAAAGGCCTCATAATTTATATAATAACTTGTGTAACATATTCTGTATCATACACACAATCCCTCAGGAATAGCTACTTGAGAAAAACCATTCTCTAATAACTTCAAATATGCACCAGCCTGGAGAAACTGTATATGACCCATGTAATAAAAATGTCAGACTTCTTTTAAAATCTCTTATCCTCTAGACTCTAGTAACTTTTCTGAGTTTAAATATGATAAGTATCTCAGACTCTCAAAAATTACCATCAGTGTCGCACCACTGGCATGCTGAGACTGCCGTCTTTCATGCTGACCGTGACTGCCTCATTGATTCTTTCTATTTTCCAGTTTCATTTTATTTACCTCTGGTCTCCAGTTTTATACATGGAGCACGAGCCCTGCAGGGTAAGGACCACTGGGACCTTTTTTGTTCTGTTTTTTAAACAATGCCTAGTATAAGTGGACTCCCCAGTTTGCTGGTAGAGATTTTACAGTCACTCATGGTGCTGTGATAAATAGTGCAGTAACACGGCAGATTAAAGACTGCTCTTGTGCAGCTCAGTGTGAATGGGGACAACAGTATCATGGCAACAGCACTACCACAAGTAGTGAAGGCATATCTTACACACAGAGTAACAAACTCAATGAACTGTTTCAATAAATGAAGACAAATGCTTGTAGACATTGCAAGTCTGTGTATTTTGTTACTACATTATGCCAAATACACTTGTATGCGGACCCAGAGTCCAGCTATCTACAGAGGGCACTGTATGGGAAACAGTACATTTTGTGTCTTGTTGCTACTAAAACCAGTTGTGCTGACAAAGTTTCTGTCAGACACAGTCAGAGACTGGACAGAGTCTCCTGGGCTCAGACCCAGCTCTCAGGAGTCCTACACAGCAGCTGAGATGTGCCTCATGATGACCTCAGGTCACAGAGCACGCGACAGAACCACAGGTTATTGCATTGGCACAACCTGTCACCACAAAAGGGTTTCATAATTCTTCCCAAATTATTTTAAAATCACATTAATTAAAGGAAGAAAAAAAAAAAGAAAATCAAAGACCTAGCTACAGTACCTTATGAATTAAGGAAGCCTGGTTTCCAAAGCATGTGTTGTTGCTGATTTAAGTTTTTAATTGCATTACACTAAGACTTTAGAGAAGAACCTCTAATACTTTTACGAAAAAGAAACTAACATAGGAAGGAAAAGCCATCAATGAGTAAAGAACTCAACCAGAAAAGAAATGTTCACTGAGGATGAGGTACTCTGACATTCAATACAGCATTCACTCTAATAATTAGAGCATTTATAGTACTTATTTTTACCTGGATTTTTGGCCATCTAACAAAAACTGACATATGGCATTTTGGACATTTTGCTAATTGCAACTGGGGCAACTACTGGTGTTTCCACCTTTTACCCAGGACATTGTTTTAATTAAATTTATTGCAACATAAAACATCTGAGACTTATCTGAAATTGGCTGAAAACCTAAAAAGTAAGTATGTTTTTAGGAGGGACAAAACAGATGAAATTGTGCAAGCAAACACAGAGTGACATGGAACACTCTAAATCCAAACACACAAAAGTTAGGCAAAACTAGTATTTAAGCGAGCTGCTTAATTTCATCCTTCATGCCTCTATGTGACGATGACAGAATGGTAATTAAGCGTGAGATCCCAACAAACCCCTGTCACACTGAACGTGCAAAATAGATTGCTTGCCACTGAATGAGAATCAATTTAACATTTCTTACTAACCTCAAAATGTACTGTCATTTTTGCACACAATATGCTTTCATGCTTACAACGTAGGGATATGGTGACACAGCTTCTGTGTCTTTGTTCTTTACAAAAATTATGATCTGATGGTATGTCCATAACTACAGTGTGAGCTAGACTGAGCTGTGCTGAAATCACAACTTTACACACAGGGAACTGAGATGCAGATTAAAGCCAGAAACGGCCAGAGGGTTGAAACTATCAGATAATGCTGAAGTGCCTGGCAACGGAGGTTTTCACCATACCTCATGAGAGCATCCTGACTTCACCTATGCACCCTCCATATAGTAGGTCAATACACTGGAACACTGAGGAGCCTATAAAAAGTCTGGATTCCTTGCCCAGCATCACACAGGAAGCCTCTGGCAGAGGCATGCAGCAATTCAGCTCTCTGGCAGAGCATTCAGCTGTCTTAGCATGACATTATGCTTTCTTCTACAGTCTCCAATTCATCCACTACATATTTTCCAACTTCCGCAATAAAAGAAGCAGATGTACTACAGACAAGAGTCTCATTGCAGCCCTAATGTGTCCCCAGCACACAATTCGTCCTGTTCAAAGGAGAGAACGAAAAGCATTATGCAACAGATATTTAAAACCTATCGTGCAATGCACACAAAATAACCAGGCAACGAATAACTCCGAACTTTCCTCACTGCTGCATTGATCTTAATAAGCACTTGGAATCTTAATGTTAAATGATTTTTTTCTTTTTTTCTTTTATCTTTTTTTTTTTTAAGATTTGTAGAACTATAAAATTAAAAAATCCACAACGAGACATCAATGGCTCTCACACAAACATGCAATGTCCTGTTGCTCCTTCTTGAGACTAAGCTGACACAATATCTCTGATTCTGGAGGAATATGCTCTAGTGAGCAGAAACTCATTCATCCTGAACACCCCACTCTTCTCTTTTGGTTTCTAGCTCATGTTTTTCCCCTATTTATTTGACCAGCTACTGCTTCTTATCTCCCAACATCTTCTGTCCTTTTCTCCTTCAAACTTTTCAAACTGTTGCCTTCTTCTTTGTAGCTCTAACACCTACCCTCCAGTTTGATTTTATCCTCCTCCCATGTTTCCAGCAACAACTTTCCACTTTTCTCTCAGCATTTGTTTGCATGCCTTCTCCCCTGATCTGCACTTTGAACCTCTCTGATAATTCTTCCTCATTCCTAATAATTTCCTTCCTTTTGGCTTGCCAGGATCCAGAATGCTGGAATGGGTGGAGGAGTGCAAGGTACACAGGAAATATTAGCTTTGCTGGCTTCCCCCACTGGACAAAGGGTTGGTTACTTTCTAGTTGCCAATAGCAGCTGAGATCCCTACAGGCTTGTGTCTTCTTTCAAGACAATTTAGATGAAGAACTGTGAAGGGATACCTAACTCCCACTACAGACTGAGTACTGCCAATCTCTGACAAGTATTCGCTGAATACGTGCAAGCACATTTTTTAAAGTTTACAATTTAGCCACACATGGAGGAATTTGTACAAGGAGAGCAAATACAGTAGTATGACCCGACTTCAAACTTCATGAAATGTCAAAGTCATGACAGCTACTCCATGAAATTATTCTATTAATGTTTAATGTGGACAAAACAACCTAATTTAATTCTTGAAAACTGTTGAACTGCTTTCAGAAGGTTAAACTGAAACATATCTCTCCCATGGAGAAATTAATCCCAAAGGTTTGGACAAATTGCAAAGAAACTCGAATACCTAATGAAGAGTGCCAAACAGTCAGCTATGGACTGCACTATCACCTACAACTAGGAAAACTACTTGAAGTAAATACGTTATTGATAGTATTAAATATTGCATTAAAAATAGTAGAAATTTACTGCATTTTTCTTGTCCATTCATAAGAAAACACTTACTGTCATGCAATTTATGATTTAGTAACTTACATTTTCGTATGATACAACTGAGGAATGCAATAACGAAAAGCATTGTCTTGAAGAAAGCCACCAACAGTGCTTCACCTTCTCTAAAGCTCATTTGAAAGCATTACAAAGTGTTGAATCTTCTAAAAGGAGTAACTGCAGCTGAAAGCTATTAGCGTGCAACGCGACAGCAGCTGGCGTAGGAGATGAATGAGACCATCCTATTGATAAGGTCGCAATCGATCTGAGGCAGACTTTTTTAAATTAGTAAAATGTTGCAGCACTTTAGAAAGTGTCACCAACAGCCCTTCTCCATGAAAAATGTTCCAACTTGTCAGAAAACTGTAATTTATTATTTTAAACAAAAAATTTGCCTCATAGTGATAGAGTATCATCTGTGGCTTTCGTTGAAAGTGAGCTTAATTTTCTGAAGATAATATTCAGATCTGTACTCTTAAGTTTCCTCTGTAGCTACTCTTACAAAGATGCTCTTGAAGAGTCATATGAACTGCTTGAAAATTCAAGGGTAATGGTGAGGGTGGTGAGGCACTGGAAGAGGTTTCCCAGAGAAGCTGGGGATGCCCTATCCCTGGAAGTGTTCAAGGCCAGATTGGCTGGGGCTCTCAACAACCTGGTCATGTGAAAGGTGCCCCTGCCCATGGTGAGAGTGGGTTAGAACTAGATGGTCTTTAAGGTCCCTTCCAACCCTAATCTTTTGGAGATTCTATAATAAAGTCAGATTCAAAATACACTAAGAATAGTTATTTTATATATATACATTATCTGTACACATATAGTTATTTGTGTATGTGTGTGTATATATATATACACACACACACACATATATATATACACATACATACATATAAATACTTATGTGTAAAAAAAGGTGATAGCCAACTTTAATTTCTTCAGATTTACAAATCTGTGCAGGAATGTTTAGAATGGCCTGGCCTTCCAATCACTTCTAGTCCTTTAGCATATAGGGTGGGGAGGTGAAAACTGAAAAGGACCATGACCTCACGGAACTTAAAACAAAAAAGTAGATGCTCATCCTCAGGGCCTTTCAAACAAAGGCTGTTCCTACGAGTTGCAAAGCACCCTTATCCTCCATTGTATGTCTCTATGCTCAGACCCTGGCAGAATCTGAAGTGTTGAGAGCAATATGGTAATGATGTTCACATAGACACTGTGAAAAACCGGATCATTTGAGAAAGAGAAAAGCATAAAGGAGTGGAACACTTCAGTTTTTTAATGCAAATTGAGCTAACTTTTTTTCATAGACTTTAGAAAGAATTTTTCCCAAACACTGCAGCTCCTGTTAAGCTGGTGCTTTTCAAGTTTCCTTTAAAAATATGTTTTTGAACACCAAAGAAGGATGAAAATGCCAATGACCAAGGTCATACAAGGACACAGTTTCTGACTGAACCCAGGCACTAACACTGAATAAACTCCAATACATTAGTAGACATAAAAGCTGTGGTGCAAAGCATGTATTCTGGAATAACAAAACGCTGTCTGTTTACATGTGAAAGAGAGAATAAGCATTAAATACAAAATGTATGTCTAATGTCCTGGCTGTACTCGAAATTCTCTCTTATTATTGCTGAGACTTTTCAATTCTGCATCTAAGTTATTTAACAAATAAACTTAACTCACTAAATTACAGGTCCTTAATTGTTGCCAGTCTCAACTCAGAAAAGGCCAACGGCTGAGCCAATATAAGACCTGTTTATTAGAAGAAGAAAAATGAAATAGTAGATAAAAGCAGAATGGGACAAGTCTTTTTTTCCTGAAAGCTTACAGTGAAATTACCATTTTCAGGATACTTGATCTTTGTGTAAGTATCAGTAACAATTTTTAAAAAGGATGGAAATACCCATATAGCATGTGGTATGGGTAGAGTTCATAGTGTCAGACAGAGATACCCATATATTTGGAGCATATTTTATCTAAAAGCTGAAAGAATTGTAGATTGCATTAGGAAAAAGCACAGAATGTACTGCTACAGTAAGTAATGAACAGTGTACTGAAACTAAGACTATAATACTAAAAGAACTTCCTGTTAATATAAGGTAACAGCAACTGCAGGCTGATAAAAAAGTAATGAAATGGTAAATTTAGCAACAGTACCATTTACACAGCTACAGTGCATACTCTAAATACCTTGCTAAGTACTTTCAAGAGAGTAAGCAGTGACATTATTTAAATGTCATTATAAACACAAAATGTGTAAATAACACAAAATTAAAAATTCTTGAGTAAACAATTGGACTATGTTAACATTACAGTATAGCATTTAGTGCAACTTGTCACAGTTTCTTAAAAAATGCTACAGCCTGACTGGTAGCAGGCTGGGGTTAGAAACAGTCTTCCTCTACAGACTTGTTATTTCCATTTTAAATTCTTGCAACGCATTTGATCCTAGCTATTCTTAGATTCAAGATTTATTGGCCTATTGGTCTGGTCTGGCAAGCAAATTATGCACTTAAGGACCTGAAATTCTCACATATAAATTAGCACAGTAGCTTTTTGTTTGAGAGAAATAAAAGTGAACTACAACTAAAGAACATTTTAGTAGTCCAAGTATGTATTTTGCATGTAAGTCTTACACAATTCATTCTGGTGATGTTCTCTGTTGAGTGCCGTCTCAGAGTCAAGAAGCAAGGAAGCTAGGTCCTACAAGGTGAAGTTAACAGTTTCTAAAAACAATAAATTTTTCTCAATTCAGACTCAACTCAAAAACTTTGAAGAAAATTGTTTCAAGGGAACTGTATGTTACCTTAAAGTCAAGCAAATTTTGAAATGACTAATCAAAAGTATTTTCTATTGCAATGCTCTGAAAGAAAAAAATTTATCTTGAAATCAGCATGACAGACCTGCTGCTTAAGTTGCCTCTTAAATTATGGGAGCCTTGTGTGAAAGACCTTAATCACAATAAAATGCCAAATGTATACCGTGAGGACATGTCAAGGATGTTTGCTGGATGGAGTCCTTCAATTTCAAAGAACTATCAGAATAACAGTAAACCCTATAGTTTCTTGTAACCAACAGCAATAGTAAATCTTACAGTTTGAGGGGAAAACGGCATGCATATGATACTGTATCAGTTCATGTCTGATATAAATTCCACGCTTAAAATTTTATAAATTGCACTGTAAAATGCTCAAACTTATGAGAGAAGTAGGACACTTGTCACCAAAGTCAAATATTTTCCTCTTACCCAGACAGAGGTCACAGAATCATGATGGTTCCTACTCGCTCTTCTGCTTCCATGAATCTTCAGTTCTTTCTGTACAGAGTCTCAAAATGCAGATGATGCAAGTACTCAGTTGGTTTGAAGCCAAGTTCCTTCCTGCATCTCAGCTCAAAGCCCCAGACTACTGATCATCTCACCCTACCTTCCCATAACTACTCCATTGCACAAACAACGGGTCCAAGTCTGCTACAATTAATTAACTGATGAGAAAAAGTCATCCTAAGGAAGTGCAAAACCCAGGGGACTCATCCACGGGCTCTGCAGCACAGAGGGACAAAGACAGGACCAGTCACGACAATGTGACTACAAGAGCAGGGCCCTGCAGTGTGAATATTCAGAATTCAGGTGGGGTAACTTGCACAGTGGCCATGAGAGGAATCCCACCATCACAATGCATGGCAGGAGCTTGGTCACCTGGCTACAGTCTCCTTTACACAAGCCCTTTTGCTCTATTAGGGAAAATATCAATCGAACTTTAGTGAAGAATTTCTGATGGGACTTCATTCAGAGTTCTTCAAGGGTGCACGAAGACATTCTTGCAGAGTTTCACTATGTCCTCATGTAGATAAATCTGCTCTATGCCACTCTTCTGTCAGGATGAAAAATACCTGCCTCCTCAAGACCCTGCTACAGTTGTGAGTGGATGACAGCAAGTTGGCTAAGCATTTGAAGGAGGAAGATGTAAGACTCTGGAGAACACACAAAAAATCTTGTTAGGAAAAGAGTGTGTTTTGCCTCAAGGGATTATGGTTTATGAGTATTTGACATAGTTCAACTACTGACAAATAATAGCTTTTTCTGAAACTATAAGAGTTTTATCACTTGTCACAACTCTCTTGACTTTTTGTGCTTTTATAAATGTGTAGGATGTTAATTAAAAGTAATAAATAAGGTTAGTGAAAAAATCATTGCAGTAGTTTTTACAAATATGAAAAACACAAATTAAATTATTTAAAAAGTTAGGAAAAGACTGCAAATTTTCCCTAAAAAAAAATTAAAAGTAAATCATTCTTTCTAATTAACAGAAATGCAAAGCACAAATAAAGTCTCTGAAGACAAGACTTTCCTCAGGCATCAAAAGCTCTCTTTAAACACTGTGTACCAATGAACTAAGTAACAAAAAAGGGGGTTAGCTGTAGCTTTTCTATTTTCTTGCACTGATATGAAGACGACAGCGTATCTAAGTAATTGTTTACCACACAGTGTGGGGTTGCTTTGCTCCTTATTTATTCATCCCTGCAAGCCTAGTAACATGACCTGAAAGACCTCAATTTACATAAAAATAAGGCACTACTGCTTTTACACAGGTACCCCCAGTTGCAACTGTGCAGACAAGAGTTTTAAAACTCGTAATCTCTTCTTAGGTGGATTTGGTCAGGGATGACTGGCTAATTGGGGGAAACACATGAAAGCACCTCAAAATCCAATTAGCACTTCAGTGCAATTAAACAGCTTTGCTATTCTGTAGAGACATGGCTTTGATCTTGCACTGAAAAGTGTCCTTCCTTAAAGCTGATGTTTTGATTTTTTTCTCAGTAATTAGTGCTAATTGTAAAGCCATTCCTGACATGCTATAAACAGAGTATTTTGCTGCGTTTGACACAATGACCTTAAATCAGTGTTCTCTTTTGTCTGTATTGTACTGGTTTATTATTGGCTTAGCTACTTTGCTCACTACTAAATGCACAATATGTAAAATGTGTTAGTCAGATGAAACAAATTACCTAGGTTTAAGAGCTTTTACTGATACCTTCACCAGTGTTATTAAAACTTTGATTCCACTGCAATAGAGGAGACAATATAGAATAATATTAAATTACAATTACACCAGACTGCTCTTTCAAATTTCTTTTTCATTTTGAACTGGAAAGATGAATCTTGATGTATGTCAGGGACTTGTTTCACCCTGCTATAAGATGCACACTGAATAATGAACTGAACAAATAATTCCTATTCCAGTCGTCTTGACCACTCCTCTCTAAGCTAAACTTATGACTGTGAGTTTACTGGCTGCATTAGTGACCGCTGGAAAAAAAGCTATCTGTAACATATATTTAAATCTCAAATGTAATCTCCTTAACTCAAACACATGAACTATTTTACACACTAATATGACACTTCATGGGAAAAATGTCCAAGACACAGATTTTAAAAACCCATCCCTCCCCTCCAAAACCCCCCACTAATTTTTTTCAGTTTCAGCTATTGCAAAATATTATTTTGATGAAGATACTTAGATATGCATATTTTTATTATGGTATAGCTGCAATGCTTAGATTAAAAGATTCATAACAGATACATATTTAGATATGAGACAAACTTTCTGACAAATAGAGCACCTTTTTTAAAAAACAGTTTTAGCCATCCTAAAGCATTTGTGAACATGTGAGTGATTTTTATTGGCTTTTGTTTGCATGAAGCTGTCAGAAAAGAAACTGGCTTCTGTTGCTTCTTCTTTTCCTTGTCCTTCTCAATTCCACAATTCAAGAAATCACCACAATATAGAAAGCACAACTTCAAAGTCCACCTGAGTCAAGACAAGAATTGTAAACAGAACTTCTTACACTCTCAGATAATAACCTGACCACCACCATACATACAATATTCAACATATGATCTTTCCTACGTCTTCCTAGTCAGATGTGATTTGTATAAAATGCTTACACACTAAAAATGTGTTTAGTTAGCTGTGAAAAATAGTGACTAATCTTTAGAAAGTAGTGAGAAATCTATCTCTGGCATATAAAGCAGAAGCTTTCCTTTTTCTGGTTTTCATACAAATATGTAACAGGAACCAATGTACAACAGCAACACAGCATTAAAGAAACATTGCGCTTGTTTTCTTTTATCTCATTAAATTAAAAAATATAATTTTTGTCTTTTCTGTTTCAGGAATTGAAAAAATGTCAATTAATTCATAACTAAACTCACAGTCAGTGCACGTGTTAAAAATCAGGACTGTGAACCTCAATAGCAGTTCCATTGCTCTTCTCACTTTACAACAGTCCTTTGACCTGATACTTAATGTCCGTGAGACAAATTTCATCCTGCTGTGGTTATCAACTTGTTATGCTACTGAGATTTCAATTTTGTGGATCTAAACTTGTATCAAAAATTAAAAGAGCTGAGCTGGGCCTGAAGTGGCTGAGCCCAGCCTGTCCCTTTGCAATAGCACAAAGAGTCACTCTGCTGTGTGCCACTGAGCGGAATCAGAGGCAGATGCACCTCAAAGTGAGCCATGTAATTTTAAAGCTGTTCCCACTAACTAATTCTAAATAGGCTACAAAAGTTATTGTTTTAGTAACATAGTTAAACATACAAACCTCAGGCAACAGGATCAATATTTTAATGATCTGTTTTCAGGGTTGAAAAAACAATTATAAGATCTGCTAGATTTTGAGAAAAATATTTATGTTAGCTCAGAAGCCTTTCTTCCATCTACAAGCTTTGAACAAGTGACTAAACAGTCAGCTAAGCACTTATCCTTAAGAAAAAAAGACAAAGCATTTTATACTGAGGTTAGTCACAAAAAAGGCAGATCATATTAAGGCCTAATCCTGCACTTTCTGACGTCAATGGGACTATTGCCATTGGCCTCAATGGGAAAAGAAGAGGGCCATTAAAATATAATTTTACTTTTAGTCAGTCTTAATTATACAATGATGGAATGATTCATTCAATTGTTTGATTCATAACATTTTAGCATTTATAAACATGATTAAAACAGCTTTGAGATACTAATTAAATTTTAGGGGCATCTTTTAAAATAACATTTACCTATTAACTCTAGTAACAAGCATTAGAAATAAACCTAAATGGCACACATTCAGTTTGGGAGCAAAAGGTGCGTCACCACTAATGACACATACGCTGTATCACTGTTCTCCAAAATCAAATGCTTTGATGGAGTAATGATGAGGCTGCCAGCAGTGCACTCCATCCCATTAGAGAGTTTCCACCCTCACCGCGCCTCCACCTTCTTGTCTTTTTAGCACCTTGTAACAAATTTATAAATGTTAGATACTGAGATTAGGGCCAACTTGTAGCATTTGAAATTCCTTGCAAATACGAATAGAAGGACGCAACTATCCCTTTTCCCAGTGTTACTACCCAGTCCAGGTGTCCACAACAAGGAATGTTTGATGACCACCAAGCACTTTGCAAAACATGTCTCTGAGATACTCTTCTCAAGATTAGTTAACTCTACTGACACCCTGACTTGCAAGGTTGGTAACCAGCCACAAACAATATTTCTGCATCCTAATAACACCAGGAACTAGTCTTCAGTACCTTCCAGTCCTCTTGCTGCCTATAGTCAAAATGGATTAAAAATAGATAGTGCCATGTAAAAAAGAAAAACAGAAGTAGAAAAAAAAGAATCATCCAGTATTACCTAAGTGAAAGAAAACCCATGATAATTTACCCTATCAAACATGTTTTTTCCCTCGAGCATCTGAAAAGTTCTCAGATAGATCTCCCATTAGGTAGATGGTGCATAGCTGGTGTGAACTGCAGCATTATGCAATCTAATGCATTAAACTGAATTGGTAATTGGCATTTACTCTGGAGTCTTTACCAAAATCTGGCACAACAAAAAATATAAGGAAAAGGACTTTTTTACCCAGTTGAATGGCACTGCAAGCAGGTCGAAGGAGACCAATCAGGACTCAAATAGATCTTGGCAGCCAAGATATTCTCAAAGGAAGAGTGAAAACACCAGTGGTATTCAGGAAAAATTGTAACAAGGTGTTGCAGGGCACAAGATGATTCCATAGGTCCCTGCTAGGGTGCCCTAAAGAAGGGTTTAATCAGCTCAAAGCCAATTTTGTCACACAGCTGATAGGTACTAACTAATGATTAGAAATAACTGACCAAATACTGTGAAATGCTTCATGCTGTAATGCCTACATATTGTAGAAAATTCTGTAATAACACTGGGATCTTGAAAATGGTAGAAAAAGCCACTGAAAAACGGCCCAGAAATTATTATAATATTGAATTGATATTTAATAAATGAGTAGTATGTGACTGCCAAGAATGAAACACGAGTCATGTGAACTACAAAGCCCTTCAACAGCCTCTTCCTGTATTGCACCAGGACTTTTTAAAATGCTGTAAGCCCATGTTTTAAATCTCAAAAGTCTGATTTATTTTAAATCTTAGAAGTCAGGTCTTTCTGGATTGCCAAGTGTGACTCCCACTGAAGTTTGCCAATTTTTGCATATCCCAAAACTGATGATCAGGAAAGCCACAGCCTCATAAGAAACTCAGAAAGTAGTTTGAAGATGAAGCTTTTGAATCTGTGAAAACCATCTTCAATTCCTTAATTGAAAGTCTGGCTGTAAGTCAGTCACCTATCCTACCTGCAGGGACAATGGGTTTAGCAAACCCAGTCTAAGATGCGACATCCTCAGAGTGAGCACTCCCTAAACATTGAATGGTGTTTCTTTAGAAATATTTCAAGGTAAAATACAGAAGGCTACTTATCATATATTTACTTTAAAAGTGTAAGAAAAACTACTCAAAAAAAAAAGCATTTAAATATCTGTATTTATCTGTATTTAAATATGCCAGGAGGGAAAGAAAGGAAGGTTTCCCAACAAACATCAGCGTATGTATTTCTGCCAGAAAGAAAAGGGAAGGTACTGTATCATAAATAACTGTATCTATTACTATGTTGTAATGTCCTGGCATGCACAACACCACAGTTATAGCCCAGACATGTTACAAGAGCACATGGACAGACTTCTGCTTTTTACCTAACAACTTCCTCATGAAAAAAACCCTCCACACATAAAAATAAATGTATTGTGCCACTCTTGAATAGCTAAGGAATGTCCTGCACCACCTCATTAACATTCACAATAGGAAAATATGATGGAAACATAAGGGAATAAAGAAACTCTCTACTTTCCTCATGTTGCAAATTCCTTCCTGTACTTACCCAAAAGCAATGGAAAATATTTTGGAAAGTAAATAAGAGTTTAAGATCTGTTTTGCCATGTTTTAAGTCCTACTATTTGTATTCATTCATCTTTTAGTACCTGTGGCAATAGGCAGGCAATGAACTGTGAATGCTGCCCTAGCTAGAGATTAAAGAATTTCAGTGTGTTTGGACTGTTAGTATGATTCATGTTTCGATAAGCATTTTTATTTTCCTATGCATTCCATGCATTCACAGTAGCTTTATTTAACCAACAGCACCAAAAATGAAATGCTGCTTTTGCACATTTAAATTATTTTCCTAATTTGTAGGCAAATGGTGTGTAATACAAATCACAGGTATAAAAATTTAGAAAATATGACACTTGCCATGTTCTAATTTAAAAACATTTAAAAAAAGCTATATTTTTGCTAAGTTATATAATTGTTTAAATAAATTTCTGGTGATAAAGGATACAACCTTGTTTAATGAAGGGAATTACCTGTTACACAAATGGGCTTGTCCCACATCTTTAACTCCCTCATAACGTTCTTACATACTTCTCTGGCTACTAAGCTGCAAATAGTTAAATCTCTACCCTGGAGGAAGAAAAACCTTGTCCTCATGAAGGGCTGGGCAGCATTTCTGAACACCTTTGGATGCCAACACATTAATGCTTCTTGGCTACACTTCCTGAGCTCAGAACCACATGGTAGTACCTGATTCTCAGCTCCGGCATTCCACATCCCTCTAAAAGTAGGATGGCAACAACTCTATGCTTTTCTATCTCTGGGGTCCTAGTTCATGATAGGCACTTGCTGGAAGTAACAAAACCCAAAACAATATAATGACAAATGTCTGCTGTATTCAAACTACAGATTACAAAGGAACGTATTATTTGAAGCTTCTCTTTCAGGTTCAAAATAGTGTTAATAAAACTCCAGGGCATGAGACTAGGTTCATTTATTTTCCCATGACGTGTGCCAGAAAGAATACTACAGGAGACTACACTTTTCAGCTGCTGGATTTTCTTTTTAAAACAAAAGAAGCTTAACTGAGCAGTCCCTTAAAAATTTGTGAAGAATGCAAATAAAACGTAATATAAAGCAACACTTTCATCTTTTGATGGCTGACTACAGAGCACATACACAATACATACAAATTTACCTCCACACTCACCCTATCTATTTGGTTAAGTAATTCTCAATCTCTTTGATACTTAAATTTATGGAAGACACTAACATTCATAGAAACAAGAAAGCAGTGACATGTTTAATGCACAAATTTGTGTGGATTTCCTTTAACGCATAACAATTACAGAGTCATTGCTCAGCCATGCTGAGGTCTGACATGTTCTACTGCATGTTTGTTAAGCTACACTAAAGAAAGCAGAATATGATGACAACATTAAATTTTATGCCATTCAGTGTCCACTTGAGACACAATTATACAAGGATCTCACAGGGGAGGTACCATTAGCTAAACAGAAATATTTTTCTTTATGTTTCTGTAAAGATATGTTTGATTTCACAGTTCTAAAGCCCCTTCGTTCACATCTAAGCATCAGAAATATTGCTATGAACTTTAGTACATTCTAATGAAATGATAAATGTATTAACAAAAATCCAAAGTTCAGAGAAATATTTGCTGTATGATGCATGTATTTCTACAACCAGAAGCTCTTTTGAAATTACAAGGTTCCACCCATCTCAGTTTATTTCAAATTGCTAGCCAACTGATGGACCTTGCAGACAACATTTCTATAAGTTGATCTTAATTACCATGTGTACTGATTATAATGTCATTCAGAAATAGACCACAATCCATCTTCCTATCATATTTAATGGATTTCTAGAAAACAGCCTGAACGTGCAGAACAGGTGATGAATTATACTAATGCCCTGCACAGCCTTTCCAGTTAAAGTTCTGTCATATTTCCATTATAAAATGTCTTCACTTTCTACCAGCATCAAGCATAAATTATTAGACGTGTAATTTGTGAATGTTAGCTTTTAAATAATAAGCACCTCAAACATCATAATATATAGTAACAAGCAGTATTAATGTGAGAAGGATGAATTTTAAAACTCCTCAAAAGAACTACTAGCTCCTGACCTAATCATTAAGCTGTCAGACACAAACCCTCACAGGAACATATATTTTTCAAGAACTACCTCCACCTGGATGCTGATATTCTTTAGATTCACTAAACATCTTTCCATCTTCCTTGCATAACAATTTTCCCCCTGGTTTTGATGTAAGGAGATTGATGTGCACAAATATAGGACTGAAGCTAAGCTGTGCTGAGGTTCCACAACTAAAGGGGAACTTCGCAGAAATCGAGTAACATCATCAGGTGGAAGTCCCATTATTGCTAGAGCATCTTTCATTTTTAATATTTTGAGATATAGACATCCTTTGAAGTAGCTGGGACCATACATATTTACCTCAGTTGTAAGCATATTCACGGCAAAGAAAATTAAAGTTTATAAAAAATTCCAGTAACATATAACATTCAATTGTAGTGAGAAAGAATCAAAAGGGAGACAAACCAAAATAATCTAAACAAAAAGCCTACTGCTATAGCTTACTATCACAGACTTAGCCTTAGGACACCCAATAATTTGTCTTGAATTCTATCATTTATGTATCATGGGATTAAGTCGATTGAGGGTTCTCTATTTGAAACTCAAATCTTGGTTAATTAATGCAAAATAGAAAGGTTGTGGTAACATTTCTGGCTCAGTTGGCCTGGTTAGCACATACATCCCTTGCAAAACAGGTTATATATGTAACAGTTACAATCATATGAAAATACTGCATCTTCTTTAATAGCAGAGTTAATTCTTGCAGAAGAAGATGCTGGAAAAAAGTACTAGGATGCTAACATATTAAAAAATTAAACTAACATGTCTTCTTCAGTTTAGGTCCATATCCATTCCAGACTGTTCTGTCACAGAAATAGTCACAGTCAAAACAGTCAAAACGTGGTAAGCACTGGTAAATTAATCTTAAATATTCAGTTTGATATATTGAAGATTATACAACTACTGTCCTGTTTTTTGGGAGACAATAAATGACAGTATTTAACATAGAGGGTTTAAACCAGGACATGAAAAGTTGTAACTTTTTTCTCACCATATTGCCCTTTCTCCTTCATCCTAGAAAGATAATCAACCATGGAAGTAGAACAAATTAACTTTATTATGGAACCAGAACAAATTAACATGAAGAATATTATAACTCACTGTGTTATTACAGTAGGGATACAAACCAATTCCTTCTCAAGAAGTTTTGCAAATGTCTGGTTTCTTGTTAACCACATGGACAATTTTAAATCAAAGGTGTCAAAAAGGAAATTACTAAAAAATAAACCACTGCACTCCAGTTTCACATGAAACTAGGTCTATCCATGTGAAACAGGTTTATCACAAATTCTTCTGACAGCATAAAGATGACTGATAAACTTCAGTGACCAAACTAATTGAAAAAAAGATGTTTCAGTCTTGTGATCAGATTTCTGTTTTTGAAAGATTGCTACACATCTCTGTAGCTGATATGTAAGGGTGTTTAGGGACGATGAGCCATTTACTTTTGGCATCAGGCTGTAATGGCACATTGCCAGCTGTCTCAAGAGAAAACTAAAAATCCAGTACATGAGGTACAGACGGTGTAGCTATTCTTGGGTTACCTTGGAGAACAGTCTGAATCCTCTGAAGTCATGTCATTCCTTGCTAAGTTTCAAACTGTCCTAGCAAGAATCCCAGTTTGGTCTCCAGAGATTTTTTACTTTCTACATTACCGGTAACATACTAATGTGGTAAACAGCACTACTTAACGTGTTTTATCGACATACCATCAACTTTTTCAGGTTTATAGACAATCAATTGGTATTATACCTTATTTCTTCACTTCAAAAAAGTAGACTGCCGGCAGGGTTAAAGTGAAAAGTTTTTCTGCAGCTTTTAAGGTATTACTGGAAAACCTACACTGCATGTGCACAGGGCTCGTATTTCCATAAAAGACAATCTGAACAAAATGAACTGCTACCACACTGAGGATAAGCATGGATGGCCTGTATCATTACAACCTATACCACTGACAGCAATGGTATTAGCAGAACACACAAGGTTACTGGTGGAAGATGGTCAAATACATATATACCAAAATGCAAAATTGTAAGATGCAAAATCTAGAATCAAAATAGGATGCTCCCTACAGAACCCCTAGATATGCTTTTAAAATAACTGCAGGTGCCAAGCAGATAAGTTCTGTACAGTTAACTTGTGCATTGTCCTTGTTTGCTCATAAGCTGCTTATTTAAGTATTTATCTTGCTTCCTAGTTCTTTTAGCATATTCTCTTAATCTTTCCCCACAGCAAGAAACCAACATGAGGAGTATTCACAACAAGGATTTTGGTATTTCCCAATATATCCTTAAGGAGAAAATAGAAAAAATATCTCTCTAATGGGGGAATACAAGCTGCAACTTAAATAGACAGTCTGCATGTGACACAATCAGAATTGAAATGATTGAAGGGATGGATGGGTTGTCTTGGTTAGACAGGATACACACAGACAAATAGAATTTTAGCTTGTATAGGAAAGCATTGGTAGAGGTATGGATGTATGAATGTGCACACAGGACAAAATATCCAAGGGCATAGGTGTACAAACAAATTTTAATATGCTACAGAAAGCCAGCCATGGGGTGACTGCATGCAGCGTGCATGCTTGCATGGGTAGGAGGAGAAAGGATTACCTATTTTTACATATTGACTTATTTTTATTCTAACGGTGTTAGACATTATTTGCAAAGAATGATGTTATCTTGATAATTTTGCAGAGCTGCATTCCAGTTATGACTGCCATAATAAAATACCTATATATATAACTTATGAACAAAGTACGTTTAGAGAGTATATTTAGTAATATCTGCATTGAAAACTCTATCACTTAAAATATGCTCTGCTATAAAAAAAATCTCAACCTGCCACACCTCAAAACCAATATTCAACGAAACAAAAATCAAGATACAAAACTAATGTGTCTTCTACTGAGTTCAAGACATTTAAGCACAGCCATCTATGTTTCCATCTCTGCTTATTAACTCTGTTTCCTTGTACCTCAGATTATATCATTATTTGAAAACATGCAAGTCAGTAATTGCTCCTAGTCCACACACCATGTTTCTCTGCTTCCTGACCTAAGAAGTAAATGCCTCTATTACCTGCCCAGTGTTTGTGCTGCGTTTTATAATAGCAACATTTAAAATGTAAAGAAAAATCATGAGGAGACAAATCACGTGGAGCTTTGAACATAACTTTTTCAGATATACTTACTTTAAGGCTATTAACAAACACCACCAATAAATAAAGACACACCAAACATAACTAGTAATATTCTTACATGTAGCAAATATAAGCAATTATTTTCAAATAGCAGCTAAATTGCATTTAAACCTATCTCTGTTCATAGCAGCTGCTACTTCAATATCTTCCTGAACAGGGATGCTCTCCTGAACTCTGTTTGCAGAAAACAAATGTAGGACTGTTAATGTTGGTTTGTGAACACAGTGCATAAAGACATTTAGCTTTAACATTTTTTTTCAACAGCTAAAAAATCCTGAAAACAGCTTGTTTTCTTCAATGCCAGATAAATTGCTACCTCAGTATAGATCATTTATTTGTAAGAAAAATGTTTCCTACAATACTAGAAATTGGTCTTTTTCCTTGCTAGTTCAACGAACACTTTTCTACTTCTCTAAATCATAAGGTAGGAATCTGCTGAAGAATCACTGCATGTCTGGAAAACCGTTCCATTCATTGAAGTATCTCATCACAATTACTAGACTGCTTATTCGATAAAATCATCATCCCATTTTTCAATTTAATACATCTGTATTCCCTAGAGACTATGAGATATTAAAGTGATGGAATCAAAACACTGCTGACCAGTTAAGTCACAATCCCATTTTAAAGTTCTGTTTAGGCTTTACGCTAGCATATGCTATGACAGCTGATTGTAAAAAAAAGATCATAATCACAAAATAAAAATGCTTAAAAAATTATTTTAGGCAATTGAAATAAATAACTTAGAAAAATGTCTCATACTTGATTAAGTGTATCCTTTAGTATCTTCTCTTCCAGTCTTCATGTAAAACAGAAACATAAACCAGAAATATTCCTTTAAAAAACATTATGATTCCAACCTACAGAAGACTTGACTCATTATGTCCTAGGACTAAGAGATGATATTAAACCATTTCATTACATATGAAGAAGGTCAGACTGTTTCTTTGCAGATGCTCCATGATATAGTATTGATCCAGAAGGTGTAGGATAGCTCTACAATTCTTCTGGTTTGCCTACCTAGGAAAGCTATAGCAAAATAATTGAGGGTATGAATTTAGTAATTGTACTTTATACTTCATTAACTCCTTGAGTAGACAATTATCCTGCATCTCCAAGTATGCATAACCAGTCTTGTCCCACACACAGAGAACATAAAGCATTTAAAGCTCCTTGAATAGCACATGGAAAGTACTAGTAACACCAGAGGACATACACTATTATGTAAGTTACAAGAGATATAAATAACCCCGAACACCAAACTTTTATTTCTTTTCTTTCTGTCAGGAAGAAGCATAATAAAAGGAAAAGTGACAGCAGTCAATTTTGGAATCTGCTTTTCCTAGCAGTAACATGACTAGAAAGACAATCAAAAGCAGAGGACTAAGGCAGACCATAGAATCACAGAATGGCTTGGGTTTGAAAGGACCTTAAAGATTAACTTGTTCACAACCCCCTGCAATGGGCAGGGTCACCTTCTACTAGACCAGATGTCTCAAAGCCCTGTCCAACCTGGCCTTGAACACTTCCAGGGATGGGGCATCCACAACTTCCCTGGCCAACTGTTCCAGGGCTTTACCACCCTCACAGCAAAGAATTACTTCCTCATATCTAATCTTAAACCTACTCTTGTTCAGTTTAAAACCATTCCTCCTTGTTCTATCACTACATGCCCTTGCAAAAGTCCCTCTGTAGCTCTCTTGCAGCCTCCCTTTAGGTACTGAAAGGTTTCTCTAAGGATGAACAACCTCAGCTCTCTCAAGCTGTCTCCATAGGAGAGGTGTTCAGACAGATCATCTTCATGGCTTCTTCTAGACTTGCTCCAACAAGTGCCCATCCTTCTCAGTGTGGGGCTCCCAGAGCTGGTTGCAGCACTGCAGGTGAGGAGTAGAGGGGCAGAATCCGCTCCCTCACCTGCTGCCCATGGGGCTCTGGCTGCAGCCCAGTAGGGCTGTGAGTGCACACTGCCAGGCCATGTAGAGCTTCTCAACCACCAGCACCCCAAGTCCTTCTGGGCAGGGCTGCTCTCAATCCATTCTCTGCCCAGCCTGTGTTTGTACTTGGGATTGCCCCGACCCGGGTGCAGGACGTGGCACTCGGCCCTGCTGAACTTCACACAGGCCCCCTCTCAGGCCTGTCAAGGTGCCTCTGGGTGACATCCCTTCCCTCCAGCATGGCCAGCACACCACACAGCTTGGTGTCATCAGNATCAGCAGACTTGCTGAGGGTGCTCTGATGCCACTGTCCATGTCCCTGACAAAGATGTTAAATAGGCCTGGTCCCAAAAACAACCACTGATGACCACCAGGTCTCCATCTGGATATCCATCCATTGACCACAACCCTTTCAGTGCAACCATTCAGTCAATTCCTTATCCACCAGTGGTCCAAGTTACAGCACAGTTTAATTTTTTCTATCATCACGTAATATATTCTGTACCTTCTCCTCCCTTCCCTCTGCCATCTTTCTTTAAATATCTCTTTCTTTTTCAAAACTTTTCTCTCAATCTGTGCCCTCATTTTTCCAGAGGACTTGATCATGCCCTTCTTCTGACCTGCTCTGGTATAAAAAGCCAAAAATTACTCTCAACAGAGACAGCAAACTGAATCTTATTTTTCATAAACTCCTTGAGTAGAAAGCTATTCTGCATCTCAAAACATGCATAATTTGTCCTTCCTACCAGAGGCAATAAAAGAGCAATCTAGGAAATGTCATCACCCACATGAAAAGAGGCTGAGCAGGAATCAAACATACAGCAATAGTGGGCAGAAACAAACAACCTGACTAAAAAACACTCACTGTAAGAATAAAAGACTAGAAACAGAAGAATGTTCTACTTTACACAGACAACCATGAAATCATGGCAGGCAGGCTTGGATTTTTATTCCAAGGCACAGGGACTCCAAAACTGTGCTACCACTGCAGTATAGAAGAAGATATAAAGATCTGAAGAAGAAGAATTTTCAGGTTCTTCCAATCCTATCACTTAAAGCGATCTTACCTTTCAAGTGTAAATATCTCAAGAACTCACTTCATAATGGATTTTGCTACAATTCTGCAGGAAGTCAAAGAGTTACAAAAAGGAGGCGTGTTGGCCTGGTAATTAATGCAGAACTTTGCATGAAATAACAGATGTCAGTTTTCAAGACAATAGAGAAACACTTAAGCAGGATGAATGACTGGCTTTGTGCTTGTATAGTGAAGCCAACATCTGCAACTATGAAAATAGCATTTTTCATGTATAAAATACCATGGTCTTTCTCATGAAAACCGTCTGCTTCTTTTTATCATATGTCCTAATGCTTGCTTATTTTGCTGGCTGAGAGGGATTTGATAAGCTTCAAATAATTCTAGTCATCTATGATATCCAAACCCAGAACTTCAGGAAGCCAATTTCTACAAAGCAGAAAAAATAAATCCCTCTCTCTGCTGCTCCTATTTTTCAGTCCTTTCCTGGTGACTTCTCTCTGACTAATGCATTTGCAAAGCTTCTTACATTAGGCTGTGTCCATTTTTCTTTCTGAAGTGGTGACTCTGCAGGTCAGCTTGCCTAATTTGGAGTCTAAAGCAGACATGTATTTTGTGCATAATTTTCACTGTTTATTTGCTGCCAGACAGTTTGAGGCTTACCTGTGCCTAGAGGACAGAAAAGATGTATCCTGGACCTTGATAGCCAGGGAATTATTTCCCAGGGCCCTTTAAAAGGAGAGTTTTTCCCAATATTTCACATCTTCCTATAACAAGTTTTCCTTTGTTCATGAATCAAACTAGAAAGAAGCTTTATGTTCTCTATTTAAAGTATTAGAGTTGCGGATCAATGCGTGAGATTTCTGGATCACAGCATTTTTATATTCATTTTTTATTTTTAATCTTCATTTCTACCTTAAAATGTCACTCTTACTACTTATACTATATAAGCACAATCCATACTTTCATAATTACATAAAATAGCTCCAAGTATTTTACGTATCCATACCATAAACGCCGTTATTTTTCCCACCTAATTTAGTTTAATGTAATTTTAGCCTATGCTTTCTTCAGTATGAACAATGAATTGGTGCCAAAGACTCTAGACAGAGCAACAAATATTTTGTCAATCAATATTGGTCTCCTGGTACTCAAATGCTATTTGGATAGACGGAAGTGTTTTAAAATGTCTGTTAGCTAATTCCACTTCTAAATTGACAACCCTGATACTCAGAAGGAGCTCACAAAACAGTTTTCATTTTCACAAAAATGCTGCATGACACACACAATATTTCTGAAATCTGCTTAGAAGTTGTATGCCCAACAGTTTGCAGAGGATCCATAAGTAGTGCATCTAATTTTAATCAGATTACTGATTTTGTAGTCACTAAATTCACATGTAAATATTTAAGCTAGAACTTATTAACTTTTTTTTTTCTGTTTGCAAACAGAAACAAACCCCAGCTTCAGATGCATTCTGTCCTCATTATCACAGCCGAAATGTTTTGCTTGTTCCTACCCTAAGAGGTAAGTAAAATGGTAAATATGAGTACCAAATACAGAAATAGTAATAGCTGAAATTAGACATGTCCATGGAGCTGAAAAGAACAACTTAGTTTTTTAAGTTTCTTTCTCATCATAAAGAAGCCACTTTTGAATACAGATTTTTTTTGCTTCAAGAATAAATTAAAACTGAGGGCACAGGGCATATCTGAAGAAGAAGAGGATTAAATCTACAAAAGCTATGACAATTTCCTGCAAATATGCAGGTAACATGGCAAACTAGAGAAACTGTAATGTGGAAACAACAACAAAACCAACAGAGAAGCAGCATATATACTTGCATATATACTTCTATATGCTTGCTAAACAAGAACGTGTGGTAAAGCCAATGTTCGTAATGCCAAGGTAAAATGGAGATGGACATCTATTATAACTCCCAATCTCAGGATATAAAGACACTAGAAATTCTTCATATTTAGACACAAAGAATTACCTATTAATATCATAGAATCATTTAGGTTGGAAAGTCCAAACATTACCCAGCACTGCCAAGTCCATCACTAATCCATGTCCCTAAATGCCACATCTACATGTCTTTTAAATGCCTTCAGGGATGGTGACTGCACCACTGACCTGGGCAGCCTGTCCCAGTGCTTGACAACACTTTTGGTAAAGAAATGTCTCAAATCAAATCAAAACTCTCTGTGGCTCAACTCAAGGCCACTTCCTGTTCTTCCATCACTTGTTACCTGGGAGAAGAGCCTGACCCAGGCACCACTCAATCCTCCTTTCTTTTAGAGAGCAGTGAGGTTTCCCCGAGTCTCCTTTTCTCCAGACTGAACACCCCCAGCTCCCTCAGCTGCTCCTGACAGGACTTGTGCTCCAGACCCTTCCCCAGCTCAGTTCCCTTCTCTGGACACACTGATCCCCTCCATGTCCTTCCTGAATTGAGGGGCCCAGAACTGGACACAGCACTTGAGGTGAGGCCTCACCAGCGCCCAGCACAGGGGGATGGTCACTGCCCTGGTCCTGCTGGCCACACTGTTGCTGATACAGGCCAGGATGCCCTCGGCCTTCTTGTCCACCTGGGCACAGCTGGCTCATGTTCAGCTGCTGCTGACCAGCACCCCCAGGTCCTTTTCCACCAGGCAGCTTTCCAGCCACTCTGCCCCAGCCTGTAGCACTGCAGGGGTTGTTGTGACCAAGGGCAGGACCTGGCACTTGGTCTTCTCAAACATCAGATCATTGGCCTTGGCCCATGGATCCAACCTGTCCAGATCCCTCTGCAGAGCCTTCCTGCCCTCCAGCAGGTCAACAATCCCTGACTGGCAGGGTGTTCGATTCCCTTGTCCACAACACCGATAAAGATATTAAGGAGAAGTGGCCCCAGTACTGAACAGATGTAAAAGGGAAGCGTAGCTGAAGACAATATGAATGTAAATGGTTCAATTTACAATAGCCATGAAGAATGAAAAAATAAACGATTCTGACTTTGTGTAAATTTCTGTCTCCAATATCATACCACTGCATGACAATTCGCCTCCTGAGAGCATTTGTAACAGATAGCCTAGAATATTTTACTTTTGGAAAGTATCAGATTTATGTTTTTCCTTAAGAAAAAGTATTTTGCTATTACGCAGAGCTTCAAAACCATAAGAATTCTGGCTCTACAATGCATCAGACAGCAAGGCTTCAAGGCTTCTTAATACAGACTTGACTCATTGAAACCATTCTCGTAACTGTCTAGTAACACCCAAAATATAAAGCATATAATTAAAAAAAAAGTTTTGGAATATAAAATGCATATGTGTCATTGTCACAAAGTGATGCCATTTTCTAGAACTCAGTCTTCACCTGGAAAATAAAGAATTTAATCATAATAGAGATACGGTTCATTCAAATGTTTAAATGTGGGGGCAGGAGGGTGTGTTCACAACAGCACTCTTTCATGTAACACTACTGGCACGAACAGAGAAACTGAATGGTTTGGGAATTATCATTCCTGCACATGGGACAAGAAGAAGGGTACAAGCCTGTGTGTGTATTCTTTTTCCTAAGCAAAGAGGTGATCGGGGCAACCCCAGCCCCTCTGAAGACCCTCTTCCAACTCAGAGAATCATACTCCTTCCACTCTAAAATCCATACCTGTTATTTCTCCTTTCCTGAGATAAAATTATCTACGCTTTAATCTGTGAGAACTTTCCAGATCATGCCTGTCCTATTCTCCAATTTTTTGGAGCACCTCACCTCACCTCCCCATGTCCACTTCTCCTGGGCTCCTCTTCTCCTTCTTTATTTCCAAGGGCCAAGTACCTATTACGAGCTCCTAGGTGAGCCTGCCGTCTTGCTTGGACCCTCAGAGACAAAGTGGTTTGGCTGTTAACTTTGTAACAGGTTGAAAATACCTGTACTGCACTTATGAAAACATCTGTACTGCAATTAGGAAAGTGAAGAGGCCGCGTGTAGGTAAGAGGGCACCTACAGTAACATTGCTCCACCGAAATTCACCAATACTTACTGAAAATTTGCAATGGCCAGAGTTAACACTTGAATTTTTATTTTTTTTCCCCAAGCATTCTGGAATGTTACAGTGAAGTGTGCTGTCTCCAAAACACATCAGGGTTGCCTCAAGACTATCAACAGAGTTGCAAGGTACTATAAACTCTGTATTCAGTGTAGCAGAATCTGAAAATGTTTTACATAATCAATTAAAACTTTGAAAAGAAGAGAGAAAACATCTTCTGAGTTCCAAAACTGATCAAGGTTCCAGCTGACAGCAAAAAATCCAAGGATTTTTTCCTTACACCGTAGTTGCACATGTTATTGCTGTGACTGATTGGTTTTATTTTGAATTCTTTTATTCCCATACATCTAAAGCTGCTTTTATTCCCTATGTGATATCATCAGATCTTCAAGATTGAAAGTCTATGTCAGCAAAAAAAAAAAACACCAAAAAAAACCCAACAAGGCTTTCCATCTTTCACAATCTGATGTGCACCAACTCTCATTCAACAAAAGACCTGTCAGTAGCTCCATTATCAAGTACAGTAATAAGCTTAACTTCTGTGTGCAGTTCTAAGCCACTTCCCATAGGAACTACACAAATGCTTCTTTGTTAAATCCTGATTCAAGATTATGGACTTTTTATCTGCAAACCGCGAGGTGCTTCAAAATCTCTAGTACTGGAATCTTTGGTAATCAGATGAGTGACAATACACAAAGTTGCAACTGTGATGATTAGAGAATCATAAGCATCTTACATGAGGAAGAGAGCAGAGATGTGTGGATAGGCAATTTCACTCACCTAAAGGAAGGGCTTTGTGTACACATGCTAAAAAAGCATTACAGGGTTTCTGTATTTCTCTCTGAAACAATCAATCTTTCCACAAGATCCACATAATTAATAAATCTCCATGAATTGGGGAACTGGGTTCTTGTGTGAGAGGTTTCATCTTTAGATCCCACAGCTTTCAGAATTACTTTTAATTTTTAGTTATTATTAAAATACTACAGTGTGGTTAGATACTTCAGGTACTTCTTATATTTGAAACAGGTTTTGTGCCTGTGCATTTCATATATATGTCTTCAAAATTGTTTACAATTCAAGTATTGTTATTTCTTTGTTTGGCAGTAGCAGCAGCATTTACAATTGCATGAGCAGAGGTAAATATAAGAGGGTGTACCTAATTTATACAGTACATTTCCTTTCCATTAGAGACCTTCCTCTCCCTAAAATCAAATTAAATGGTATTATGCATTAGCAGAAAGTAATCAAATTGTACTTCATTTTACTAGAAAGACTACATTGTTGACCTTTTTATTTTGATTAAAAAATAACAGGAATGCATGTGAAATTTACCAGTAATGTATCTGACTTATGAAATGTTCAACTGCATTAGGAGCCAAATATGTAAAAAAATTATTTAAACTGTTATCTCATCCTTTTCCTTTCCCTGAAAGACATCCTTGTAAGATGTGTGCTACGTCTGTACTCTAAAGGCAATTTTTCAATTATGACTACAAAAGAAACAAATATAATCCAAGGTGTTTTTCCTTTGAGCATGTTTGTACCTGCATGTGCAGTTCTAGATAAGCAGATACACGTGCAAACATCTCCACATAAGATCACAAAAAGATTTTGTGCAGATACAAACCAACGTATCTTCAGACTCTTTTACAAAACCTGTGCAAAACCTCACTAGTCATAAATCATAGCTTATAAGAAAATATGGATTGCAGGGGGAATAGCTACCTCGATGAATTAGGTTTCTTTCAGTTTGCAGTTTCTATTAGTTTCAAAGTGTACTTGTATATTTATTGATTAAAGGACAAAACAGATTTCTTCTTTCCTTCTTTTTTCTTAGCAGTTACATTTGATCAGAATGGTTTCTTAATCCTCCTCCTTTAATTATATGACAAGAATACAGCATGGCAGAGAAAAAAAGTTCTGTTTACATAAAATTGTTGAACTTCATCTAGGAAAAATAAGAACTGAGATACCCCTAAACTACAAAAGAGAAACAAAACAGATCATTTAAATAGTCAAAGTAAAATCTGTGGGTATTATGTTTTCTTTCAGTGACATACACAAGCATCACTTCAGGGGTTTACAGGCAGGAAATGGATACCTCAAGATTTTGATCAAGTGTGCACTGGTTCGTAGCTGCCAACAGGATCTCCTGAAAAAAGCAGGTCTTTTTCACTTAAAATTCCATTATCAACACGTTCTTCCACTTAGTATATAGAGGAACAGTTGAATGTAGGCACAGAAAGAACAAAGTCCTCCATGAGTCATTACAGTACATGGCTTCAAAGAACTCCTCGCAGGGTCCAGTGTCAAACACAACACAAAACCCACCAGCCACCATCATTCTGACTGATGAGTGTGATGTAACTCAGATGCACAAATCAAAGAACAGGCAGTGAAATTCTGAATATGTTGTTGAGCTAGTTTTTCCCTAAAAACATAGCTTCAAATACCTTTCCATTTAGAATGTCATCATTCTACCTGGTCTATCCAAAAATCTGAAGGATACCATGTTCCCAACTTGCAGTTTTGCGTTCCTCTGTCCAAGTTCCTAAAATGTAGGTACAGCAGGGCCACTTTAAGACATCATTAGCTGTGACCACAACTCCCCAAGAGTTTGAAAATAGCTTCCAATCTCTTAGAGCACTTCTGTCCCTCCTTAATGTCAATCAAGAAAAGCTAGTACACTAAGTCAGACACAGTTTTATGGTGGTGGAGGAAAGGAAAATGAGTCAACTGCAGACTAACCATGAAGGTTCCATTCCACTAACATTTGCCACTTCATTGGTAAAAAAGGTACAAACCTAACCTTCTAGGGAAATAGCAGGGATTCAGATGAGAAGTTAGAGGGATATAAGAGATGTACAATATATATTATTTGGGATTTGGTGCACCAGACCAGCAACTGGTTATAGTTAATTATGCTATGTGTCCTTTTACTAGGCAGCCCCTATTAAATGCTGTGATCTGCTCTCTTTCACTTTTCCTAACTGAGATGGTACCAGAAAAACTAGCAGGTTAGGATGTTGGAGAACTTTAAGCTGTATTGTGGCTCAAATATTAAGGAGTTTTCCTTGTTGTGCTTGCTTTCAAAACAAAATGAAAGTTTAAAAAATTGTGTTTTACCAACATGAAAATATAGCAATATCCAAATAGCCAGAAAAAGCTTTTACTTTTTTTCCCAGTATCCCCATTGGTTTAAAACAAAGCTGTAGGCAACACTGTCACTGATTTTTAATGACATTTCAATGTTAACTTCAAAAAGAAAACAAATATAATTAATTCACAAGGCATTTGTTTTTTTCTCTAAATAATAAGTTAATAAGTTAAAATGCAACGGTGAAAAGAGTGCTCATGGCCTAAGGAAAAATTCAATACAAAAAACATGCAGCATAAAAAGCTTCTAATAGGAAGAGCCATGGGTTGACTAACCAAGAAATAGAATGTTATTTTTATGAGTATTTGCTAACATTTGTTAATTATCTTTTTTTTTAAAGCTTCAAGTTCATTTCAAATGCAAAAATAACACACATTTCTTCTTCCTATAAATACAATACTGTGGTAAGACCTGAGTTGTATTGGTGGTTATGAAAAGGATGCAGTCAAAGCTGGCTCACAAGCTCACCAAAAGATGTAGCAAGGTCAGTGACCACAGTGTGGCATGTGAGATTTCGACTGGACATTAGTGGAAAAAATAGAAAGGTCTTCAGCAATGTAAATGCAGCACTGAAACAATGTCCAGAGACATGGTGGATCCTCTGTCCCTGTAGGTCTTCAAGAACTATCCAGGCAGAGCCACAGAGAGGCAGAGTGCACCTGATCCAGGCCCCCCCCAGGTGCATGGCTGCACTGAATGACCCACAGAGACCTCGCTCCATCAAAATTTCTACGATTTATTGATTACATCAAATGAATAGTTTGGCTAATGATTGTGTTCAACCTCTAATGCAGCAAGACCTTTGAGAAACCCTTACAAACCATGAACAATGATGAACAATTCATTTCATACTTGACATTTTTTGTTTACTGATTGCTTGCTAGACTTCAGGACAGTAATTTTTTCAATTAAACTGCAAAAATACTTCTGTTTAAGCAGCACTAATTCATGTACTTGTAAAACAAGATGCAGGATCTAATTAGTATTTAAGAGAACATACATTTTGAAACATAAATTTGATACTAAACTATTATTACTGGTGCAGGCCTACAGGTTTAATCAAGGAACATACTTGCTTTCATACTTGAAGCAGAGAGAGATGCTTTAACTATGTCTTCAAATTAAAATGAACAACACAAACTGCAACCTATAATTTCACTGCTTTCAAATTTTGGTAGTATGAAAAAATTCTTTTATATTTCATCTTTATTCTAATATCCATACATGGCTGAAATGCCATGTTCCTGGAGCTCCTGAGTTACTAAAAGGTAATTGAGTTGCATCATGTATATCATACACTCTATTAAAAAGAGTTAAAAAATCCCAACAAAACACTGAACTGGACCAAAAGAAAAAAAAAGTTTTTAATGTTTTCATATTACTGGAAAACTTTACAAATTTGTAAAAATGTCTAGACAATAACACTTAAATATTCCCATATTTGTATTCTTTTTAGAAGTAACTAAGTAGGTTGACATAATGGAATACATTTCATTTATCTGTTAGAAAATACATAAACATAAATCGAAGAACCCAAGCTCTGTATATTTAACATTTTAATACATATATTAAATTTATTTACTTACACTATTCAAGAATTCCCTTTAACCATTTTTATTCCTCTCTCTTTGTACTAACAATCTCATGTATTACATTTCTGGACATAATTTCCTACTATTCTATATTAGGCATCTTGTAATTAGAAGAAATGTGGTTCAGTATGTATAGCTAAAATTAAGGGATGATGGCACCGAGCCAAAGAGAACTGCAAATAAAGCAATCTAGCTGTCTGAGTGTTCTGGAAAGATACTTGACATTTCAAAAGCTAAAATGATCCCACTTGACTTATGAGGAACTAAAATACATAATTTAAAAGCTACTTTGAGACTAATTTTTTATAGAAAACTCATCAAATATTTGAAGTTGACCAAAACAAAATTTTATGTCAATTTATTAATTTTTGAAAGCACAATGATTGCTTGATTATTTATGAAGTGAATCACATCCCCTCCATCAGTAACAGAACAGTTTCTACACTCTGTACTATGCAGCAAAGAGTTTACAGTTTAGAAAGACAACATGAACTTCTCTGTAAAATTCATTACAGATGTAAAAATTAAATGCTTTGGTCATAGCAAAGCTAACCCAGAATCACAATTAAAGGAATGCAGAGGGGAAGTACCACTCATTCCATTTCACTAACTAAATTAAAATATTTCTTGGATGCCTCCTCTGTTTTCAGACAAGTTGGTAAAAGCCCATGTTATTAAATTTTATTATGTATTTTGCTCTTGCTGCATAATTCACATTTCAAACTAATACGAATGGAAAACGATCCAGTCCCTACAACTCGTTTGGGCACAGATGCCACACTTGCACACAACAGATCTGTTCATGTGTACTCATAGTGAGACCCCAGTAGTCAAAACACAGATACGCAGCAAAGCTAGAATTTGTTTTCATGTGTCCCCTTCCAATTGTTAAAAACATTTAACCACTGAACTGTTTTCATTAAACATTTCACGTTTTTGGTTAAAAAAACAAGGCTGTAAACCAACACTTACCATCTTGCTATGGTATCAGCAGTTTAGGTTCATTTCTATTCTAGTGAAGCTACATCAATATCTTAATCAGTAATTTTTCATCCATTTAAAGAAATACTTGTTTCAAGGTGTTCACTCCCTTAGTACAATCTTGAAGACTACAGAAATCATTAAAAGAATATTTTTTTCTAAAACTTAGGCATTCAAAATAATTGCACTACTACTATCTCTATGAAGTACTTTATTTACTATTTTTAAGGCAGGCAGACAGTCAGATTATGATGAAGATGAGACTTTTCTTGAGCAACTTGAGTATTACAGGAATTCAAGAGCAAGCTAAGAGAAGTTACAAAACAGAATATTGAAAGCGAATTCTTCCACCAAAAAATAAATGTTTTCAAAAATGTTACTTAGTTTGAGAAATCAGGATGAAACAACTTTATTACTTGCTAAGAAGTTTAAAAAACAGTTTTCATATTTGAGAACTCTGAATGAGTATTTCCGTTTTGGATGCCATCTGAAGAAAACAGTCATGTTTATTTAGGCAACACTGTAGAAACACACTAACTTTAAAATGTAATTTGTAAAATACGTTTTATAGTGAAGTAAAAAGGGGGGATCATAAAACTGGTTCCTCGAATTTAGGAGAAATAAATTGCAACTGAAAAACATCAGTCACTTTAAAATATGGTGCAACTCTTTGCTTGTATAATTACATATATCAACAAGACTTTTGTATCCTTAAATGGAAAAAGACTTGGTAATTTTTTTTTTTTGTTTTCTCTCACTTAAGAAAACTACAAATACTGCTCTAAAATTTAGAATTATGAAAAGAAAATTTAAGTAATCCCCTCTGAGACTAATACTAGGTTTATAAGAATAATTTTAAATGCAGCAAATGTATGCATTTTTTGAAGTATATTGTTAATTGCTACTCAACAAATAATGTGGTGTAGGGGCAAATTTTAAACAAATTCCGAAGTCCAAGAGATGAATATAAAATGACTATAGCAACAGAGTGCTAATGTGAGTCATTATTGGTGTTTATCAGAACACATTAGAAGATTTAAATGTTTAAATTAAATTATTCTACCCAAGCCAGAAATAAATTAATGCTAAAAAAAATTCGAAGTTGTTTTAGTTAATTAAATCTACCTGCAACTGGAAATCAAATGTTCTGTTAGAAATGGTATTTTTCCTTGCAGCGTGACATTAAGAGATACCATTTGAAATGGAAGACAAAAATATAAAATGGCAAATAATTTTGTTGGTAGTCTTGGAGGTGGAAAAATCAAAATTTAAAAAGCAAAAAACAAATTACACTGACATTAATGTTCATAATGTGATCATAATTGCATAGTTTATGTGTATAATCATTTATTTGCTCTTTAAATCAGTCTTGAGCTCCCAAGACAGTTTTTGATATAGTACTTTTCTGTGTGGTAGCTCACTGGAGAGGCACCCAGCACACTGGTTTTAATGCAGGGGTAAACGTGCACTGGAGGCATAAAGCTTTATATTACTTTTTCTGGGTCATACAAAAAAAGAAAATACAAGTAACACACGAGAACCGAAGCTGGATCCTGAGTCAAATTAAAGTTCAGTATTATATTATAGCTTTCTAATGTAGTAAATAAAGCAAATTAATAAACAAGAACCTGAAAATGTATTTCTGGCAATACACGCAGAGGTTGTGGCCATTTCAATTTTTGTCATATCAGAAATACGTGCCTTGGTAATCAGAAATGAGGTGCATTTTTCTGAAGATTAACTTAAGCACTTCTCTCAAGAGATAAAAGAGCACAAAATTAAACTTTCTATTATGACTGATAAATTACTGCCAAATTTCTCACCAAAGAATTGAAATAACAACCCAAAGCACTATGTTTCCCACAGAAAAACTTAAATTAAAAGAACAGTACCTGTGGATCTCTCTACAAGACAAATCAAACCTGAAGTACAACACGTCTCTGTTTTCCACATTTAGAACAAGCAACTGGGAACAAACTGTGTACAAATCATAGGCTTCTGCTCTGTTCATCTTGATGATTCCAAAGTGCATCTACATCCAGCTTTCTCCAACTGGCTATTATACTACATTATTTTTAAGGGTACAGGTTAAGGGGGACAACCCACCTTCTAGTATGACAAAAAATAGTTTGAAAGTTTGTCTCATGTCATTGCTCAAAGAGAAAATCCTTTATTATGTACCATAGGACAAAGGATTTGCAACTGTCTATTATTTGAGAAATATGCTATTGCAGTAATTTATCTCACTGTATGGGTCTTGAAGATGCACGGTGGTATCTCAAATCAACTTCTGAAGCAAACTGCATGCCATTTTTATGACATTGGGAATACTGATAAAACTTACACAAAAAGAAAATTTGGTTTTTTGATAGTTATGAATTATATATGGTGCTGACAAGATTGTTCAAGGGCTCCTTTCTGCTTCAGGGATTACTTTTGATAAAGTTTTAATTTGACTTTTCCTTATTAATGATTTCTACTGAAAACTCCACAGACAGGTGACTAAAGTTATCTATTCACACCCGAACATTCTTGAAAGTTCATGTAAGAACTAAAGAAAACCTCTGATAAGGTTCCAATCCCAAAATACGTCAATATACAGCCATCTTTCCTTACATTAAGAAGCCTCTTGGTTTCAGTGCCAAGAGGACCCCTTATGGAAACAAAATTAGGTGTCAATACCTGCAAGATTCCATATGAGCAACTACTCTGAACTAAAACAACAATATAAAATATATAAGCAAACAGGTTTAGAAGTGTTCTTACAAAAGCTCTACACTGTATTTTTTTCCTCCTAGCTAAAGGGAAATTTTCAGAGGTTTTGATATACGTGAAAAGACTCCAACTTCAGCCCCCACATACCAACATAAACAGTGATGCCAATAAAAGGGAGGAAGAGATAGTAAGTTATAATGGGTATTGTTGCTTTGTTAAACTACATAAAACTCTGAAACTCACCTCTATTGCTAGAATAAGCTTTCAAAGTTCCTGATAATTACCAGGGTTTCTACGGAAATATTTGCTTCAGAATTCAGAAAGAGTGAACATTTTAATACAAAAGCAAATAAAACCCCTTTACTAGCTGCTAGAGATTTTGTCAAAGGAAGTATCACTAATACATAAAACGGGACAGATTGCCTGCCACCTACTTACTCTTCAGGTAATTAATTCTTACAGTCTACTAGGGTTAAAGTTGCAGCCCATGCACAGAAAATGAATATTAAAACCAAGCAAAGAACCTCAAAATTTGGCACTTAAACATCAACAATCCTGCTGATTTACTTCAGGAGTTTAGGTTTCTGAATAACTAACAAAAAAAAAACTAGAGAGAAAATACTTATATGAAAAGGAAGGTAAAAAGTTTGTAAGAAAGCAATATATATATATATTCTATTTCTTTCATACATATATAGCAATAAATATATAAAGTAATTAGATAATTTAATATCACCATTTATACACACACAAATATACATACATACAGAGGCTCTGGTCCTTAAAAGGTTATCTGTACATTTATCTACAATCATAAACACAGTTGTCAGTGTAATCACTGCTTGCTCTTAGAGCATCATTAGAAGAGTACAAACGAGAAATAACCATGCACAGGATAGGGAAACATAATGGGTGAAAGATCGATTCAAAGAAGAGAAACTTGGAATTCAATATAGCAGCAATTCAAAATAATTTTGAAAGAGAAAATGAAAGCTGCATTTATTTAAATGATATAAATTGAGGAAGAGATTGCAAACCAGTAACATGTGAGGATGAAGTATTTTAAACTCAAAAATGCATTTACTACCTGTTCCATTCTGTCTGTAAGTGCTGCACTTATTTCCCCCCAAAAGTATTTTCCCTTCTGAGTTACACTGCAGAAAAGACACATCCATAAAAATAGATTTAAGAAGCCTAACATCAGGAAAGAAATAGTTTTAGTGAGATCAAGCTTAAGAGAGATTTGCTATCCCAAGTGAGAAGCAGAAACTAAACACTATTTTGTGCAAAGATACCCACATTATGTTTATTCTTTATGATTTACATGACAAATAATAAATATTGGGGAGAAAACTCAAGCAACTCTCAGTAGGATTACCTGATCCCTTGATAATTAAAATATTCTATTTTAAAACAGAAAATATATGTATCCCAAGTACTAAAACATGAAAGTTTAACAGTGTCTTGGAGACTTTTTAAACATTGTTAACTGTATCTCACTTCTCAGAAAAGTATCCATAATCCAGTTACGAAGAAAAAATGCAAGTTACAGTTATGTTTTTTCTTGTGACAATTGGACTTGATTCAGTATAAATGCTATCTTATTCCTCCAGACTTCTATTTGTAACAGCTAGGGCCTATCTATAACATTTTAATATAAAAATGATATAATTCCATTATAGTTTGTTGAAACTCATTTTTTTGCTTCAGCAAACACCCTCAATAGAAGAAAAACCTTTTAAAAAAAATCATGTGTCCTCAGAGACACTATATATATGAGTAAAAGATGAAAACAGGGAATATGAAAAAGGAATACTCACAATTTTAGAAAAGAGAAGAGCTACATATCTAGAGAGTTCTTTTCCAATATTCAGAATCTTAAAGTTATCAGCAAAATACCACAGTTCGTCTCAGGTCCTTGTGCCAAGCATTTCATCTGAAAAGCTATGTGCAATTACTTTACAGCTAGAAATAGCGACTTTTTAAGTTAGGCAAAATCCAGAACCAGTAGGTAATGGAAATTCTACAAGACAACTATGAAGACAACTGTCATCTTTTGCAGGTTACTTGACAGGAAACATTATGAAATAAATAAATTCCCTGAACGGTGCTAACCGCGCTGCCAATAATGACCGCTCGGGCACTTTGGTTTTTTCAGCATGTTCTCAAGTGATTTGTCAAGGCACAGCTGCACCAAGTGCTGAATCTGAACACTTGCCTTCAAACACCTCTCAAATGTGGCTTCTTTTGGGGGGTTATTTCTTGAGGAGGATGGTGTTGGCTTTTTCTTCCCTCCCTCTATGCTCTCTTAGTGGAAGTGTACAATTTAAAGCTTGCTTGAAATAATTTTCTGCACATACAGAGGACACACTGGTCTGAGTGGAAGTAAAGCGTTAGAGACTTTTATCTTTCACTGCCGCTAAGAATGTAGTTTTAAAGCAATTCTTAGTAAATATACACCTAATATTACTGCAAGAGCAGACCCTTAAAAGAATGTACTGTTTCACAGGCTAGTTTCATCACATCTTTTCACCTTTGAACACAGAATCTCACTTTTGTGTTTCAGAGTGCACAGCAATCGGCACTACTACAAACTTGATAAGTAATAATTTACTTAAAACAAATTCCCAGCACTAAGGATATCAAAAAAACCCCAGAACTAGAGCATAAAATTGAAGAGACAGTTACACAATTCTGTGTGTGTGCTGGCTGCCTTAGCTGACTGCTATACATCTTCACATCAACCTAATTCATTTGACACACAGTTCCCCCACAGCTGAGAAAGTCCCGCTTCCTTACCAGTTCTTAGTAAAAGCTTAAATACAAAACTCGCTATGTTTAAGTAAAGTTAAGATTGTGACACAAATCAACAAAAGGCAGGAAATGCAAAGATAATACTGACAATCCATGCTTAATTCATGAGTGCTTAACAAAAGGGCGAAATGCTATGAGGAACTCATGTTTAGCTTTAACTTCACTCTGTGTATGTTCTTGGGTAAACAGGTGTTTATCTCAAAGATTATACTAATTTAGTCTGTCCTGTCTGTCTAGATATATTCTAGTGATTATTTAGCATTTAACAATGTGTTGGATGTAAAAAAACTTAAACTAATTGCCAACATCCTAGCACTTTACACTCTAATAAACATCACTCATTAAAAATGCATCTTGAGAGAATTATGCTAGACAAACCTAAATAAGGATATAATAACATAATTTCTTTCAGAAATAAACAAAACATACTTTTTCTATACAAAAACTACAAAATTACTCATTTTGTAATGTAACATGAAATAGAGAATATTTTTGTTCCTCATCACTTAACAATACGTACACATACTTCAATTACTGTTAGAATTCTAATCTGCCTATACTATAAAGAACATTTTCCTGGTCAGAAAAATATCAGAGAAAGGAATGCAGCCTTATGGCTACATTATTAGGGTGCAAGGTTTCTTAATTAATCTTTTAGGCTACCAAATAAAACTTAGTATTTTACTGTGCTTTAAAAATACTAATTAGATACAAACATGTTTGCCTGGTAGTTTGGTATACTGTCTTATGTAGGAATCAGAAAAACAAAAGAATGCAATGAATAAAATAACAAAGATCACACTTCATAGTCTTCTCTAGAGGACATGAAGTTACCTCATACATATACACCTTATTACATTAAATGCACGACAACAATAACAGTTTCTTCTGCAATTATTTTATTTATTTACTACAATTTTTTTTTTTACTTAATTAATGTATGACATGATTAAAAAATTTGTTGGAAATTAGCAATATTACTTTTTTTTTTCTCGGTTGAGTTACTAAGCAATCATGATCTCGTCCCAGACATTCTGTAGCATAAAAACCTGTTACTGAACTAAGAGGGCATTCAAAATCCTGCATTTGACCAACCTGGTGTCAAGATTTTAACAGTCAAAGCAAGGACAATTCTGTGTTTCACCCTCAGGATTAACAAGAAAAAAGCAGAGCTGCACAGGACGCTATGCTGCCACCCAGTCACCGCCTCACAGAGCCTCAGATGTTCCTTACTTCTTGATGGAGCCTGAGCAACTGCCTGCGTGAAATTGTTAAGCCTTTGTAAGAACATGGGAGACCACCTAAAAGGTCCCACAAGAAGTCAGGCTCGTGGTTTTCATCTGATTTCCTCTACCTGACCAAATACAAAGGTACTGAGGATATGAGGGCTTCAAAAGCCACTGGGAAAGAGTGGCTGCTCTTCTCCCTTTGACGAGAGAGGCAGATACTTCGATAAAGGAAGTTTAACAACAAACAGAGCTTGCAGGACTGTAAGGGGCTCACTTTTATAACTTAACAGCAACAAAAACAAATGTGGGAAAGTCTTCAGATGACATACCAGAAAATAAATGAGACAAGGGTGATGCCTGGCTCCACCCTGCAACAATCTTCTCAACCTAATTAATATTCACTTCCTATCAGATTTTTAATCTAAGGCAAAATTCTGACTTCCTTAGAAACCATAAATTATGCTTATAAATTCTACTTTGTTACAGTTTGTTTTGCATTTTCAGCTCAGATATCAAAAGCAGAATTTATTTGTCAGGATGGCATGCTGAGATATGCTGAGGATTATAATGCTAATCAATTAGCCAGTACTGTATCAGAAACCAGTCGGTATCCCAGCTGTTTTGGTGGATGTCTTATTGATCCCTAGTAGCAAAATTAGTCAAATTTTTAAGTGAATTCTAAAACCTACAGCAACACTATCAGTAGAAAATATTTTCAAAGTCACAGCAAATGACTGCAATAATGCTGAAGGACAGCAGAATCCAACACATATGTGACAGGTGAGCCTTAGTACACACAAGTCAAGAGAAGCTCAGGTTGGACAAAGCTAATCAGACAAATGCTGTGTATATTCTGCACTCATTCATTCTGGGAAACAAGTTTCCTGCTTTTCATCTAGCCATGGGCACTTCCTATCCTCTCTCTTCATTCTTTCATAAGCAAGGTCTTCCCTATCCACAGATTCTTTGCTTCAGTTTCTCAGTTGTTCCCCTGCTTTTGGGAGACATCCTGTTTTCCTCTCAGTAACTGCAGTGAAGGAAGGGTGAAATTGGTTTGAAAAATCACTGATCCTCAAGACATGGATTCCATTATTCCCATGGCAACTTTTTCTACATGAGTTGTTGAGGTCGGAAGGGACAACAGTAGGGGCTGTAGATCTGTAAAGCACAGACAGAAAGGACAAGTCTGCCTTCAGACTCTATCCTGCACCTTCAATATCACTTGGTGTTCCACCTCCCTGAATTTGCATGAGACATTTCACAAATTCACAAATTCATCTTGCCCAAGCGGTGTGGAGCCAAGAGAATCTGTTTTCAGCTTTGCAACATCTGCATGGAAGATGTTGCATCCACGTGGAAGTACCAACAACTGCAGACCAGAGAAAAGCGCAGTAAAGGCCCATTTTCAAATAGGGTGGACATAAGGTGAGCAGAACCCTGCAGAACAACATACCCTTGAAAACACAATGCAAACCCCAGTGAAGAGCAAAATTTGAAGAGGAAAAGAAAAGAATGAGTTTGAGACCACTGGAAAGGTAATTTATCACCTTGACATAGTAATTCTTTATTAAAAGCTATGGAGTATAAAGTTAGATTAATAATAATAATCATCATCATAAAAAAAAAAGTGAATGATAAACAAAATAATCAGCAAGTCTGAAATGAACATCTCAAATACACAGTTTGTAAATCCTTCTGAAATTCAGGCATGTAAGTGGGAGACAGACATTTGAGAACTTGGCCTTATGGCAGAAATAAGTGTCTTATCTGAGGTCAGTATCTTATTTGAAAAAACAAAGCCAAGACAAAACAAAGCAGCCTCTCCAAACACAATTAAGTGCTAAGAAGTCTTCCTGTCCTGAATACAAAATTTATCTCTGTGTGGCCTATCAGACAGGATGTCTAATTCATAAGGTGCTCCTCTCTATCTTATTGCAACAGCATTTTTAAGGGATCATCAATCTCATTCAGATTTCACGGCCTACAATAGGTAATCAATCCACATTCTTCCTTGCTCAGTTATGCTTCTACAGCATCTAGAAACACATATATATTTTTGGATTTTCTCTCAAATGGTCTCCAGGACAATTCAAAAGAGACCCTACCCAGTCTGCCCAGTAATTCTGAAAGGATATATGCAAGCAAATACATACATTGACTTTCACACTTCTAACCACTGGTATTTTCTAGCATGTCAAACACTTTTTGTACATTTCCTAATTTTATGGATAAAATGGATATTTTGCACATTTCCTAATTTTATGGATATTTTGAAAATTTTCTTCTCTACGTTTACAACACTGTCTATAAGAGTCCCTGTGAACTCTGGTTGAATCTTCACAAAAATATGATGTATTACATACCATAGTCTGTGATCTTACAGGACACTAAATACAGCTCTTTCAGGTTCCGTCCTTCTCGGGCAATCACCTCCACACATCTGGAAGACACAGTGAAATTACTGTTTTAAGACAGTAAATCATTTTTAAATATCAAGAGCACAATCCTCAGGTAAAATGTACTGCATCTCAATTTCTTCATTTTGCAAACGGTTCCATACATTTCACTGAAAATGAATATGGGTACATGTTTACACTGCAGAAAAATACTATTTTAAATAGAATGCCTTTATATGAATATTCCCCTAAGTCTTTGAATATGTAAGTTGCTTGAAATGTATACAGACAAGTACTTCGGAAAATTACACAAATGTGAATTTACACTTCTTTATTACTTTGGGAAGTTTCTGTTGCAAATTTTAAGCTTTGACAGCTTTCTTCTAGGGAAGAACTATAAATGCACTGTAATGAGGACAAAATATAAGAAAATGTAATTTTAAATTCATATTTGTATTTCTTCAGTGATTACTGCATGAGTCAGCATTCATCAGGTCATGGAATGTTACATGCTCGTGGTGTTCCAACACATTTCTAGAGAAGCTTGTACAGATGAGAAGACGGCTCATTCATTTGCCTTACCACAACTGTGATGAATATGCAATGAAACACACAGGTTTTTAATGTTAAACTTGCTGTTTGATTTTTGTAAGTAAGAAAATTAATATGAATTAACTAATGAAATTAAATAGGAGCTTATCATGTACTTGTGACCAAGCCTGTACTACAATGCCATGCTTCCAACTGCACTGCTTATAGTACATCACTCAAAAATCAGAGAATCAATCAAATACATTTTCAGTCATATAAATGTAGATCAGTTGTTCAGCAGATCAGCTAGCATGACTGTTGTGCTATTTTCTACATAGATACATTTTTTGAAGTGTATTTTATTGGATAAATCGTTATCATTTCTTCTGATCCAATATATTCAACTTTAATTTTCAGGTCAATTACCCAATCACCTACTCTGACTCTTAAATCAACCCTTGAACAGTACACAAAATTAAATTACTTGCCAATTTCTAAGAAAATAAGTATTGCTTTATTTGTCATACTTTTGAAAAATACACCTACATCCTCAGAGACCTTTTTCTTCCACTTACCACCTCCAATAGATTATCTCCCAATCTGATTTAACTGTTCATGCCAGCAATTTTAGATTTTAAAAGCAAACACTTAATTCTTACAGCTTACAGTAAGACAGTGACTGAACAACAGCCCTTCTCATCCATTTGTCCCCTCTCTGTTTCTTTCTAAAATGTACAATGAAAACTCACTACTACTACTAAAACAGCACACATCTGACAGAGTGCCTTAACCACGGTTCCTTTAACACTATTATAAATAGTCAACCCTTGCAAATGGTGAGAACCTAATATTTAGAATTTTTTTGCAGAGCTTGTTATTAGGAAAAGGCTGCCTCACTTTAAGAATACACAAAGAAAGGAAAGAAATATTTAGCATAGTAACTCCTGACAAGAAAAAAAACAACAGGGTGACCCTCCATATTCCATACTCATTTAAACGCACAACTTCTCTGCTAGGAAAACTAGCAAGCACATTATTTTATCTTAAAAATCACACCGGGATTATTTATTTTAATGTAAGGTAACCTCAGAACTATACATTTTCATCAGATGACATTCCCAAAAACAGGTAAGATTTAGAATATTAAACATGTCCTAAGTACATGAAAAACTTCTGTTCCTGTAAGACATGATTTTGGAGAACATACTCATCTTTGTTAAATTGCTTATTAAGATAAGTAGGCCATGAGAAAATATTTTTTATTTCAGAAAAATACTTCCTAGTAAGATTTTATTGCTATTATTGGTAATATGAATAAACAGAAAATCATTATCATGCATTTTATCAGTAGTATAAGCAAATAATATTTCAGCAAATAAGATATAATTGAAGAGTCAATGGACACTGAGGTTAAAAGAAGCTTTTATTAATTCTTGTCACACATACCATATACCTAATTTTCTCTGTAACTTCAGTTAGACACCTTTTCCATCAGTCAAGTCTGTACTATCTGCAGAAATGCAAAAGCACTTGACTGTGTGGCCCTTATAATTCTATCCTTTAATCCTTCCAGGTAGTGCCAGCTCTAACGGTTAAAGTTTTTCAAGTGGCTGGAGTAACTTCAGTCCTGTTCTCAGTGACATCCTGGAGATTAAATACTGCTTGCCTTTTTCCTACTGGGAAAAGGAAACCTTCACAGTCTCCAGCTACCTTCATTAAACAGGAAAAATAAAAAAGAAAAAAAGGGTTAAAAAAAAATGGAGCTCTGCCTCATTTCTTTTTGGTTTTTGAAAATATGAAGATCACCTAACATCTAAAAGAATGAGGCAATGACACACCTGGTTTGGAGAAAAAACAATTACATATAGCTAAAACGTTGAATTTATATAGGTTTTGTGGGCTTTCTATACCTTGCATAAGTCAATCTAACTCCAGTTTTCGTTTCCATTACCCTTTCTATAGATCATCCCCATGTAAATCAACCTGCAGAGACAGGAGAGACACTATATGGCCTCATTTGCCTCTGCTCTGTGGAGGGTCACACCAGTAAAAACTTAACTTTTTTACAGCTTAAGGAAAAATAAGAGTAGTTGTGTATTTATTACTTTTACCTTTCAATCTTGGTTAAACATGACAGCAAGGAAAAAGGTTAAAAGAACAAAATGAAATTAACCTTTTCTAGAAAGCAAGGATCATCTTAATTCTGTTGTAATAATTCATCAAAATGATGTCAGACTATTGTCATACCTGTCTTGGGAAGTACTTATATTTACAACATTGCTGAATTAGACAACAAAGAAGCCTAACCTAAAAAAAAATAATACCAGCATTATACTGGTAAATAAAATAAGTAAAATTATCATTTAAAGCTATGGCAAATTACAGAAGTGAGCAAACCAGAAAAAAGCTCCAAAAACTCAGGGACCAACCCCTCTCTGTCATGGAGGTAACACGGACATGGTGGCAAAAGCTCTGTGCCAAGGCTGAGAGAACTTTTAAAATCTCTTGACCCAAGGTTACTGAACAGGCTCTACCACTTATATTAAATGTATTAAAATATAAACGATCTTCCAGAAAGAAAAGAGATTTTCACACTCAAAGTAATCTATTACCAAAAATGAGCCAAGGAAAAAAGAAATAAAATTATAATTAGAGCTTTGAAATATACATGCCTGGATCAGAGTTGGCCAAAGTTAAAATCTTTTCACTTTTTACTTTGTAAATGAGTATCAGAACTATCTAACACATTAAAATATCAAAACAGAGAACATGAAAAATTTTAAGAATAAACTGCTTATTCATTAAACCTGAAAATATTATCAAATAAATGCTTATGCCAAGCGGATTTCCTTAGATCTACTCTATATTTCATGAATGCTGTTCTCTGACAAACTGATAGGTAATTCAGTTTTATTGCATTTGATTCTAAAAGCAAGAAATTAATATCACACACCGTGAAATTTACAGTTCAATCAGGAGCAAGTAAAAGGCAAAGAGCACAAATTGGTTTCAGATAAACAGCCAATCAAACAACATTTAAGAAAACAAGAATGTAACTAAAAATGTATCAATGTACTTTTAATTCAAGAAGAGTTACAAGACCATGGAAGTTTGTAAGATAACTAGAATCTGCTGAGTACTGTGATGCTGAACATATCCACACTGCAACACCCCAAAATTCATTATATTCACAGGTTAATAAACCTAATATTGCCTCTTACTGTTACAATTTCTAAAGATGTCTTTCTACTTGGAAAGCTAAGAACATCTCAAGATGAAAAGGATGTATCTACAATGTTGCTCAACTTTCAGCAACTGCTATCAGGAAAAAAAAACTAAATAGGTTACAGAAACTATGGAAATTTGTCTACTAACATCTATTTGTGTATATTGTTCTTCCCACCTCAACCGTATATATGAAAAATTACTCAGTTGTACACAGATTTACTGGTATAAAGCCTCTCTGACAACAAGTCTCTTCAAAAGTAACAAAACTGCATGGCTGAAACATAGATGTGTCCACTGACAACTTCAAATTTAGGCCCACCTTCTTCATAACTTTCCACATAAAAATCTGTGCAACGACTTTGCAGACACAGGGTTTACAATTCACAAAATGTAGGAGCTTAAAAATAATAACTGAACTCCAACAAACTAGAAAAAACAAGTCATTCAAAGCCCTGTAATTTTCTTCTCTTAGCCAACAGATCCCTACATTTTTTGACCTGAATGAAAGCTTAAGGTTAATGAAGTAAACTGCAAGCTTCTACCTATAAGAAAAGATAACACAGATCCTTGTGTTATAAAAAATAATTGTATTTTTACACACACATATATCTATCTATATACGCAGCTATTGTTTTCGGTCGAAATGTAAGAACACTGGAAAATTGTATTTGTGGCAACTGAAAGGAACTAATGAGAAAATATGAGTACAGTATTTGTGGTGTAAGTGGTCCTGGGAGACCTCGTTACAGTCTGAGAGGCTCCTCAGCCCTGAGCAGAGCTAATTGGAGTTGCCATGTACTGGTTATGAGTTTACAGCTTGAGGGAGTGAGCGAGCTTCACTCACCATATAAAAACCCCAAAACATTTAACATACTACCATAGTAAGATTCAAAATGAACATCAGACTGCTTGCATGTCTTCTCTGCGTTTGGCTGCATTTGTCTCTAAACAGTCAAGTGAACACCTTACTATCCCTCAAATCATAACCAAGAGCACTACTGGGAAGCAAGAGGGAGCTTGGAGAGAACAAGAACACTAAAATATGCCATGGAAACCACAAGCCTCTCATGAATAAATATATAGTGTCCTCAAAAATTAGCATTTCAAGCATTAAATTCAGGCAGAAAACATTAGCTGCACATAAAATAACAGTCAGAGTCATTGGTTTTGATGATTTCAATATTCCAATGCAAGGCAGTAGTGTAATCTAACAAACAAATCTCTCCTGTAACAAAACCAAACCTCTGGTCATAGAAGCATATACAGTCTTAAGAAATTCATGTAATATGAGGCCTACTGCACTCAGAAAGAGCAATTTGAAGGCTAAAATAGTGAAAACTCTAATGTTTACTGAGAGATTTACAAACCCCTGTAAAATCTCGTAACAATAAATGATGAACTTCATACCCTGATGGATACATACTCTTGGTTCAGGATTCTCTTCCATTGATAATTTTATTTGCATTATGAACAATATTTATCTTTCAATATATTTGTTTTCTAATAATTTATACTAATAAGAGCTATGATTTTTACTTGCCTTTCAGTTACCCTGGTATACCATTGCTACTCCCATTTTAACATGAGAATCACACTCAAAACACGTATTTTAAAATTATTTTTAATTTGAACACCAAGAACTGCATCTATATGAAACAGTATTAGCCACAGAGATAGCAAAACAGGGTAAGACTTGTACCCAAAAGCACAAAGAGAATTTGAAAAGCACTCTTTGTCTGGAGCCAATATGCAAAGTGTCACTAGTTATACAAGTTAACTGCAATAACCATCAAGTTGTGATTCCTTAGAAAAATCAATGTAATTTAAAATTAGGTTTGCCAAACAGTTTTGCCACTTACAGCACAGGAAAACAGATTAGCTTTTTTTTCATGCCAGAACTCACAAATAACAGAGGTGAGGGCAGCCAAGTCCCACAGTGTCTGCTTGTGCTCTGTGCTACTCAGGTGCATGTAAGCTCCAACCAGAGAGCTGCACAGATAAATTAATCAGCTCTGTGCTTAAGCTATTATGCCCTGTGTTTCAGCCATAAATATCTATTTTCAAATATTTATTAGTAGTCTTATCTAAAATTAAATGCCTCCTGCTACCCTGGCTGCACGTAAATCCAGAAAGCAATTAAACCAAGAAAGGAAAAATTTAGTAAATTGTTTAATTCCACTATCTGACTTTTACACGTAACAGTATTCCAGGTGGCCTTTGGTTCCCTTCTGGCTTGGAGGAACCAGATACCATAACAGATTTAACAGAAATAAACAGCTAGGAAAAATAGTCTTATTCTAAACCCCTCATAAATCTGATTTGCCACAGCTAATCATGCTAAAGTCTGGAAGACAATTAAATGGTATTGCTTATTTTTTTAAGAACTTTGAAATATTTTGGAATTCAGATTTGAGATGAAAAGGCCTATCTGATACAGCACTTCAAACACAGCTTCCAACATCTACTGTGGCATCCTGTCTACTGTCATAAGCAAAACCAAGGAACTGTTAACTACGAGCAAGCCCATGCATATTCCTTAGCAAACACTGCTTTATATTATAGAAACAACGGATTCCTTCCTGAACTGTTTCAGTGGTGCTTTGCCACTATAATACTGGCAAAATATTTGCATTCCTATTGAATTACTCTGCTACAGTGGTCAACAGCTCAGAGTCCTGATGGACACCAGCGCAAGTGATGTCCCTCAGGTGTATGTGTTGGGATCAGTGCTATTTAATATCTTCACCAATGGCACAGATGAAGGGATGGAGTGCACCCTCCGCAAGTTTGCAGGTGACACCAGGCTGAGTGGTGCAGGTGACCCTCCTGAAGGACAGGATGCCATCCAGAGGGACCTGGACAAGCTCCAGAAGTGGCCCCTGGGAATCCCATGTGGTTTGACAAGGCCAAGTGCTGGGGCTGCACCTGGGTCTGGGCAACCCCCGGTGTCAGCACAGGCTGGGGATGAACAGATCAGAGCAGCCCTGCCCAGAAGGGCTTGGGGGTGCTGGGGGTGGGAGCTGGACACGAGCCGGCCGTGGGCACTCCCAGCCCAGAAAGCCAAGTGTGTCCTGAGCTGCATCCAGAGCCCCGTGGGCAGCAGGGGAGGGAGGGGATTCTGCCCCTCTGCCCCGCTCTGGTGAGACCGCACCTGCAGAGCTGCACCAGCCCTGGAGTCCCAGCACAGGAGGGACACGGAGCTGCTGGAGCCAGTCCAGAGGAGGCCACCAAGGGGATCAGAGGTGATCTGCTGTGAGGGAAGGCTGGGAGAACTGGGATTGTTCAGCCTGGAGAAGAGAAGGCTTTGGGGTGACCTTATCGTGGCCTTTCAATACCTGAACGGAGTGCAGGAAGAAAGGTGGAGAGGGATTATTACAAGGGCATGTAGAGACAGGACAAGGGGGAATGGCTTCGAAGTGACAGAAAGTAGGTTTAGATCAGGTATTATGAAGAAACTCTTTTCAGTGAGGGTGGTGAGGCACTAGAACAGGTTGGCCACAGAAGCTCTGGACACCCCATCCTGGGAAGTGTTCAAGGCCAACTGTATGGAGCTCTGAGCAATCTGGTCTAGCGAAAAGTATTTCTATCCATGGCAGTGGCATTGGAACCAGATTGTCTTTAAGGTCCCTTCCAACCCAAGCCATTCTATGATGCTCTGATTAGTGTACTGGTGTAGAAAAAGAATTGCTTACGTACGTGTTGCTTCTTTACACAGTTGATGTCATGGTGGCAAATGTAACTATCATAATGTTATCTGCTTGCAAGTGCAAGAACGTGCAGATTTAGAAAATAATGACTGCACAGTAGCTACGGACAAGATTGGGAGTTTGCAGGTTGTTGATTCTATTTCTATGCACATAAGCAAATCATTGTCAATTCAAACACGATCCTTGAGGTCCCACTGACTCAGCAGTGTACAGAGAGGGCGCGTATATAGAGAGGCTGAACGCATGTTATGGCTGAATCTTTAGTTGAAATTATTTAGTAACTGAAGCTGCACATGGAAAGAAGTTCAGAGACAGACCACCACACATGCTGCAAACTCAGAGGAGTGCAAAGGAACAGACCCAGTCAAAAGAAGAAAACCTTGAAGCATTGCTGTAACTCTCTGTCCCAGTACAAATCACACATGGGCGTACAGAAGCTCAGTTGCACCATTTTGTGCATGGAAAGACTGGGCTTTTGAGCAGGGCTGGGTTTAATTCTTCCTCAGCTTTTAGAGATTACATTTAAATGCTTCAGGCCTCAAGGTGTTTCCTGGAGTTACAGTGGCCTCAGTTTTGATAGCCTTTCTTTTTTTTTTTAAGTAGTCTTGTGCTATTCCATTAAGATTTAATATACAGTAAGAGTTAAAATATACTTTTTTCAAAAAAAGCTTCCAAGTCTAATAGAAAAAGTAAGAAATTGAAACTGTACTGCCATGCTTTAACTACCCATAAACATTCTTTAATGTGTCCTTTTAGAACGCTTGGATAAACTTTAAAAGAGTTCCATAAAAATGAAAATAACTTCACCTGGTATTTTGAAAATAAAGTACTGTGTTTCTACACCTCTGTACTTCTTGATCTCAACAAGGAGTACACACAAATGAAAGAATATTTCACCACATTCACAGATTGATTTTCATACCACAGGGGCTGACACACACTTCACTGAGCTTTGCACATAGGAGGCTAATCTTACCTATGGAGATTTACCCTGTGTATCTCTGACACTTTTTTCTGATTAAAAAAAAACCCCTAACCTCTACCAGCTATTCATTTATGTATAGCTATAAAGACTACCCTTTCTTGAAATGACACTGCAGATCGTGGTCAATGGGTCATGTGGACTGATAACAGTTTCTCCTGCTAACATTAAGAAAACAGCAAAACCTCTGCCTCAGCTTCTCCTTTCCAAAATGGAAACATATTCTACAAATCTATTTTTTTACTGAGTTGCAAACAGATGTGATTAAATATTGGTAAAGGCCCAGTTCCGTAAAAACTTAAAATCCCTATAAAAGTTTGATGAATATTCTCAATTCTATTCATGGGAACAGTAGTATTGCTAAGAATTATGATCTAAATCTGAGAGATGAACAAGGTTTATACAGAGAGGTAATTTCTTCCATTAGACAGCAGAAGAAGTAAAGTCTCTTACAAGACATAAGGAAGCTTTCTACAGAACAGTTCTATCATCAGATTGGATACTTCTCCTCTACTGCTGAAGGACGTTCAAGTTTGCAGCGAATTTCTGCTTATATAAAACGATGATAGAGCAGAAGAAGAGCCAAGATAATCAAAGAGGAAAAAAATAAAATCCAGTACTCATCATAATTCATGTATCTTTGGAATTGATTTGGGGTCCATTCTCTTTATACTTTAAGAATTAGAGCAAGTTGGTAGATCTGTTACATTCATTTATTTCTGCTGAAGTGTGCAAAACTGATGAAAGAAAAAATCAAGCTCAATGCATTTTTTGACAAATGCTATAAAGAAGAGAGATTACAGAATATGAGCAATAACTGAATTCTGCAGTTCTCAGGTCTCACCCAAAGCGAAGCATCACAGCAAAGCTTTTATGAGAAATTTCCTATACTTCATACATAGTACCTTATCAGAAATATTTTAACATGCAAATTTTAGCATAGAAAAAAAATCTCCATGCCTGCTAAAATTATAAAAGTCTTGATTTGTCATGAATCCTGTCTCAATCTTGGTAAGAATGTCAAGGTTCTTAGAACTTCACTTTTACTTAAGGAGAATGCACTGAGATAGTAATGACTCTAAAAGCAAACAAGCAAACAAGCAAATAAACAAACAAAAACAAGACCAAAAATCCAACCAGCTTAAAGGCAAATTTCAGAAGCTCTTCATGAAACTATAATGAATTCCTTTCCATATGGCTGTCTGGCAAGGACTTCTGTTACTGGCACACTGCTTGGAGAAAGCAACAGAAAAAAAGCTTGATGATACTCTATATGCTTTGTATGAAGTAAAATTGCCTCCTTTTAACTCAGAGAAGATACTAGCAAAAATATTTATTAGAAGCTGAAAGAGCATTATTTCTTTTTATGCATCATGATCCTAATAGATTGCCAATTATATTCCTTAAAAGCAGATTTTAATACCACCAAATAATGCATGAACTTCACCTATTCAGTTCTGGAAGTATTTAACAGGGTAACTTTTCATGTAATCTTACTGGAAGATAATCTGTGTAGATGGAATATTAGGATTTACCATGTCCTTTCAAAATGTAGTAAGAAAACATGGCAGTTTCAGTAGCTGGAAATTTCATAACAGCAGTTATAAATACATTCAGATACAAGTGAAGAAACTTTTTCATTCCCTCGTGTCTTAGGATCCCTTGAGTCTTGTTGAGATGGTTCTGATTTTGTTAGGCACTCAGAGTGCTGGAAATTATTTATTGGGTGTATAATAGCATTGTTTATAGTTTTGTAAAAGACACATGACTGAGTGCTACCTGCTTGCCCTTGCATCTGCAGAGATTGCTGTCTCATTGGCTACCCCAAAAGCTATCTAGTTATTAAAAAGTTATAAATTGCCACCCAGAACAAACAAAAAACCCCTTAAGAACAAGCAGAAGGATTTTGACTAAAATGGTATCAATTTTATATGTGTTTCTTCCTAACTTTCCAGAGGCATTTAACCCAACAGTTCATATTATCTTCTAATGATGTGGATCTAAAGCTGAGTTTCTCAGTTCATTGATGTGAATCCCTTACATCCTAACAGTCTAAGTTTAGGTGTCTTCCCAGCAAGCCCCAGCTAACTTTGCACTGGAACAGAACCAACAGTCATGTGATTCCTTAGTGGCATCTCAGCTTTGACAGTGACTGTTATGTTCTGCTGCAGGACAACCACAAACAGCACAAGATGATTTCTTAAACTCATCCAGATAAACCCACGAAAGTGTAATTGTCTAAACCATTAGAGATTATATAGTTAATTAAAATCTATATATTGAAAAAGCTAAGGAAATTTCCATGTGTTGTATTTTTGCCTCTCTGAAGAGTTCAGGCAAGAATTCTGTGATGTATTCATAAATCCTTATACATAACTATCATTCCATAGATTTTTTTAGCAAACCATTATTAACACTATATA
>WBMZ01002011.1:0-119974 GCA_013400975.1 Atrichornis clamosus
CGCGGCCCCGCCGCCGCCGCCGCGACACCGTCACGCGGGAGGGGCGAGCGCCCGCCCCGCCCCGCCGCACCCACGGACTACAGCTCCCGGCGGTCACCGCGCCTGCCCTGCGCACCCAGCGCCACGGCGGACTACAACTCCCGGTGTGCCTTGCGATACGCGGGTGTCATGGCGGCCGGTTCATTTCAGCATCCCGGCCCGGAGCTCTCCGTGTCCCCCGCCTCCAAAGCGCGCGGAAACACCACACTAATTGCTGAGATAACCCTTACCAAATCCTGTGTTGGACATGATACGGAAAGTGTGATGGCAAGGGAAAAAAACAAACTAAACAATGTGTCCCTGACAGACAGCTCATGCACTGGTCACACCTGCAGAGAAACGGAAAGAGGGGTTCTATCGCCCACGGTGAGGAGGATGTGAAAAATACAGCAGAATTAGGTGTACCTTCCACCAAAAAGCAGTGAAATGAAACTTCAAAAAGGAAAAAGTGATGCTGCTGAAACAGTGAGTGCTGAGACAGAAAAAGTGATGCTTCAGACTGAGAACAGTCAATGACAAATTATTATAGGAAATAGAACACAGATATGTCTCTGGAGTGATCTGATGCCTCAGAAACCAAAGCTAGGCATTTTTATAATGGAAATTCCCTGTAACTGTCACTTTTACTCATAAATATATGCTGCATAGGTGAAAAAACACCCCTTGACCCATTTTCTATGTGGTTTATTTTCCAGTACAGTATTCTGCAGCATATGGGGCTACAGGGTCCTATACTGCTCTTCTTAATAATAATAACAACATGTTTTTCAGAATATGTTTAATGAAGAGACCAGGACTCCTCATACATAGTAAATGTATAGAAGCATGGAACAACAACTTGAGCCTGGTTGTCAGGCAGAAGGTTCCTTGCATAGAGCCTACTGCACTGATTGAAAACACTGGCTGTACCTGGCATGTTAGGTGTAAGGGCATCAGATTGTGTTGACTCTCACAGTAAAAATATTGGAGAAAATCAAGTCATCAGGACTATTGTGATTGTTGGATGATCACATCTGGTGAAACGGAGCATGTGGATAAAGCTGACAGATCTAATTCATCTCCTCAATCAGGAATTAGATTATTCTAGCTCCACAGGTCAGAAACAGTCTAGATGTTGTTCAACAGTGACTTTTAAAATTTCCTCAGGAAAAAAAAAAATCTCTTTTTCCCCTGCTTCATTATGTTGGTTTGCGTATGTTGCCATAGTCATTGTTTACTTAACTATTGTCAATGCCCACACCAGTTTAGAGGTAATATAAAAAAAACCCATCAAAAATAAGCTTGTAGTCACACCCAGACCTCTGGGTCTGCACTGCGGTTAAACTGGACATTAATCCTCCAGTGTAAAATTTGAGGAGTGCCAGTAAAGGTCAACAATTGTAAACATATGTTATAGATATAAAAATATACAAATATGGGATCAATACAGGTGTGATATACCACAGCTCACAACATACAGCTTGGACTAGACAGTCCCCTCCAGTTTTAAATTTTTGAGTGCACTTAGCACTTGATCCTTTGGGTGTTGTTTCTGCTTGGTAATTTTAACACCTCATCCCAGGAATTTCTGCATGTTCAGCAGGTATCATCTACTGTGCAATTCCTTCACAATGCCTCTGCAATTCCTCCTACTGAAACAGCAGAGGTTACTGGGCAGATAAGCCATGAAGTGTCATTTTTGTGAGGAGGCAACTGGTGCTCAGGAAGAGTGTAGGAAAGACCCAGGAAGGAACCAGCCCCAAAACTTATTACAGCCTATGGGTGCTTAAGATACAACAGTGTTCTTACAAACTCAGCACAGCTGAGTCATACTGGACTTTATACAGTTAAATTATTGGTTCTTTGTAGCTCTCAGTGCCACGTGGAAGCTTTGTCACTTGGCTGGACGCTGACACATTCCCGAGAGCAAACCAAGAGCTGATGTTTGCATGGCTGGCTTCGTGATCCCCAGGCATTTTGAACACAGAAGGAAAATACTCCTCAGGATCAGAACTTTTGCCTGGTTTTCTGTTGCACTCAGAAGCAGACAGCTGGTGTCCTGTTTGGATAATAAATATGGATGTGGTAAAATCTGGATTTTGTCTGATTTCCATTTGTCACGAGGGCAGACAGCATCTGCCACCTTCGCAGTTCATATGTTTGTTTTGGGTAAACAGAGCATTTATTTACTGGTATGACACAGTCCCCAGATGGAGCTGCACCCTACAGTATCAGGGGAATGTGGCTTAATGCTGTTTTAAAAATACATATTTGGACACTTTTTTTATTATTAGTTCTTGGTAATCTGGCATTATTGCTTTAGAAATGTAGCCTGATTATAAGAACCTCCTACTTGTCATCAATCACTTGTCATCCAATCTCCCTTGTCATTTGGGGGAAAATGTTATCAAAAGTTATCAAATCCGTGGATCTAGGACTCCGTGTCTGAACTTCTGTTGCATATGGTGAACACAGAGAAGAAAACAGGGTGGAACTGTCAGCCTCCAGCACTGTGGTCACGAGTTTCTCCTGTCCGAAGGGAAAATCTCCCACTGGCTGGCGGTGTCCTGTGACAGTAACTGAGCCATTCTCTTCTGACAGTAGGAAGCAGCAAGAGAAGCATCCAGAAACACATTTTTGGCCTTATTTTTAAAGGGAAGAAACACATAAGAGTGTAAATGGACAGAACAAGGCCTTGTCAACAGTCTGTAGCACAGGACACAGCAGAGGACAGAGAGCCTCAACTCACTCCTCTCATTCTTGCCTTTCATGGTAACAATTCTAGAAAGATCTCCCACTATAAAGGCCTGCAGATACCTCCCAGCATAGCAGGACAGCGCTGTGACAGGGATTACATGCACAGGACCTTGTTGTGTGCCAGGTACTCAGGATATAGCACTTGCCATAAAGTGTTTATTTTAGCAAATGTGCATATGGAACATGTGGGCAGATAAAGAAATGTGGGAGTGTTCCTGCTGGAAGGAGGAGTGTGCAAGGTCATGTATGGAAATAATTATCCCTACCCAAGTGCATTTGCAATGCGGTCCCTGGAGTCTCAGTACAGAGCTCCCCCTCCAGAGACAGGCAGGCAGACCCTAAAACAAGCTCTCCTTTGGTCAAGGCAAAGGAAGTCACCTTTAGAATGGCAGCCTCAGCACAGCTGCAGAGAAAACTCGGGGAGACGTAGACAGTAACGCCAGGTGACCACTGTGAACGGGGGAAGTGGATGTGGATTTTACTTTCAGCATCTACTGCCTGACTTCTGAAGGAAGTTTGTCCTCTGCGATCACCTTGTCAGTCCATCTGCTCCTTCCTTTACTGTTTCTGGAACTCACTGACCAATTTCAACCAACCTTGAGCAAGATGTAGAGATTTCAGAGATAAATACCATTGCTTAAATGTAATAGAGTGTCAAATGGAGGAAATGCTGTTGTGTAAAAAACATGTAGATTCCCGGCCCTGTTACATGTAACTGGTTTAGCAGCAGCCAGCTGCCCACTAGGTAGGTATGTACTGCTGACCCGCTAATACCCATGATTCCAAAGAATGCAAATACACAGGAAGGAGGAAAAGGCTTTGCTAAATTCTTTGTTCAAAAAACAACTTTTCTTCTGAATTTCTCAATCACATGATTCTGACCAAAAACTGGCAAAGATAACAACGCTGAAAAGAACCCAAAGAGAACAAAACGTCCATAGACACACTGTTCCAATTTTAAGCAGTAGTTTTAAGCCTTACATGGTATTTTGAAATAGGAAACTGGTTTGAACTCTGCTGTTTGACATTTGAAAACATAATTCTGCTTGAAACCACCCTGCATTGGTTTTGCTGTTCACAGAACAGGTTATGTCTCTTAATTGCACTGGGGTCACAGGCAAAGCCATTTCATATTCAGCTTCTCAGCTGAACGCCCTTCCCTACCCTGCAACACAGAATGGTTTGGGACATTTAGAGGTCATCTGGTCCAACCCCCTGCCACGAGCAGGGACATTTTCAACCAGATCAGGCTGCTCAGAACCCCATCCAACCTGACCTTGAGTGTTTCCAGAGCAGGGGCATCCACCACCTCTCTGGGCAACCTGTGCCAGTGTTCTACCACTCTCATTTAAAAAAAATTCATCCTTATATCTAGTCTAAATCGACTCTCTTTCAGTTTAAAGCCATCACCCCTTGTCCTACTGCAACACACCAGGTTGAAAAATCTGTCCCCATCTTTCCTATAGGCCCCTTCAAGTACGGGAAGGCTCTAATGAGATCTCCTGGAGCCTTCTCTTCTCAAGGCTGAAAAACCCCAAATCTCCCAGTCTGTCTTCATAGGAGAGGTTCTCCATCCTTCCAGTTACCTCCGTGGCCCATCTCAGCACTCCACCAGGTCTGCAGCCAGCCCATGACTCCGTGCCCTGCGGCGCAACTGCCCTGTCCCCCAGACCCCTGAACACAGCACCCCGACTGCAGCTCTGCTTCCCAGCTCCTCTCGACACTCTTCGTCCTCAGACCGATGCGTCACTCACTTTTCCCAAGGCCACTGTCCCTGAAGAAGCCCCTCCCGGAAGCGGCCGCCAGCACCCAGTGGGTCCCCGCGCCCCCCGCCATCGCCCCCCGCCCGCTGTACCTGCTCCTCCCGGCCGCCAGGAGGCGCGGTGGCAGAGGGGCGGCAGCGCCGCTCCCCGGCGCGGGCGTCTGTGCCTTGGGCTGGGCGGAGCTGCTGCGCACGCACGGGGCCGGAGGGGGCGGTCTTGTGTGAGGGAGGCGGCCATGAGCGCGTTCGGGGCTGCGGCACCGCTCCTGGGCTGCTTGGCTGCGACGGGGGCCCGGCACGGCGCCGGCGACGGCCTGGAGAAGATCGACATGTCTCTGGGTGAGGAGCGGGGCTGGGGCCGCCGCTGTGGGGGACAGGGCCGGGGACTCGGACTGAACCAAGCGCCGGGGACGGGGAGGGGCGGAACGAACCAACGGGCTGTGCCGGGCACCGGCGCGGGCGGAACCAACGATGGCGGGGGGGGGTAGCGGGAGGAGGGGGAAGGACGAGACCCTCCCACAACGGGAGCGCAGCGGAGGCGGGGGTGGGTCCGGGGCTTGCGGACGGGGGGAGACCCCACGGGGAGACCCCCGTGTCTCTGGGAGCAGGGGGGGCCCGAGGACCGCTGTTCCTGGCGGGGAAGAGCTGCGGCCACTTCGTGCTCGAGTGTCTGAGCAGGCCGCAGACCGGGGCACTGTGTGCGTTTGGCCGAGTGAGACCCTCGGTGCCCGGGCCTTTGGCTGGGTGGCCCTCGGGGAGCGTCCTAGGGCCTCGCCTGGCGCTTGTAACTGTGCAGGGACGGGTGAGGTTTGGTTGTCTCTTAGCTGGTCTGGTCTTTTTATTCTTCTCAGGTTTGGAAGTCGGCAATGGCAAGTCTCCCGTCTAAACCCCTTAGCAGTATAAGACCAGTCACATCAAGCATGACGTCGCCTCTTACCACGTAGTTTTCTGTAACAGTCTACCACGTTCTTCCCTGCCCTCCTATTGCAGGGGGTGTGTGTGTGTGTGTGTTAGGAAGTTGCACAGACATATTACAAACCTGCAGAGCTGTGTCTCTCCAGAGTGTCTGAAAAACTGACATCCATGCTATAGACACTCCAGTGAGGTATCTCAGAGTAGTTCTGTTCTGGTCTTAGGTACTGAGTCCCCTTAATGATTGGGGACAATTTGGTGTGTTTCTGGAGTCCATCTTCCAGTTTACTTTTTTTAAGAAAAAAGTTTAAAAATTGGTTCTGTACACTGCAAAATTGCTCTGTGACACTACCAGAGCATGATAGATTGGTGCTATCGGGACACTTTCTTCAAAAAGCAGAATCACAGTGTGAACTGGAATTATTAATGGTAGATTTGGCCTTTTGGGGCAACTATAAACTAAGAAGATTTGTAGAGTTTTTCCCTCTGTAAATAATCCAGTGGAGGTCTGTGTTTCGGCAGTGGAGATAACTTGTGAAATGATGTTTGGAGTTTGTCTAAATGTAGAGTAGTATTACAGCATTCATAGAAAACTATGAATCTGTTTTTCTTTATAGCACACAATCTTTGCACAGTTACTGAGGTTAATAGAGTTATTGCTTCTGAGTGTCTTGTTGGATTTTCACATATTCTAATGTTTCCTGGCCAAGTTAACCTTTCAGTCAGTCACTATTACATGTCCTGGCTATTGATTAATGGCAGATTGCTAAGGACTGTTGTAGTGTCATGGGGACATTTTGTTTAAGGTGGTGTTTTGAAGCAGGTGTGTCCCTCAGTTTGTCTGGGCGCATGAGAACAGTGTCATCCATGTCTGCTGTCCCTGAGTGAAAGTTCTGTGTCTGGTATAGCCAAAGAGAAGATGCAGTCCCACATCTGGTGTCATATCAGAGAAACTGACATGACCTTAATCTAGGAAATCTTAAGATCGAAATCTTGGCATTGAGTAAATTCTCACGTAGTATAAAGATTAAACATATTTCTGTTGTGTAATGTGCAGCTCATCTGCAGCTGAGCTTCCAGTTTGATACTGTTCCCCAATAATTCTGCTGTTCCAGCTGTAATTGTGGTCTCTGATCTCAAGCAAGATAGGAGAATGTATCGGTGTGTCTCCGCTAACAAATGCATAAAGTCCCAAATGTTCTTCACCTACCTGAGTAAGAGAATAACTGAAGCTTAAGTCCTTCTGTTTAAAAAGTTGTAACCTTGTGTGCAGCAACTTGCAAAAATAGGATTTAAGATTAAGCCGATGAACTGTGAAGCATGAATCCGTGTTCGAAGTGGCTTTGGTTTCCTTTGTATATAAAAGGATATTTTGGAATCCTTGCTCCAGGGACAACCCTTGTAGTAAAGAAGATTCTATAGATACCAAACTCTTGAGTGACCTGTGTTAGTATTCCTTGTTCTAATAGATTTTATCTGAATATTCAATCATTTTTGCTGCAAAGTGAGCTAATTTTCTCTTAGCTTTACTTTAGCAGGATGCAAACCATTGGATAACAATGTTGTGATTTTTGTTATTTATGGTTTTTATGGTGTTTTCTCTATTCTACCCCATATGAGTCCATTTGAACTTAGTCACACAGTAACCCCATTTCCCCCTCTCCTTGACTCAAGGACAACCATCCATGTATTTGTGGAGGCTCCCTACTGAAACATGACATGTTTATCAGTTGTGCTCTCATGATTGAGATGCAGTAAACACAATTTGACAATTTCCTTCATGGTGTTCTTGTAAACAAGCTGTCAGTCAGATAAAAGCTGCCACACCTGTTGCTTTATTCTCCTCTCCTGAGCTGGCTACCAGGTCAGTGAAGGAAATCAAACTGGTGTGGCATGATTTGCACTTGCCAGACCTGCTGTTCATTTTTCATCAGCTTATTTCTTACACATATTCTTGAACTGATTAATAATTTGTCCGACTTTGTTTCTCTAGACAGTAGATAAGATGATTGTTTTGGATTATGGATACCTGGGGAGAGATGTCCTGCTTGCTTTTTTCCCATGTCATTTCAGTCTTGGTGAACATCTGAAGATAACTGATGGCCCAAGTTGTCTCTGTATGGTCTTTCTTAAGCAACTTAGGATGAAAGAACTAAGGCTGGAATTGACATTTGATCTGGACTCTGCAAAGTCTGGACATGAGATTGGATTTACACTTTAACAGCATACAAAAACTAATGGAGTCATTCAAATTAAAATTTTATTCTGGGCTGAATGCTATGATCTTACAAGTCTCTTGTGTTTTCTGGGTGTATGCAACTGCTTCCCTTTCACTAGGGCATTGTATTATAAAGTTCTGTAAGAATTAACAGGGACTGGATGTTTATAGTGATAATGTTTCTGGAACCTTTATTTGTATGTCATGCCTTTGCAGGATTGACTGATCTATTTCATGTGACTCCAGGCTGCTCAGGGTTTTTATTCAGTATGTCAAATTTTATACACTACATCAATTTTTTTCTTTTTCTTCTTATAGATGATATAATCAAGCTGAACAAGAAAGAAGAGAGAAAGCAATATTCTCCTAAAATAAAAAGAGGGCTTCAGCAGAATCGAACTCGACAGTTCAGTTCACAAGGCTCCAAGTGGGGAATCCAACAGCAGAAAGGTGTGTATGCCAAACATAACATGGATTGCACATTATCTTTTTTGAGCTGAAATGTAATGTAATGAAATGCATGGCCAATGAAATTGACATGGTCAGTTCACACGTCTTTCAAATAGTGTCATATATACTTTTGATTATAATTCAGGGAGTTTTTTTAATCTATTTATGCTTGGTTTTGTTTCCAGCTTAGTGTAAGAAAGTCATTGACATGTTTGGTTCGATGTGAGAAAGACATTGACCAGGGAGGTTAGATGGTTGAGGGACTGTCTTTGACTCAAGGAAGAATTGACTTTCTTTCTGATTCTTTAAATTTGTTTTAATTTTGGAAACTGTGATGATAGTTTGTGCCTTCTCAGAGATGGATTGAACAAGTGCTTACTCCAAAGTCTGTGTATTGGGAAATGTGGAGGCCTTGCCAGAACTTAGAGCTTTGTGCCAAAGAGAAGCATATTTATATTTGCTGAGTAGAATTCTCCTTGTAGGCCTCCCCAGAATATCTGTTACTGCAGACTGTAATGCTGGCTCTGGAATATTTAAATGGATAGTGCAGAGTGTGAGTTGGCTTTTCTTGGTAAGAACTTGGGATGCAAAGGAAGGTCTGTGTCAGCCTTCTTAAGCCAATGTTTTTACAGTGGAATACAAAAAGGGAAAAAATTGTATAGGACTGGGAGTGAAGAGAGGAAAAGTGTGCAATAACAGCTGTGCTGTGGGTTCCCCTGTGTAACTCAGGGGGTTCTTTGATAAACAGGAGATGTTTTAAACTGATTCCCAGGCTTCAGTCCAGTACATGGCCAGCTCCTCCTTGGAGTACAGACTGGTTTTGCTTACAATTAATTTTGAAAAGTATGTTTTTAGCACGGGATGATTCAAATATGGAAAAATACTGTCTTATCAGAAAGCTGATTACCTCAGTACAAGCTAATTAGGTGTTTAGGTTAATACATGCAATTTCTTGTTTAGTAGCATTCCTTTAAAACAAAGACACATCTGTCTGGTGTACTCACAATGATCCCTGTGCTATCTTGGTCTTGCTCGGTGTTTGTTGTAGCAGCAGCTCCTCCTTCCTGTCTTAAGCACAAATGTCTTTAGGGATCAGTGGAATGTTGTGTTACTCGGGGCTCAGTGGAGTTTTGGGGTTTATGCAGGTCCACACATACTTGTGCATCTCTAATAAATTGATGACAGTGCTGGAAAAATTTTAACATCCGTCAGCCCAATTGTGAGGATATTTGTGTGGGTGAAGAGAAAGTGAATTTTAAGCTGTAGATTATCAAATGTGTAGGCTCTGTTTATAACTGCAGTTGTCAAGTGCAATTATTTATTATTTAAAGAGCACAAAAGGAACAAGTATTAGGATTTAGAATTTTAGGAAAAACTTGAGCTATAAACATGAAACTCTAAATGCAACTGTCCTGGGCAGTTACTCTTCTCTTTTGGAACCTTTCCAGCTTGACTGCCTGTGTTCTAGGAAAAAGCAAACAATTGCTTTGCAAAATTGGCAGATTCATGACATCTTGAAACATTGTGAGTAGTTTTAACTGCTCCCTCCTATACAGTTCCACATATTTTCTCCCATGGAAAACAGTATCTTATATTGTTTTTAAGCAGAAGGTATTGTTAAATAGTTCTTCTGAGCATTCTAGTTATTAGTAGCTTACCAGTAGATTTATTACTACTCTGTTGCTGCTGAAGTTGCTCTGATAAGTAGCAAATCTTCCATGGACAGCTACAGAAACCATAAATAATCAACTGTTCAATTCCTTGTGTTTTAGCAGTGTCTGCCAAACTTTCTGGAAAGAAGTGAGGAACTTGAGCTGGGATTCTTTTCAGCTTTTGGGGATAGAAACAGAGAGGGGAACATTGTTCATTTAAATAAAGGTTGTCCTTGGTGATACACAGAATGCAACAAAGCCCTGTGCAGCCTGAGCTGGCTTGGACGTTGTAATTTATTTGAGGAGAGGTTGGTCTAGAGAGCTTGTGAGATCCACTTCAGCTTAAGCAACCCTGTTTCTCAGCTTTTGTCTTGGAAAAGAAGAGCATCTGCTAACCAGCCACAAAATGTGGGTACACAGCAGTTCTCCAGGGCAAATTGATGTAAGCTGGGTTCTGATCAGTGGCTTGCCTTATGTGATGGCTCCTGTCACATCAGGAAGCACAGATTTGTTATCATTGCTGTTAAGTCAGATATATTAAAACTGGATATGTCTGTTGCTGGAGAGCTGAATCCTTAGTCTTAAATTTATTTTGCAGTCTGAGGTTCTAGAGGGGATGATGCTTAGGGTCTGTATTCATAGCATGAAGCTAAATGACTCCAGACAGGGTTAACCAAACCCTTGTAACTGGAGATACTACAGACCTCAGACTTACAAGCCTTTTATATTCAAAGGCTGCTTTCAATCCTCAGTTTGTGTGGACTCCCATGCAGACTCCTAATTGAAAACACTTCAATGTGATGTAATTCATGTGCTGTTTAATATGATTTTGTAGGCCAATTGCTGTTTTCTTTCCTCTGAAGTCATATCTTGCGAACCACTGATTTAAATACATAATCTTTGAAGTTGTGGGGTTTTTTTCCTTTATATTAAACTGGTAATTTAAAGTTTGCTAAATGGGTAGGAAGCTGAGGGCGTTTGTGTTTGGTTTGGTTTTATATTACTCAGCATTTGATGAAGTTCCATCTCAAGAGTATTTTGCTAGTTTTCTATGCTGGAAGACTCTTTAAGTTCTCCCTCTAGACATGTCAAATAAGAAATTTTCAACAGAAATTAATGGAATGAACTAGAGCAAAACTGTGGTCTGTATGAGGAGCTGGTCATTGCTGCGTTCGGCCTTGGGCCAGACCTGCTAAAACAACTAAGTGACCAAATTGTCTTCAAGTGTAGTGATGGCTTCTGCTCCAAGATTTGAAGTGTGCAGACAAATAACTTGCACTGCCTGCAAAGCATCTTAAAGCATTAAGCTTTCTCTTTCAGTAAGAATTGTTGAACTCTTTGTGCTTGTTGCAGGTTACGGTAAGAATCGTTTGGGGCGCAAAAAGAAGATAGCAGGAAAGAAGCATTCTTACGGAGTTATAACTGGCCTGGCAGCCAAGAAAGCCTTGGGTTCACACAAAGGAATCAGTCCTCTGAACAGACAGCCACTGAGTGAGAAGGTAATTAATGCAACCCTACTGTTCGTAAAAAATTGAAACATGAGTGCTTCAGAACGGTGCTACTGAAAATGAAGACATATGGTACAAGCTTTTATCATATTGGGGATGTGTTAGCTGAGTTCTTGTTTGTTTTGAGTGGGCTGGATAATGACTATGTGTGAAAGTAGTTTTTTACACTTAATTGGGTTGCAAGTCATAAAAGTTGAAGTACAGAAGTATATTCTGTGTATGGAGGGAGTTACTGTTATTTTTACAAGGGAAATTGGTTTTGTTATAAACCAGTGATTCAGCCAACCTGCAGGTGTTAAGCATGTGCTGTTACAAAAATGAGTTTCTGCAGAATACTAAACTCTATCAGTAGGCTCCCTCCTCTGCACTGCTCCAGTGCATTGTTGCCTATTCCATCTCATTCTGTATTGTAGAATGAGGATTGCCTTCAGATTTATGAGGAAGACTGATTTTAAGAGACGTGGAGCATGGATTTTGTCAGTTTAGGGAGATACAGTAATCAGAAAATAACTGCTAATCTCTGCTGCTTTTTGTTTTCTCCTGAGGATGTGGAGAGTATAGAATTCATGAAATTGTAGAAGGTATTTTCAAATTACACTAGATTCTGAAATGTAGACAAAGCCAAATGTGTCCTATACAGTTTGTAAATGGAAACAGAAAGAAAAATGTTTGCGTGTGTACAGTATACATTCTGCTGTGTTTGTTTTTTAAGAATGCACAAAGGAATTACCCAGTTTTGAAAAGGAAAACAAACCTGCAGAGGCAATCTGAAATGCAGAGAAAACAAGCTCCTGCCCTCAGGAGGCCTGCTCTGCTAAACAGGAGGTAAAATATCAAGCCTGCTTTCTGAATTCTCTTTGCAATGCTCCATAGTAAATCTTGTTTGAGACGACTGAGTCTGAGAGAAGACAATAGGTACTGGCAGTAGCAATATGGTCAAGACTACCTTGTGTGTGTGAAGTTCTACAAATCTGGAAGCCAAGCATGGGACTAACATGGTCTCGATACAAAGCCGGACATGTATTATGACGCAGAGCACTCAGGAAGTACCTCTGTTTGTGGGCACCTGGTATTCTGCCTTTAGTTAAATCATAGGCAGCCTATATTTGAGCAACCTGATCTAGTGGAAGGTGTCCCTTCCCATGGCAAGGGTTTGAAACTAGATAACCTTTCAGGTCCCTTCCAACCCAAACCATTCTGTGTTTTCTGTATAATTTTACATGGAAATGGCTGCTGTGGATTTTGATAGCTTAGAAGTGTCAACCATGGTTTAGTGAACTTTCTAATTATTGTGGAAGCTGGTGCCATCTGCAGCTTCAGGGAAGCCATTGCATGCTTTATTTGTGCTGGAATTAACAAAGTGTAATAAACTGCCACTGAAGTGGTCTCTATGATAAAAGTTTTCACTATGTGACTGTGTTGTGAAAACTGTAAACAAACTTTCTTTATATATACCAATTTTAATTTTCTTTTTCATCTAATCAACAGTGTTTAAAGTGCTTCAAGATAATGAGCAAAGTGAAAAGCAGAATCAATGACCATACTGTCCAGTGATGTAGGAACTTCAATGTAACAACAGTGATTTCTCCGTTTATGAGTCATGTGTTTTGTTCCTTGTAAATGAGAAACTTATCCCAACTGAAGTGTTCAGTCTCAAAGAGGCAGCATTACAGATGTTTTGGGCACTTTTTTGACTTCCATAGTAGTCTCTCTAAGGTGTTACCTGTGGAGCCTTTTATAACTTTATTTTTAAATAAATATTACAGGAACAACATGCCATCCACTTTTGTCAGAGTTGGAAACAAACTAAATCAGCAGAAAGACACTCGTCAAGCAACTTTCCTGTTTAGAAGGGGCCTGAAGGTAATAAAAATTTTGAAAAGAACAAGAAAATTGTGCCACAGTTTCTAAGCTAACCTGTAATGCTGACATTAATGAATCACCTTCAAATATCAGATCTGAGCAGAAACTTCAGGTGGACTGGGAAATAGCCACAGGTTCTTCTAGGGAAGTGCACTTGTCCTCTTCAGTTACTGTAATCCATTGAGTCTTGCTTCACATTCCAGTGTAATTGAGCTATTCTGAGGTGCATGGAACCTGTCAGTGTTTGAGGGTAGTTGCAAGGTATTAATTTTTTCTTTTAAAAGTTAATGTTAGAAAGCACTGTCCAGTTTTAAGAAGTTGCCTTCAGGTGAAGAATAGAGCAGAAATAACATTTTAGAATCTGATTATGGTTTGATTTGCTTATTTAGTTATTTTGGGGTTATTTATTTTAGTTATTTTAGTTACTTAAGGATTTTTAAGTTCTTTTTAGTAGAATTGAGAGATTAGAGAAGCATAGTGAATGAAAAGTGGTGGGTTTGATTTTTATTTGTGCCCTCATTCTACATCTGCCGTTGTTGTGCCTGTAAGTAGCTGCTGTTTGCCTTCCAGATGGATTGCAAAATTACAGTCAGGATCAGGAGCTAGGCAGGTTTTTCTTGCTGATGTTGTAACATCTTGATGTATCTTAGTAAAGGACTGACATAGTCCTCCAAAATGTTGCCATCACTTTACTGGTAGTTTTGTTTAAATCATTTTGTGTGCTTTAATTTCTTTTCAATATCTTACAAAGGTAATAGGACCATTATCTTTGAAATACCCCTCTGAAAGTACAGCTTTCTGCAGATTGTACAAACAGCTTTAAGCTTCTATTTTTAAACTTCTGTATTTCCACTTGCTATGATAGGAAATGAAACAGTATTCAAATCTGGTGTCTGCGTTGATGTGTTTTCAGGTGCAGGCTCAAGTGCAGTCAACAGATGATCTTGATAATCAGACAGTAAAGAGAACTCGTCAGTAAGTATTTAATTTGGAAAACTTCAGTTTTGTTACACACAAGATTCTCATTTTAGCTCAGACTTCCTGGCTATGATAATTAATGGGGTGGGGTATTTTCCCCTGTAGGCACATCAGCTAGAGTGACAGCGATCCTCCCCTATTCTCAGTTATTTTCTAAATTATCTTCTAATTTAACCAGGAAGAGTTGGTTTGCATAAGATGTTTGCAGGAATGAGGGGGAAGGTGATAAGAGGATCAGACTAATCTCTAGCACTCATGAATATTGCATAGACTGGAAGAAAAATTCAAATGTCAGTGTTCTCCTGAGCTCTTGATGTAATTTTCCTTTTATTTAATATGCATATAAGCCTGTGAAGCAGTTTAGAAATGAAGGCAGAGCACAGTGTGGACACTTGTCTCTTTCCCTACATGCTCTTCCCATATAATTCTGTGCCTGCTGGGCTCTCCGCAGGGTGTGTTGGGAACACAACAGGCTGAGAAGGCAGCAGGTGCCACAGAGTGCAGTCTGTCAGCTCTTGGATTTGCTGTGAGGACCGTTTTGGCCCTGTCTGTGGCAAGCAAACTGAATGTTTAAAAAAGTGAGCACTTGGGTCAGTGCTGTAGTTCTGCTGCACCTCAACAGTGTGTGATCTAGTGCTCTCCTGAGTAAGTGTAGGTGATGTAAAAGGTACAAGAATCAATAGCCAAGTCTTTTGTAGCTGCATGCGATCTTTGTACTGATCAACTTTCTGAGAGCTTGCACATTCTTTGCTGGCCAGTGTTTTGGACATGTCTTCATAGATACCCTGACTGAAATCTCTGCACAATTTCTGTAAGGGATTTTTGTGTTTTCAAACTAGATGGCGAACTTCTACCACAAGCGGAGGGATCCTGACTGTGTCAATTGACAACCCAGGAGCAATCATAACCCCAATGTGAGTTTTCAAATAAGTTTTGAAATGTTCTGAATATAAATGAAATTGCTGCTCTGAGCCATTTAGCAAGTTGCTTGCAGGTAGTATTTCAGATTACCTCAAAGTCACCGCTTCTTGTGAAGGCTTTTAAGTCTGGCCCCTTTCTGAGTGTTTCTGAGCTATGTTTGAATAATATCACAGCTGGATTTCACACATCGTCTCCCAGTTAGGAGCTTGATGTGGTGTATATAGTGTGAGAGTGGTGAGCTAGTAGATTTTTCACCTTGTCTGCTTCTTCCAAAGCAGACTGCTACAGATGTTTTCCTCCCCTATCTGAATGGAAGTGAATGAGCACCTGGTTGATGAGTGATGGCAACAGTTCCTCGCTGATTCATAAAAATACTGCTGCAGTTATGCTTAGAGAGAGCATTGCAGTATTTGTTTTTGGGAAGTTTGTGGTAATATTGCTTATAGTGTATTTTAAAGATGTCTTGAGTAGCATTTCATTAGTAGCATTTTAGCAGTAAGGAAGACTGTACCAAATTTTATTTTTTTGTATTTATGGGATTAATTAACTACAAATTATGTGTTTGTTGGTACGGCTGCGAGATAAAAAATAAGATGGCTTCTGGCTGGGACTCTTCCTGTCTTATAACAATAACAAATGGTCCCTTTTATAATTCTGCCCGACGTACCTTTTTGAATTTATGCCCTGCAGCTCTTCAGCCAGCCTGGTCAAATGGTTGGATGAAAAATTCATACCTCTATCAGCATTAAGGCTTTATTGCATAACAGACATGTTCATCATGTCCTTTGTAACATTTTTCTTTCACAGTTCCCAGAAATTACGATTAACTCGTAGTCCTGTGCCACCATTTCTGATGAAGAGGGACCAATCTGAAGAGAAGAAGATTCCAAAAGGGGTTCCGTTGCAGTTTGATATAAATAGTGTTGGAAAACAAGTAAGTGCTATTTTCTTTCCATAACTGTGGAAGTAGTTTCAAGACCAATAAAAGCCAGTGAGGCACTTTCCTCCTAGACTCCCCAGTGACAGAAAGAGGGAACTAGAGACTACTTCTTGTTTCCACTTCTTCCCCTAACTTGCTGTGTAACTTCAAGCAAGTAGCTAAACTCACTGTTCCTGTTCTTCTAGTTCATGCCTTGCATGCCCACGTGATTTAAATGGGATTTAAAATGTTGAATATTTCTAAAAGGCTTCTGGTGTTCCTACTGCACTTGCATCAGCAACTCTGAGCAATTCAGGGATGAGCTGCTTTTGGCTGTGTAACCTGCATGGAACCCTGGCAGCTGAATTTATAAGGCAACTTTTGCTATCCATCTAGGAAAAAAAAATTCAGTGTGATGATGTAAAGGTTTGAAAGATGAGCAATTTTTCACAAATTTCATGAAGACAGGTGATTTGGTGCAAGAATCCTAGTGCTGTCATTGAAGGAATTCTTATAGGGTGACAAAAGTTAGATGCTGTTCTTGTAATCAGCTCCTTGGTGCCCGCTGTAGAAAACTGCATGGAGTCAAGGCATTGGTCTGTATCTGTTCTCTCCAGACATACGAACTATGTCAGAAATAGTCTACTACTGTACTGTAAAATTAATTGAACTTTTGGATTAGGCTCCAGCTTGCTGCCTCAACTGAGTGAACTGTTAAGCAGCCTGCATTAACATGGTGAAAATGTTACATTTGTTGAAGTTGCAGAGAATCTGTGTGGGGAAATGTGTAGTGAAAGTTCCTGATTTCAGTCTGTCTGTCCTCAGTGAAATTTTGGGTAGGCTTTGAGTATTGACATTATATACTATGTGTTCTTAATGAATTCTGAGAAATGCAAGCTCTTGATGTGTAGTCCAGTCTGACTTCTAAATGTTGTGGGGAAAATGATAAAAAATCCAAGTGAGGCAACTAAGGAGTCAAATGATGATACAGACTGAAGAAAATGTATTCTCGTCTCCATTACTTTAGTTAAATTAACCCAACATCTTTTAAGTTTATGGTTAAATGATTTTATTTTTCAGACAGGGATGACGTTGAACGAACGATTTGGGATCCTGAAGGAGCAAAGAACAGCACTGTCTCAGAACAAAGGAAGCCGTTTTGTAACAGTAGGCTAACCTGGCAGATGGACTTGGGCACTGATCCCACCTACTTAAAAACCTGAGATAAAAGTGGGCAGAAGAATACAGCATATGTCACAAAATTCTCCAGACATCTTGCTAAGATGGTGGCAGACCTATCTCTCTTTATTACTTTTACTTGGAATGGTAAAAGACATGATGCCCTGAGGGAGAAAAAGTGGGGAAACTGATCTGCTGTAGTGGCACCATCACCTGGTTGGAAAAGATTCTGTTGCCCAGCTGAGTTCTTTGACCTGTCTGTTATGGTAAAGATTGTTTAAGTGTTTAATTACAAACCCCATTTTAGGGTTTTTTTAGGGACTGCGTTTGAGCTCCCTTTCAGACTGCAGTTTGGCACAGAGCCTCAGTCCATGGATACTTTGGTAGTGATGTAGCGGAATTTTTCATGGGAGCATTGGTTCTGTACTTCTTTGTGCTTTTAAAGTTCCATTTTTTTTCCTTTCCTGAAAACTAAATGTTTTGCATCCTCACTTCCACAAATAAAGCTGTTAGCTGAGACCCAAAATATGTAACTGGGATGGAGACTATTCTACTCTTATCCTTAAAAGTGGTCCAGATCACGTACCGTAGTGGAGGAATACTGCAGAGGCAGTGTGAGAGTCATTTACATTACAAAAAACTGCAGTTCATAATCCTCCTCTGTAAATGGAGTTTATCTGTCTCCTTCTTAAACTTTTGCTTTTTATTTCTTTTTGAAAGGTTTTTCACAAACTTAATGCAATAGCTTCACATTTTTGAATCATTTGACGGGAAAAAATACCACAGTTCACAAGGAAGTCAGCAGTGTGGCAGAGTTTCTTACCCTCCCAGACACAGGATTCTCATCCTCATACCTGGCCCCAGAGGGTTTTCTCTGACTCTTACAAATAGCTGGAGGCAAGCAATCTCATGGCACTTGTTTGTATATACCAAAGAGAGGTAAGATGTGAAGCTGATCCAAAGTGGTCAGACATCTGGAAATTGTCTGAAACTGAGGAACACTGCTGGAGGAAAGCCCGCAGTTTGCCAGCATGTGTAAGGCATTAAGCAGGAACATGTAGTCACCTGCTTTATGCTTTGCTCTGTGAATCAGAATCTGCAGGACAGTAACAACTGGGGCATCCTCAATCTGAATTTATATAATCCCTAAAACTGAGGCACCTCTTCAGAATTGCTTCCAGACCACAAACTGGTGATCTTAGCACTGCTCTTTGGCAAGGATAGTTAGGTACAGTCAGGTAGAAGAGTGGCTGGCTTGCTGCATCCAGGAATATTTATGGTGTTTGAAGCGGGTTTAACTCCTTTTCACATTCTTGAAGAATTTACATTTGACTTCTAACAGAGTTGGTTTCCTTGCATTTTTATCTCAAATTCCAAGTTAACTAGTATATACTGGCAACTTCAACCTTGAAGAGCATTTGACAGTAGAAGGGCTTTTTTTTGTATAGCAGTTTTGAAGTCAGAGTGCACTCTGATGCTAAATAGTAGTTAAACCCTTGTTTTTAATGTTGAAAAATATACCTTAGCAGAAGCAAACTGAACGTAATGGTGTTAAGGTTTCTTTCTCAATTACTAGTAGGAAATTTTTTTTTAAATGTCCCACTGTTAGAATTTGAGTAGATAAAAGTGTAGTCAGTCATCCTGTTTCAGTGTATACGTTCTCCCTGTGCCAGGATGCAACAAAAAAATTCTTTTGCATCAACATAGATGCAAAACATTGATGCAGTGCATCAAAAAATGCTAGTTTGTATTTAATGAGAAGATGCTTTACACTGTACCTTTTGGTATTTTTTGGAGAAGTTACTACATTTGATCTATTCTGAAGCTGTTAATTTTTTTTTTTTTTAATAAAAAGTTACAGGTTTCATACTGTCTTGTTCCTATTATAAACACCTGGGCAATATACTGTTTATGTGAATTTTCTCATAGCCTGCAAGGGGTTCTTATTGATTAAATTCTTATTAAATGTTCTGAAGAACACAGCAAAAAGCAGCCTAACTTAAGAGGGCTGACAAATACCCTGGCAAATGAGCACTTCTTGGAGTGGCACTGTATAGGCTGCATTTAAATGTGTCGGCTACTAATTCATGTTTCAGTAGCACTGTCTAATTTAGTGGTTCGGTGTGATTAGAGTACCAGATCTGTCAGCCCAAGCACTGATTGTTGCTGTGACGTGTCTTGATAGCGAGAAGTCGCTGTCATCGACACCTTGTGCTACAGGAACAGCCAGAGCAGCCTCCATATCCGTCTCTGGGAGTGCTGTGCCAGCAGGAGGCATCAGCAGTGGGAATGCTGCTATTAATTGTCAGTGCAGGAAAAAATACTGCCTGTAAATATATTTGATAAGGTGTTAAATATGGTGAGTGTCTTGGCACCTGATTATCTGCGGTCTTTGTTCTTCATTACCTGCTCAGGAGTGTTGGCTGCAGCATCACCTGGGTTCAGTGGAAGCAGCAGAGCAAGATGCCATTTATTAAGATGTTGCAAGGAGTGTGACCTTTTAAGGATTGACGACGTGAAGGACTTGCTACATTTCCCACCTAGTTGGGATCTGTGCGCTCTACCCATGGCTTGCTGCTGGCAGGGGCCTGATACGAAGCAGCTGTGAGTGATGCTCATCCAAAGACCAACCTGTGGCATCCCGCTTGGCCGGGTACACTAGGATTTTTAACAATTTCAGGAGGTGTACAGCCACGCCAAGGGCAGGCGTCCCCCTCCGCACGCCAGGTTACCCCAGGCAAGCGGGAAAATCCAGCCCCAAAAAGAGGGTGTTTCGGGTTGATTGTCAGGACGAGGTGCTGGCGGGGTCCGTGTGCCCGCCGGGCGGCGGCCGCGCATGCGCTCCTGCCGCGCGCTCTGTCATGCGCCGTCTGGGCGGGCTGTGGCGGGGGAAATGGCGGCGCCGGAGGGCGGCTCTGCCGCGATGCCCGCGGCTTGTGCCGCTCCGCCTGGTCCCTCGGCTCCCGGCTCCTGGAGCCGCTCCTTGGACCGAGCCCTAGAAGAAGCGGCGGTCAGCGGTACCCTCAGTTTGAGCGGCAGGAAGCTCCGGGACTATCCGCGGGCCAGCGCCGCCAACCACGATCTCAGCGACACCACCCAGGCTGGTGAGGGACGGGGCGTGAGGGAGGCAGCAGGGAACGGGAGCAAGGGCTGCTCGGAGAGGGTCGGGGGGCCCTGGCTGTCCAAGCAGCCCCCTGTTCAGGCGTGACTCTGAGGTGACCAATTTGCTGTCTCTTCGTTAAATTGAAGCTGGTTTCGCCTCCTCCCTTCCCTCTCCGCCCTTCCTCTCCTTGGCTGAGGCAGGATGGAGGAGCTGTGGCAGGGTTCTCCTTCCTCTGCCTATGTGATGAGATCTCTCTCATTTGTAGGGTTTTTTTCTTTTATCATCTCCGCTCTAAAATGTTTCCTTTATGGAGGTTGTTTTTAAAAGAGTTACGAGGTTTTCCTCAGTATTGCTGCTCGCTGGTGTGGTTTTAGCCGGTCTTGTTCTTGCTCTGTATCTATATGTGAGTGCGTGTATATGCACATATGTGTGCACTGTCACAATCCCTCATCTTGTTCTGCTGACACGGAAAAGCAGCTTTCCCAGAAAGGCTGTCAGTTGTGTGTATGCTAAAGACAACTATTTCTTATAAGCTCTGTAAGCTCTTATGCTTTTATTATTGTAATTTCAGACAACCATAAGCGAGATATGAAAGGTACTGTGAATATAATCACAACCCTTTTCTTTTTTTCTTCTGTATAATATGGATTTAAGGATATTAATGATTGGTAAGAAATACTTTACAAGGTAACAGTAAGCAATAGGGCTTTTTTTTCCTCTGCTCCTTAAATGTATTCATAAGAGTAAATGAAAAAGGTATACTATACAAGTGCCTTGCTAAGAAGTAAAAACATTTTGTATAGTCTGTTTGCATATTACTGTCTTGAGTAGAGAGATGAGAGTTTGTGCAGGATGTAGAAATCTTCTTAATACATGACATAGAGCAAATTTAGTTTATTTTGATTGTCCAGTTGTATAAGTGAAGTAAAAGTAACTTTAAAAGGTATCAGCATGCCATCTGTTTGCAGCTTTGAAATCTAGTCATTTAGATTTTTCAGTGTTGAGTTGTAGCTTGAAAGCTTAGAAATAAGCTTCAAACATCACAGTTTAGTTACTATGTTTGTTAGTGTGTTGGTTACACTGTCAGTTAAGTAATTCAAAATGGAGCCTTCTTTAAAATTGTCTTGACTTCATACCCTGTCCTGTAACATCCTACTTATGCAAAAATCTGTCACTAATAAAAAACACACGTGAAAACTCAAGCAAACTTTGAGACAGCTGTGGTTTGCTTGATTTGAACACATCTATAAGAAGGAAACCCTTCTTATTGGGGTATAATTTTTTTTTCTGTTTTCATTGTTTTGTACAAATGCAGTTGCACAATGAATGTGTTTATGGATTATCCAATAATTTATGGATTAATCCATAAACCAGTGCAGCATACACATTTGTGAGGGCTTTGGGCTTTTTGTTTATAACACCATTCATTTACTGTACTCTTAAACAATTTGTGGGAATTCTTGCTTCCACCAAGGTTCCCATCTATTGTGATGAATATTTGCATTGTAGTTGTTCAAGAAGCATTAAATGCTAATAAGTGGCAGTGCATACCATACACTTTTGTGCATTTATCATCACAATGAACCTTAGAAAAAAGCTAGAACTGTTCTTAAGTCGTAAGAAGCAAAGCTTATTGAGTGTGTGTGGGGACATACATTGTGTTTAAATTCTCTGTATTGAAGGCTGCTGTGATCAACTTCATCTTGTTCTTTTTTTTTAGCATGGTCTGTTCTATGACTTTTTTGTTTTGATTAAGGCTGAGCAATGGAAAAAAAATCCATGCAAGCATTTCTGACCCCAGTTTTCAGTTGAGTGCTCAGCTTCAAATTTAATCCGCTTCTTTCCCGTCATCAGTTCCGTTCACAGGAGACTTAAAATTCTTTTGTATGGGAGTAGCCACAAATAATATGATATAATGTATATCTGTGTTAGGTGTTATAAACACTTAAAATAAACACTTTTAGCAACACCCTAGACTGTAGACTCCCAAGTGCCTTTCTACATGCTGTGCCTCAGATTCCAAGTACATGAGGTGGGGCATTAATAAAGACCCCTGGAATTACTCCCAAACTACAAAACTGAAGATGAAACCATGGATGTAAGAACCTTCCTCCTCATGTGCCCGAATAGATACCTCTGTAGTGTGAATCATATACTGGTATAGCTCATTCCCATTCTTGTAGCAATGAAAGTAACTGCATGTCACTGTAACCACATGGATGATTACGAGGTAGAAATGAATCACATCCCTCATTAATGTAACTACTCTGCCAGCAAACCAGCATCTCACACAGCCTCAAGCCTTAACAGATCCACTGGCCCTGCAGGTGAACCAGCAAAGCAGGTCAGTAGGAACAGGGTGTTAGAGATTAGATGCTTGATAAAGTTTAGTTGAGTGCTCTGTGCAGATTTTGAGGTTGATGGTGGGTGATGTCAGCCATAAGGTACATTTTCAGATGTTAATGGGAAGATCACATTTCTTTGGACCTTTTATGGGTTCAGATTTGACTAATACTAACCCTGGTGCTCAAGCTGTTATAGCTTCTGGGTACCATTCTCAACCACTGGCTAAACAGTCATCAGAGCAGCAAAACCAGGTCAGGTTTTCTGCACTTTATTTTTGAAGTTAATACATTGTTTCTTTTAGGTATCAGTGGAAAAATTAAGCTCCTCATTAGTCATTTGCCTCAGTCAGTAAACTTTTTACTGGAAAGCGGATTCTCTAGTCATGTCAGAGCCTTGACTGCTTCTGGGCACTGCTGTCTGGTGTTGAAGACACTGATGTTGAATACCCACATGTGACTTTTTAAACCAAAATCGGTGCTCAAGGTTATTTTCAGAACTGAACAGGTAACTTCAGCAATCAGTAAAGTAATAGTGAGTTTCTGGTTGTTTTGTGCTTTGACTGGAATTAAGATCACATAATATAAAATCAAATTGAAGATGGGACAGTCTGTGCTTGACAGCTTTGGCATGGATTAGCGAGAAGGTAGCTCCCTACAGCATGTGATGCAGTTGTCCATCTAATGTTCTCACATGTGTGGGATGACTCATGTCAAGAAATGCAGTGTAGTAATAACTAATAACTTAGTTACTGACAGAGTATCTCATCCCTTTATATTCCTCCCTTACAGCTTAATTGGAATTTTAGGAAGTGACTCAGGTTAACAAAGCTCTTTGAAGACTGAGCAAGCTTCTTTATAATCAAATCAAGGATGTGCTTTTCTTTTTCTTTCATGCTCTTTAACTTTCATTTTCTCTTCCCATTTTATTTGAGTTACAACCCATTTGTTCATTCCACTCTTGTTGTTAACCATGGAATAGGAAAAGGAAGGGCTATAAACCACCTGAGTTAAATATGGAAGGAAGCACAGTTGCATTTTGCCAGTGTTAATGTAGACTCTGATGTCATTATTTGACAGCTTTCCCAGTGGCCTAACGCATACATTGAGCAGAAAAGTTATTTGTCAAACTCCCCATGACAGCTGTAATTACCTAAACCACTCACTGTCTCCATTTTTGAAAGAGAAGATGGGAATATGTGGGTTTATGCATTAAAAGAAATGTCCCTTGTATGGAAATTGGCGAGTAAGATAATTACATGCAGCTCACTGTGTCTTGTTTCTGCAATATATTAATAGTGAAAAAGAATTGAGACTCTGAACAGGAAGAATAAAATTGTCTGCTGTGCCTTTTGAATGGCTTTGCCAGTAAGGCATCTCTAGTTTTGTTCTTAGTAGCTCTCCATAGAAATGGTAAAATCTGACCATAGTGTCAGTAAAATTTCTATATGCCAAGTGCTTGCATGTGTCTAGAAGGATTTGCAGTGACATATATATGAGTGTTCTGCAGTAAAGGTGTTTTTCATTCCTTCTAGAAGTTCAGTTGATATCACCTGATGAAATGTGAAATGGCTTGAGAAGTACAGTATAGCTCAGATAGCAGTGGCCCTGTTACCCAAACATTTGTTCTTAAAGCCACAACAGCAGAATCAAAACCAGCCTAAAATTAAATATTAAAAAAAAAAAGTCTCTTCGGATTAATGTATCTTGGATGTTACTGTGATTTTTAAGGTAACTTTGAAGGAATTGGTATTATTGTCTGTTCAAGTCTCAGACTATTTGTCAGTAGAATTTACAGTATTGGTACTTAGATTATCTAAAGTTTCAATATTAGAAACCAAAACCTAACATGTTGTTAGGGTCTTATGATTGCATTTGTGTCCTTGTCTCTATCCTTACTAAAACCCAAACAGAAATACACTGTCCAGAGGTTCAAGTAGCTGAAGGAGCAAGGAGAGAGGATGACAAACCTTCCCCAAACTTTGGACAGTAATCCAGCTTGTTCCATTTTTTGGTCTTAGCTCCTGCTTGTGTCAGTCCTTGTTTAATTTAATTATTGTTCCCTTTTGTTTTCATTCTTGTTATGTTTCTTGGAAGGTCTTGATCTCACATGGTCTCTGCATTAATACTGGCCATTCTTGGTCTAGGCTAATGGAATTGTCTGAGAATGATGCTTTGGTAAGTTGCTAAATTGAGGTCAGTTCTCGGGCTTTTTTTTTTTTTTTTGTTACTCTGAAACAGGTAACAAAACCCTGCTCTACGGTGAGCAGTAGACCGTCCTAATGTTTAGTTCATTTTTGTTGGTTATGTTGGGTTTGGATGGAGACCTGAGGCTTGCAGTAATGCTCGACTGTTCTTGGCACACAGGCAGTCTTTTTGCCTAATGTTTTATGGCAACTGGGAAAATGCAATCTGAACTTGTAGCTTCTGATCCTTGTGTCAATAAAAGCAATACGTGACATTCAGAATGCCTTTGTTTAGTGAGTTTATCTTTTAAAACAAACAATAAAGTCCCACAATCAATTTTTACTACCAGTGAGCTCTTGTAAGTGGTGTTCAGTGGTGTTGCGTGTGTTTCTAGTTACTTCCTTAGTCTTCCCCTTCCTTGACTCCATCATGATCAGATTTAATTTTTTTTAATACTGTCCTGTTGGCATATGCCCTTGTATTTATATTTTTGGAGGTAACTGGAACTACATAAAAATTAAAGAGAGTAGGGTTTCATAGTTGAATATACTGAGCCCTGCAGTCACGTGAAGGACAAATTATAATTTAGGGAAAAAAAGGAAATGCCTGTGTTTCTTTCACGGTGTTTCTAGCTGTGTTCTCCTGTGGTTGTACTTGTGCTTGGAGGTAGCAAGTTTATATTGGTTAAGTATTCCCTGAAGTCAGTCATAAATACACGGCCTAATGTGATCCAAGTTCTATACTGATGCCAAAAGGGGAAGTTCTGTCTTCATCTTCTGTTGTACAGTCAACACCAGCAATCATAGTGCCTTCCAGCAAGCTGTTTTTCACTTACCTGACTGAAAATTCAGCCAGTCAATCCTTGGGCAGCTTGATACATTTTCTCGTGTGTGTGAATGCCAGCAAATGGAAAGGATGGAAGGACTGCATGGGTGAGTAAGTGAAAATGAGAGGGTCTGTTTTGGCAGATGTGTAAACTTAAATTCACTTGCATCAATTGTGAAATCACACTTTAACTCTGTTTTGTAACCTTTTACCGCTGACCTGCTGTAAATTTGGTTATCATCTTCTGTAAAACAATATGCTGGACTTTGACTTGGTGAGCCTAGGAAATTTTTATTTTACAACGTGGCTCCTGGAGTTGAATTTAATTCAGTGAAACTTTACTACTGATAGGTTTGGCTTTTGTGCTTTCATTTGGCAAAATACACTACTTTATGTAAGTAATTTTAAACTGATGGTTTAGGTTTAGATTTAGAATGCAGTAGATGTAATTAGTATTCAGTAGAAGAATCAGCAGTAAAGAATTAGTCGCGACAAACACTGCAAATTATGTAGCATGTGTTAAAAATAAAATTACATGGTAGCTAACGAAAAGGCTATAACTCAATTCAAGGGTTCTTCTCTCTTTAATAACTAATCAGGCTTGGATCTCATGGTTTCTGATGTTGGCTGAACAGCTTGAACGAATCGCAGTTGTGTATTCAGCTGAAGCCATGGGCTGTGCAGGGTGCTTTCTTCTTCATCTGCTGTGTCCCACTTTCCAAAATGCAGGAGTGGAAACCCATTCATGTTAGAAGTGTCTTGTGGTTAGATTTATCAGTGCATCAGAGTTAAAAGTATTGCTTTAAGTCTCTGAATTACAGATACTTGGAGAAGATGCAAAGGGTACAACATTGTGGTCTTTTCTTTATAGGATTGTTGTGCATGTTAGGACTTCTGTGTATGTGCAGGAAGATGGTTTTATTTTTCAGCTTGAAGTCCCTAAAATTGTCCCAATAGTCCTTAATTTCAGCCTTGCTCATGATTCTACACTACAAACTGCTGCTTCCACTGACAGCCCCGAAGTCTTTCTGGAGTGAGGAGAGTCTTTGTTCTCTTCTAGTTGATAATGTTACTGGTCTGGAAGTTAAAGTATTTACAGTCATAGCCTTCTCCCAATGAGCTTCAGGCACGCCAAAATGAGAATGCCTAAACAATCCAATTTGCTATGGAGCCCAGGTGTTGGCTGCTGGAACATATGGTTTGTAACCATAATGTGCTCTGTGTGGAGGGCAGTAGGATTAGGGAGCATCTATTCAGTTCCACCCACCACCCCCACATTGTTCAGTGACCCGTGTGAATTTTAGTCTCTTTATTCAGCTTATTGTTGAAACTTAGCTTTGAATACAGAAATGTGTTATTGTTGCCTTGGGCTTTTGAGTAGTGCTCCAGACTATTGAAAAGTTTTCAAATGCTATTTTTCATGTAACCTCTGTGAAGTGAAGCATGGTAATGTTACTGCATTTTATATATCTGAAGCCTGGAATGGTAGAAAGTTTGAAAGCAATTGCTGATTTGGGGTACCAAAATTCAAAATACTTAGTGCCTGAACTTACAGGTTAATTATTTTTAATATTTTTAAATGTAGCTTGTAATAACTTCAAATGCCTTGGTGACTCCTCAGGCGTATGGGGAATCAAGCCCAACATCTGGAAAAACGTGATTAATTACTATTTTCGGAAAGATTAGTTTAGAAGATTTGCTTAGTATTATGAAGGAAATATATGGCAGTACAGCATGCAGTCTGTTTTTCCAAAGCAGTGTTCACCATCTTTAAGGTTAGCCATCCCTTTTTCTTTCTGTAATTCCCTGTTTTTTTTCCCTGAGGTTTTTTCAACAACACTCTCTTTTATAAGGTACTGTGATCAGCCCTGATTCTTACAGTAATTTCATCTTGTCTGAAAAAATCTGCTTGAATAGAAAAATCATGAAGAAGACTGAAAAGTGGTACGTGGTTTTTAATTAAAGACATGTGGACAGTAGATATGCACAGGAAATGAGCAATTAAAGTTATGTGGGCATCTCTGATGGTAGCCTATACTGTATGTGTGCTTAATTTAGTACAGTTACATACGTTTTTTAATGAGTTTTCTCTGTACAGAATATAAGTGTGTTTTCCAGGTTATTTTCCTAATGCTGAATTCTAAATTCAGGCTGAGTTTTAGTCAAAGATGCAGTCTGAATTTTCTAGAATGGTTAAGTGGAATCGTGCTGGCATCCATGTGATTCATCAGGATGGTTCAAACCTTTATCAGGTTTCTCTTATGTGAGCCAACAAGATAGCAGGAGGCTGTCATTCCCTGGAACTTGTTTGTAGAGTGGAATGCTGGACTTCCAAGTAGTACAGATGTTTGAGGGCAGAGGAGTGGTCTTGGGTTCTGTGTTTAGGTGTTCTGGAGGTGATTATGCTCTATCAGGTTGGGGTTCCTCCCTGTTTTCATGTCACATGTCTTGTTCCCAGCAGTATGTTTGTTATCTCAGTTCTGTCCCTTCTGCCCACTTTTTTTTTTTCATCTCCTTTATCCCAGCTTTCATGTCTTAACATTTTCTTCTTTCCTTGTTAATCTTGCCTTGTCTCAAATGCCTCTCTCACTGCCAACTCCAGTCTTCTCATCCAAGTTGTTAGCATGACAAAAAGAGGAATAACTGATATCTCAACATCTGGTAAAAAATTCCTTTTAAATCCAAGGAGAATATTAATTTTAGGGTGCTGATGAGACAAGTAATAATTTAAATTTGCTTAATTCATTATTACGTTTATTTATGGTCATATGTATTACCCCTTAGTTCAGTCATAGACCAAGGCCTTTACTGGTTTGTGAGCTGGTGTCAGTCACATGGTTCTTTGGGACTAAGGGAATCACTGAGTACAATAACAGCATGACAATTGGGAGCCTGTCATTACATTGGCTTCAAGCTCAGCTATGGAATAAATGTTTTTGTAGAGGGCCATGACTGAATGTGGTTATGAGCCATAAAATATCTGCTATTTCCTTTCATTCTGCTGGCTTGCAAAGGAGCGGGGAGATTTGTGCTTAGCAAGGTAAAAAAATTATCTTTGGAACACATCTATGCTAAAACAGCAGGTTGACCATTGGAGCTGTAAACTTGTTGCAAATATTCAGGTGTTAAATATTTCATGGTTCTGTTCTGCTGGGTGCAAATCATGTCCCATCATTCAGGGGTGGCTGGGTGTCAGAAGATTGTTATAATTACCATTAAAACTTACAGTGTGGAAAGCCCAGGAGCTTCACTATTGGTAAGTCATCACACCTTCACTGGTGATTAGCTCAGAATTGGCGTTTCATTCTGAGTATGGTGAAGGAAGTCACACACACACACATTTCTGGTGCTCATGATTTGGTTGTGAATTATGTAACTGAGTAATATAGATGTAATATTTTAAACATCTGCCATCTCTGCTTTCACAAATACGGTAAAATGAGAAGTGCATCTGTTAAGTTCTTTCTCTCAACGTTACTGCGGTGTAGTTTGTTCACAGCCCCTGTAGTGGTTAAGAAATAAGTCTGTGGAAGTTCCATTCCAAAAACATGTTACCCATTTGAAATTAGACCATTTAAATAGCTTTTCACATTTAAATAAAATTAAAGTATTATTCAGCTCATATTTCTTTTACTTAAAATACATTTTTCCTCTTTGACTGTGTAAAACAAAAGGCAAAAATACAGATTTTCATCAGTAATACAGTTGTTGCCACAGTACTGCCAGATTTGCAATATATAAACGGGAAAAAACCTTTTAACTGTTTTAATAACCACTGTTATTTCTATCTAATTAGATTTTCAGAAGGAGATGTGATTTTTTTAAAATTTGACCTTGACTATATCCTTCCCATATAATATAGTTCTTTTCAATTCTTGACCATGTTGAAAATGTTATAAATGGAAATACAAGGGTTTTTAGCAGCAGTCATTGCAAGCTCTGTCAGTGGATTCTGGGATAACTTGACTGAGGTCATGTTCTCCCTGTTTTGGGGAAGAGGTTTCCTCTTCTAATGAATGTCTACAGCACATGCCCCTGGGGCTTTCTCAGTATAGTGATGAGAAATGTGTCTGGTACCTGGCAGTTGTTGGGGATTACAAAAGCAAACAAACAAACAAAAAGACCTGAGCAGAACCCTGAGAATTTTGGTTCTCCAGTCTGTAGACTGGCCTGGCTGCCACTTCACTCTGAGAAGCTGTTTATACTTCTGTTTTCCTCAGCTGGAGATGTTTCAGTCTGCTGAACACTGGTGTCTATTTTTTAATCATATTGAAGAAAGTGTGTTCATACCTGTATTACGCTTTTTAGCATAAGAAATTATAAGCCATCCATCTTATGTGGGGGACTTGTTAAAAATTTAATTTTAAATTTTATATTGCATATAGGTCAATTCATTGAAACCAGTTTTTTCATATGCCTTTGTATTTTATTTCCATGCTAGATGATTTGAAGCTTTGTGACTACATTATGTAATATCATAAAATTAATATGTTGTGCACAGATGACAGTACAGAAGGAACTGAGAATGTTAACAGCTGCAAAGCTGGTGACATCCTTTTTGATAAGCAAAAACAGTTTGTGGTGTTCTGGAGTTCATTATTCTTAAGACAGCCTACCTGTGACAGGTAGTGTCTTCTGTGATGAGAGCGCTTAATGAACAAGTGTTTAACGCCTATGTATTAAATTGTAAATGTAACTTTAATTCTGCTTCACACCTGTAGCATCACTGTAACTTAGTGTAACAAACTCTATTTCATTCCAACTGTTCAAGAGCTTTCTTTGTTATTTGCCATGTAACAACTTTTCCATGTAGCTCTCGTGACAGAAGAGTCATCCCTGGTGTAATGTTGGTATTAATTTTTTCAGGGGATGTCAAGTTCCAGTGGTGAATTTTCATCTTGACAGTTTATGGCATCTTGTCTTATGATCCTGTCACTCTTGCTATCTTACTCTGCATCAAAGAAATGCAGTGCTCTATGTTTCTTTTACGTAGCATTTCTTGTCACAGTTACAACAGTTGTTTCTTCCTTGGCTGTAGGTATTGTTTAATTAAAAAATTAAATTCTTATTTGTAAAGAATGTTAAATACTATCAGGTGAAATACAAACTGAAATGGTTTTATTTTGAAATATAGTTGGTGGTGAGACTTTCCACAAGTTTCTCATTCTTGCTTTAAAGTGGCTGGAAGAGTTTTATTTTACTTCTGTTAGAACCAGAGATGCAATTCTGTGCTTCTAGTGCTCTCAGGATAGATTTTCTTCATCATATTGTGCTTACAGTAATGAGATCAATATTACTTTCAGGGCAAGAGAAATATTCTGTGCTGCCACTAGTGTTAGTGCTTTATCATAATTTTTCTTTTTGTATAACTTCAAATATCCTGTTTGTCTCACATTTTCCTACCCTTATTTCTTCTTTTTGCTGGTCACGTCCATATTTATGCTGAAGTTAAATGAATCTTTTAATACTGCGCCATTTTTATGTCTTTCAAATATTGCATATCAGGGCCAATTATTTTCAATGCATAACCAACCCTTCCAGTTAGCTGTGAGTGGTTCATTGGCTTACTTGCTGTTCAGTGAATATCAAATCTGTAATTTCAAGACTCTGCAGTTTTCCAGTACCCTTGCTGCATCAAAGCCCTTCTCTCTTATCTCTCCACACCTTGTGCAGACTTATGAAAGTTGTTAAAGTTGAATTATTTCCTTTAGATCTATTGATTAAAATCTAGGGAGTTATATTTGCATTGGGACTATTTTCTGGTTTTTGGGGTTGGATTTCTTTGGGATTTTTTTGCAGTGTTCTATTAGTTTACCTCCTGTTCACCCAAGTTGAAGGCTGTTGTCCTTTTTTGTACTCGTGCCTGTTATCCTAGTGAGTTTTTGAGAAAGATAAATGGATTGAATAAATATCAAATGTATGCTTTTAACAATACTAGTAATTTTTAATAGGAAAAAATAATAGACGGATCCAGAGGTTTGCACGGGGACTTAGAATCTGGCAATAGTTTTAGCTCCATTTTCAAAGCTTTTTTTATGTCTTTTGATTTAAAATTATGTTTTTAAAAGCTGTTTTTTGTAGTTGGGTAATACCTTTCGTACCTGAAGGAACTTTGTCTAGGGAGCTGGGGGGATGAGTTCATTTACTGCACACTTCCCCTCACTGCTAACTTTGTGAAGCAGTCTTGGAAAATGAAACCCTGCTCTTCTGGAACACAGTCAAGTATTTCATGAGCAGTGGGCAGAAGGCAGTGTCGTGTTGCCGAGGAGCAGTCGAATGCTCTCACAAATCTCGAGTGTCGTGCTTGTGGCCTTGTGTGAGCATGGGTGAGGCAGTTCCTCTGTAACTTGGAGATTTTTCCAGTTGAAATTCTTACATGCTTGCAAATGAACACTTTTTCAATTGAGGTTTTATATACATGTAGAGCTAAAAATACCAGCAGTTGAAATAGTCATTATGAAATGGAATAATAGAGATCTCTGGAAGTGGAATTCTCATCGTTGTTGTACAGTGTGGGCAGTTGCTGTGCAGCTTTTCTTCTGTGTTCAGTGTTTGTCAAGAATTCTCCTAGCAAGGCAAAAAGCTTTAATTTTCCTCAGTTTCTACTGAGCTGGTATAGATAAAGAGTTTTCACATGCAGAAAATTAGTGTTTCTCTGAAGGAGCTGGAGGGATAGAGCCAACCAGCCAAAAATTTTTGAAGTGACGACTGCCGTTTGAGATTAATTTTCATCACAGCTTCTTAAGAGCAATGTTTACTCTTAAACCTCAATGTAAGCATTTCCCTGAACAGAAATTGGTTTGGTTTGGATTTGAAAATTATTTTCATTTGTGTTCAGAGCAGTTTGGGTTTTATGTGTTTGCTTCCAGCATTTATAATGTTTAATTTTTTTTGTGAAAAGATGTGCATACAATTCACCTCAAATACTAGTTGGAGGATGTAACAATCATTTTGATAGCCTTGCTACTAGTTTTTAGCAAGCTTAGCTTTTAAAAAACTGAAGATGTATGAAATGGTGACTGCCAGTTCTGTAGCCTTTGATCCCTGGTAATGTGTGCTTGGTGTGTTTTTGACTGAAGGTGACTTTTATGGATTCCAGATTCAAAATTTATTTCGTATTTTAAACATATGTTTTGGCAATTTCTGCCATTTATCTCCTCGTTTGGCTGTTCCCTCTGTTTGATATGGGATATTTTCCATGCATATCCTATACTGGTGTTTTATTTCTTGACACTAAAATGGCTTGTACTGCACAGATGACTTTGTAAGACTCCAGCTCTTTTTCTAGAATTCTGGCAATAATTGTCCTATTGAAATTGAAACACTGCTTGTGTAAAGTGTAACAGGCTTTTTTTGTTAGGGATGATGTCAGCCTGAGAGATGGCCTCAAGGAGCCATTAAAAGAACACAGGACTTTTGACTGTTGGACTTTATTGACTTTTCTCCTCAGTAAAATACAGTTCTGCAGAAGACAGAGCAGTGTCTGCAGTGGTATGAGACATATTTTGTGACTTTACTGTGCAGTCTGATGAAGCTGTATCTGAGTACCATAAATACGGAGGCACTCTATTAAGAATGTCAGAGAAATGCAGTAATAACAGGCATAAAATTTTATAGAAATGCTTGCCTTTCTCTGAAAGTAATTGGCCTTTTTATGTTAAATTACTCACTTCGCTTTTTAGGACCTTGGAATTTTCAGTTCTAGTTTGTGCTGGTTTGTTTCTGACTCTTCCCTTAAGACATTCTGAAATTTATTCACAGCTAACATTTTTTTTTCTTTATTGTCTGTCCATCTATTGCTGTCTTTAATATCATTTTGTTTGAACTGTTTGTGGAGAAAAAAGGAGTATGGTAATTCATTTTGAACTGATTGGTGACATAGATAGGGTGAATATGCAGAACTAATGTGACAATAAGTAAGTAGCATCTGTTATATTAGCTGACATATTTATATGTGAAAATACTTGGAGAATTTTACGTCCAGTATTAAGATGAATTGAAGCTTTTAGTAAAATAAATAGATGAATGGTGGAAATATGAAGTCTTTGTTAGTGGCATTTTATATTTCCAGCCCTCCTGCCTGACACATTCCTCCTGCTTTTATTCCATGCCAGGTCTCCTTTCCCAAGTTACAGTTTAGTCACAGAGCCATTGGAATTGCTGAATATATGAGATGTTTTACTGATGGAGATGAAAGCCAGAGCAGAGCATTAAGCAAAGTGACAGTGCCATACAATCTTCCCCACTCATGGTCTCTTCAGGTGTGGCCCTGATAGCTACGAACAGATTGTTGAGGGTCATTTATCAGCTTAGTCATTGTACCTGGGATGCCTAAGCTGGTTGTGGAAGGACCAGCTTGGACAGTGTAAATGTATTCAAAAGGCACTGTGCTGTCTTACAGGGGATTCTAGCCTGGCTGAGTCCTACCTAGAGGTCCTTCATACTCTTCCATCATTGCCTGTGACTGTGCACCCTCTGCATTAGGTTTTATATTAACCTGTGGTATTGCTTTATCCTGTTTATCTGGCCCTTCCTTCCCCTCCCTTTCTTGAATAACTGAAGGCTGACCATGGATTTTAAACTATAGACTGTGGTATCTAGCATAGTATCTGAGTATTTTATCATGAAACAGAGGAACTAATATTTATCATATTCTTGTTTTCCTGTCTTTTTTGTGAGAAGTTGTATGTGCAGCACAGTTTCTTGGTAAGAGCTTTTTCTATTTTTCATAGCTGCTTCTGTGCAGTGGCTTTTGTACGTACTGCATGTCCCATGTTTTCCATGTAAAAATGGAAAAGAGAAATGGGTTTGAAGGAGATGGTACTGTGCGTGAAGACCTTGAAGCCCTCTGACCAATCTCGGAACCATGAGAAAAATGTGGTACTTTTAACTTGTAAGGGAAAGTTGCCCCATAGAACATGCAGCCTTCCCTCCTCTCTGAGAGCAGATGTCTCCCTGATACATTGGCTCAGCCTTTGCTCTGGAGGTGGCAGCTTGCATCACGTCCTTTAGTGAAGTATACTTTTAAATACAACTTACCACGATGTGAGGACAAGTATAACAACAGTAGTGAGCTTTTAATTAAAAACAAGATAAAAAGTATGTATTAAGTAACTTGACTTTCAAATTCAGCATTCCAACACAAGCCTGCAAAAGAATGTCTTCAACTGAACTTTTTTCAGCCCTTTGCCACACTCGTTCCTCTTTCAGCACCGCAGCTCTTGTCCTCTCTGCACTATAAACCAGATCACTAAGAACAAGTTGCCGTAAGTTGTGAACTGACAGCCAGGTTAGTTCTGCCCCTGTGGACATGACAAGTTGTACTCTAGTCTTAAGTCGTCAGTTGTCTTGAAGTATTCATGAGAAAGTGAAGAGATGTAGAAGAATATGAGAAATTGTTTCCTGATTGATAAAGAGGGTCCATAAAAGAGAGGTATGTTGATGTTTTTGGTGGGAGTATGCCCATATACCAGTATTCGTTCTTCATGATCCTGAGTGTGAGAACTGAGAAAAGCAGATGTCTTAGATAAAAATAGATGATGAAGAAGTACAGGAGAGGTAAATTTCATGTTGTGTATGCTGGAATTGAGGGCCTGAATCAAAGCAGCAAATCTGAACCATGTAATGATTCTAAGTGATGGTGTTGCAGTGAGACATTTACAAAACAAGCTTAGTCTCTTCTGTTTTAGCCAAGATGTTGCATAATGCTACAAGAAAATGGAATGCTTAAGTAATGAAGACTTTGATCTGATTCAATTCAAGGTAATGTCTGCTTAGAAAATCCTGATGAAAGATTTTCTTTCAAAAGTTTGTTTGCTTTCTTCTCTTTCTCAAACTTTTTCTAAAGGCAAGACTTCAGCTTGTTTGTCAATGTGCTGATAGCAGCTACTTTAAGGAAATTGTGCTGCCAAAGGAAGTCACTGCCCTCGTATATCCACTAGAGAGACAGTTCACGTTAGTCCTCCAAGTTAGCTTCAGGCGAAATTTGCAAGAGTAGTTTAAACAACTTCAAAAATCGTGTGAGCTAACTTGACATTTTTTCTGCCTGGTGAGAATTGGGAAATGCTCACACAAGCATTGCAGAATCAGTAGCTTACAGCAAAGGGCTGGTAAGGAGGACCCAGTAGAGGGAATAAATTTAAACCAGTAAAGTGAATCCCAAAGGGTGGGATCTCCAAGGCTTTCAGATATCATGTTAAACTGTCTTTGTTACACTTTATAAAAGGCTAGACATGCAGGTTTCATGCTGTGATTTGACTTTTTGTTTTCTTTTTTAGTTTTAAATCAACAAGAAGTAGGTGTGGGTCAAACCAAAACAGCTTCTTTTAAACCAGTTTTATCAATGAAGAGGGTGTATACTGCCTTACCAGCTTTGTAGGTGTAGTCCAAAGGCTGCTTTCCTTGGAGATAAATGCTCTGTATATATTTCACACAAAAAAAGCAGAGGGGCCTACAGTGCAACTGGACAGGGAGGAACTGAGCTTCCCCAGTTTAACTAGACTCAGCGAGCTGGAGACTCCAGTTCATTTACTCAGTGATAGATCTTTTGCAACATTACTTCTCCACCTTTCACTTAGTTTAGTTTGTTTGGATTTAAGTTTCAGGACTGTTTGAAGGAGAAGCATGATTATGCTGTTGGCTAGGGGCCAAGTCTAGTGAGGAACTGGAATGAAATTGCTAGAAGATAGAAGATTGGGGGGCTGGCTGGGGGAAGTTGGAAGCAGATCATATGTAAAAACTTCTTTAACCACAAACACCATGTGAAAGGGTTAGAATTAATTCCTGTTTTCAGACAGTTCCGCTTTGCATCATCTCTGCTGTAGCAGTACATGAGTTGCAGTTTGTATTCTGTCTGTAATCTGCCCTGTTGTTTACTGCCCAGTCATAAGGACCCAGCTGGCAAGTCACCTGACTTCCTTCTGCCTCCCTTTTAAAGCTTCTGAATTCCTCTCCCTGCTCATCTGAAAAGTGGTTTCATCTCACTCCCAAAGTGTTTGCTTTGCTCCAACATATGCCATCCATAAAATAACCTGGTGTGCACACAGGGACATATACCATGTTGTGTACTCAGGTATGTATCCATAATGAGCAAAACTTGGGAGTAAATCCCTGATCACAACCCTGTACTTACTACTCTGAAAATACCTGTTTTATTAGAAGTGTTTGTGAGTTAAGGAACCAAAAAAATGCAGTTTCATAGTTGTTACTAACCAGCTAGTCCAAATCTCATCTACTGCCAAAAGTCATGATGGTATTCTTCCATACTCAAGCATCCACGCATTCTGGTCCTCTCCCTTTTGTTGATGTTAGAGGTTACACAACTGCAGCAAGAATTGGATCATGCCTCAGAAGGGCTGAACACTATTTGTGGCTTTGTTTTTTTCCAGGATTTGTTCTCAGTAATGAGACCCAACTGGCTGTGTGGCTGCACAGCCGGGAGTGCTGGCGCAAGGGTAACACATGGCCAGAAAGGAATTGCTCTGTGGCTTAGAGTGGCTGACTGTGAAGCCAGGGTCTACATTGAATAATTAATAAATAATAGTTGACACAACAATTGTATCCATTTAGGCTACAGATTTTTCTGCTCTACAGCCATCTAGAGGAAAAGCAACTGGATTTGATGGAATATGAAGAATTCTCAGTTCCTTACTGGAACTGGAGCTTGTCACTCTTGCCTGCTCTCCAGTAACCACACAAGAACAACTGTATAATGGTGTTCTGCACTTTTCACTGTTGGCTTTTGTTTTTTAATAAGCAAACAATATTCTTCCTTGCAAAAGGAAAATTAAAATATTTTGCAGAGGAAGTGGCATTGTATTCCAAGTTGTTACTCTAATTATAATTTTTATCCTCTTCTTGTAGTACTCAGGTGGTTCTGCTCCAGTGAGACATCACGTTTTCTTTGGAAATGTACTTTCTTGTCAGTGGTCATACAGCAGCTTACATTAAGGGCAGGACTGTAAAATATGTGCTTGTGTTTAGTCAGTGTTTTTTATGGTGACACCTGTGAGATTTTTCTTCATGTGTAAAAGAAGAAAGCTAAACTACAGCAAATATGCATGAAAATCATGTGGAAAGAAAAAAAGGAAGGAGAATGGGAGCTGGTGTTTAGAGTCTTCTGTTTTCCTCTTTGATCCTAGGTATGACTGAGTTTTCTTATTTAGTATAATTAAATCCCTTACAAATCTTTGTACAGAGATTTTTCTGGTCTTAACAGCAAATGGTGAATGTTGCAGAGACTAGGCCAGGTTGTACCTGACTACTTGTTTTATTTTTTTGTGATGTGTTTTAATAGAGAAGGGTTGAAGGGGCAACTTACTGCTAAAAAACCCTGGTGTGGTTCAGGTAGTTTGGAAGCCAGATTCTGCAAATCTCCCTTGTGTGACTGTTCTTAAGATGCTCCTGAGTTAGAAAACAGAAAAGATAGCCAGGTTTCATCTGGTAGTGTAGGTGTTGAAGGAAAAGAAAAGGTAAATGCTTTGACCGTAGTTCTCACTTCATTAAAATTGCTTCAAGCAAGGGATTTGTGGGAGTTCTTCAGAGAAGTGAGGGGTTTTCTTGTTTTTTAAAACCTTTGGCAAGAAGCTTTGTTATTTGTATTGAATGTTCCAAAATAAAAATGTAGCCAGAGGAAATAGCATCTGTGAAACTTTGATTCACACATCTGAAACTTGACAACGATTTGGCAATGATTTGAAACAGGTTTTATAATGGACAGTTAAGCAACCTTGGTTGAAAGCTACAAACCTTGTCTTTAGCACACAGGGCAGGAGATCCAGAGGGCCTGTTTCAGTGTGATGTGTATCCATTTGTGTTGCATGTCATACACTACATTATTAGGTTGATGGAGCAAGTTTTGGTGGTCACTCTGTGCCCAGATGTAGCACCACCAAGTCAATATTTGGAAGAAAACTAACCTTTACCTTGCTTTCTGTAACTGCAGAAATCACAGCCTGTGCATGTTGCCAAAACCAGCAAGTTGGATATTCTTGGTTACAAAGTCTTAGTTCATGGAAATGGTTAAAGAGGAGTTTAATGCTGCTAGCGCTGCTGATAAGTAGGAATGTGATTGTGCATATCAAGCATGGGTCTGCTGAGAATTGAAATGTGATAAGTGTATCAAGGATGGATCACGTCTGAACCTGATTTTCCTTCATGAAATACTGGGAATTGAAACTGGAGAGTCCATATTTCATTACAGGGCTACAGAAATAATGTAGGTGAAAACAGTCTTCATTATATTTGTTCCTTGAGTATTCTGGCTTGGGCAGTGGTGCTGTCCTTGGCTGTTTACCTGGGGAAAACACAGAAGAAACAAATGCGTTTTGGTTCAGCAAATTGCCACCTTCATAGGTTTATATGAAGTGTATCTTAAAGACATGGGAAAATAATTGGGAAAAGTTCAGGTTTGACAAGGCTGGCAGGTAGAAGGTGAGTCAGGAGATGACATTTCTGAGGTTTGTTTTAAATTAGGGTATGACAAAAGTGGTAGTCTTGTATCATAGCAGGCAGGAAGAGGTAAAGTCACCCCTCCTGTGTCAGGAAATCCTCCAGGTGTGAAAAGAAACTCAAAGAATGCCAACATTTTCAGTGTTTAGAAAGGAAAACACTCCCAGTAACTGAGTACAGGGATCAACAGCAAGTGGTATTCTCTTCTTATTTCTGGTTTCCTTGTGCAAGAAGAGTCAGTATTGTAATACCAGTAGCTCATCTGCTTAGACCTATGTTTTAATTTTATTAATTTTCTTTTAGTAGCTTTATGGGAATGTTTCCTAAAAGTTAGCAGAATCACAAGCATTTCTGCTGTTAGATTATCAAGTTCTGAAGTGTTTGAGAGGTGAAAAAAATTAATTCATAAAAACAGGATGGATATGCATGAATTTATTTGGCTAATAGAATGAATGACAAGTTAAAGGTGGAGCTGAGGTTTATATAACAATGTGCTTCAAATCCATTTGGAAGTGTAGTCATTCTAATAGAGTTGATTCTAAATGTCAGAATTGAACAATCAAATGGCATCAAGTTCCTCTAAAGAGGGTTTAAGTGGCATTCTCTGAGAGGTGCCTGTATACTGTAAGCAGTCCACTTTCAGGGAGCAATAGCTGTAAATGAGCTGTTCTGTGAGCTGCTTTCTATATAATTGAGATTAGGTCAACTACTTAAAAGATATTCTTCAGTGTGATGGTGGTTTTATCGTTATCAGCGTGAAACTGTGGAGTTTGCTTCTGGTCTTTAAGTTGTATATTTAAAAAAAAAAGAAGTCTGTTTACATAGTTCTGGGTTCTGGTATTTCTTCTTGAACAGCAGTACTTTGTCCTCCTAAAGCAGTTCGTTTTGCCTTCTGTCACTGTACTGGCTATCAGCCTTCTGGTCATTGATTGGCTTATCTAATTATTCGTATGAAAATAAATTTTCCTCTGTCAGCTGCGAGCTCATATGTTTTAGATCTGTCTGCTATTAAAGAAAAACCATGAATGTACTTTCAAGCTGCAATACATGCTTCGTAGTTTTTTGGGAAAGCAGAACATTTTCTTGCCCTGCAAATGAAGTTATCCTAGCTGAGGGCAGTCTATGGCCACCAGTGTTACCACTGGGATTCAGATCAATTCACAGATACCGGTGTTGTTGCATCACTGCAGCAGGTTCGTGGCTGACATCACACAGCTGCAACTGAGTGATTCAAGAAGCCATGTTACATCATGGGTGGCAGCCCACAGCTGGCAGTGTCACAATCTCTCTTACATCATTGTGTTGCCAGCGGGTCTTGTGGTGGCTGCTGAAGTTTGGGTTTGAATAGACAGCCAAAAATCTAAGTTTGCTGGTTTAAATTTAAAAAGAAAAATTAAAACATTTAAAGTGTGTGGGGAACACGTGCAGATCTCTGGTGACAAAAGGCAGATTTTATCAAGAATATTTTGTATCAAAGCCTAGGTCTAGAACTGACCTTCCTTGTCATAGTTCATTGGAATGAGAGCAGAAGCCGTATTCCCATCACAACAGGATTAGTGGACTGATCACATTAGCATCTTGTGATGAATTGGAATTCATCACCACCCAGCTGGTCTGAGTGCCAGCAACAGTTGAGCTGCAGCTCCCTCTCTTTATAGCATACGTAGCGGGTACCTTGTACCTTGCACAGTGCATCTTTATGCATCACTGATTGTCCTTTGGAGACAAATTTTGTGTTACAGCTGAAGTAAAACACGTGTGAACACAGCCCTGCTGATGTTTGGTGTTAGAAGAACATTCTTCTTTGAGCAGGAAGAGTTTTCATTTAATGCCAAATGATGCAATTTTAAGTGTAGCATATCTCTAGTCTCATTTAACATTGGATTTGCTGGCTTTCTCCACAAAATCCCAATTAAGATGGAAAAGGTCAGTGAACTGACTCAGCTCTGAGATTTCATTTTGTATCTGTACTGTTGGCTTTTTTATCTTTCACAAACAGCTTAGTTCCAAAGAATGCTTCCCCTTTGCCAAAATTCCACATGATCTTGCCTTCAAGGAAACACATCCATTTTTAGTAAACTAGGAGAGCATTTTTTTAAAGATGATGTCTGGTAACAGTGATTTTAACCCATGAAATATGAATGCAAAAACGTCAATCCTAGTTCAAGTTATAACAGCTGTATTTCATGCCTATACTTATTCATAGTGAAATTCAGTATTTGTGCTTTTTTGGGGAAATAAGTCATTTGCTTTTTGCAGTTTAAGGTAGGGGGAAGCAACAGGATGTGCACGTACATGTTAAGGAAATAATCTGCATCACATTGATTACTTCTTGTTAAAAAGATAGGAAAATGTAAATAACATCTCATTACAACATTGTTATTTTCTCCGAGAAATAGAAATCTTTACAGAAATTTTAGTTTACACAATAATTTCTACTGTAAAACCTTTTTATTTTCTGATTGTTGAAGTTATTTTATGCGTACAGTAGCAGAAGAATATCACCACAAGTCTTAATTGACAGAATATTTTAAATACAGTACCTTAGTTTTTTCCTTTATGTCACTGCCAGTTTCTCTTTTGAAAAAGCCCCAGCTAGCACCATGCTACAGGGCAGCATATATGTGAATATATAACCAATCACTGGAATGCTTTTGCTTTTCTTCTGGTTTTGTTATAGCTGTGCCTTTCAGGTTTTTTTAGGAAGATGGTGGGAAAGAGGATGGAATTGTTGAATTGTTTCAGGCAATGACTGCTGTATTCTCTACCCCATTTCTGGTCCCACTTAAACTTTACTTTTCTGGCATGGGAGAAGATCCTAGAGAAACTGGACAAAATGACAAAATTTAAAAATGCCACTGAATCTTAGGGATGCTGTGTGGAGTTTGGGATAATTAAGTCCTTGTTGGAGATTTGCGAGGGGACAGGACAGGGATTGCAAATAACCAGAAACAGTCTTGAATTTGCAGATGCAGAGTTCACACTGTATTTCACCATCTGTTGCTTCTGTCTAATTCTCAACTCTTGTTTTAGCTTAGTTGTTCTTTTCCTAGTGCTTGCCTGTTTATATGGTCCTGGTCAGCCCTCCCTCTTGGCTCCCCATTTGGGCATGTGAAATCATGGATGCTTGGTATAAGACAGTGTTCTCGTGGCCATCCTGAGTAAAAATGCTCTAAACTTACTAAACAATCTTGTAACTGGTTGCAAAATTCAGCTCTGATTTAATCTGTTTTCCACTGAATGTCTACTGCTAAATAGAAATGCCAAGTTTTGAAAATCACTGTAGACTGAGAGAACTCTGGAAAAACTTGTTCATTGCTACTAACCAGCTTTGGTGTCTCTTCTATCACACTATGAGCTCATTTGTTGTTTATAAAGGTGTATTTTTCATTTTTTCATACCTAATGTTATTTTTGCAGGAAGTTACTTCTTTAGAAATACTAAATCATAGCTCAGAATATGTGGAGTTCCTGGCTGGTTCATGCCTTATGGTCTGCGCAATATGTAAAAAATTGTTTTTAAATGTTCTCTTGTAGGATAAAGTGAAACAAAAAGCAAATGAGAATTCTCATGTTTATGGTTAAACCCTTTCCAAAACAGAGTTGAAAGAAACTTTTCATTTGCCACTCTCCTGCCAGAAAATAGAACTCACTACTTGGGAAGCCTGTTTCTCTGTTAAAATGGGTAGAATTCAAACTGCCTTTGCCAGCATAGCTGTGTAAAGGAGGGATAAAGCTGTGAGCTGAAGGATGTTAGTATGTTGGGAGAGGAATGGTGGAATTCAGAAACTTTTACACCTTATACGTAAACCAGTGTTGTAATAGTTCTTTAAATAGATGGTTAAGCATCTAGTCAGTGTGAAAGACAAGTATTTTTTCTAAATTGCTCTTGCTTGTTTCTTGTCTTCTCTGAAATAATTTGCATTCTTCTCCCTTTCTTGTATGGTAACATACAATGGTATTGTGAAATCTCATGGCAGGTTGTGTGGATCACAGATAATTCCAGGGATTGCAAACACTGTGACTAGCTGAACTTAGTAGAAATTTTTCAGGATACATAACTTATGTTGGGACAGTGTATTTGTTTGAAAATCTCTCTTCTGTTATGTTTTACAACAATGTTGGCACACAGAGAGATCCCATTGGGAATGTCGCAATTTTGGAAATCGCATTGTTGCATAGTTTTAGCACTAAAACTCTGCTTTAAATCTACTTCAGTTATACAACTTGGAGAAGGGGAGGGCTGGAGTTTGCTTGTCATTTTCACTAAATCATTAATTAGAATTAAACTATGGAAGTGAAGCAGAAGGAACCCTAGGACGTACTAGTGACTATGGGAGTTGGCTAGTGGAAAGTAAGTATCCATTACATAGTGTATGCTGTGTCCCTGCAGGATATATACAATTACTTTATTGATTTCTTTACTATCTACAGGTTCTTAATCAGGTTCTGATCACTACAATTAATTTGCTGCTTCTACTTAAGCTGAAGGTCAGTGAGTGCTTTGAATCACATAAAGTACTCTGTGCCACCAGAACAGATATTCTGCTGCCTACACCAACACTTTTCCCTGGTGCTCCCTGGGGTTTGTGGGAGAGGTGATCAGAAAAACTGCTGTATTTCTGATCAGTTTCTCCCACAAGCTCTGGCAATACAAAACACCTGTGACAAGCAATAGAGGTAGGAAAACTCTGGTTTGGCAGTAGCAGGAAGGAGGATCCATCACAATGATCTTTCTTTGAACTGATGCATTTATCTCATGTTTTATCTGAATTAGCAAATGTTAAGATCACAATAGTTACAGAGCCTGTCTTTAGCAATCTGTAAGTGCAGGTTTTTCTTCACTCTTAGAAGAAAAGGGGGAAAAAAGGGAAAAATGTTTTCTTTTTCACAAAAAATAGAAAAGTGGGGCAAAGATCTCAGACTGCTTTCTGTCATAACATGGTAAAACAATTCTAGATATGCAATGCAGACTTATTGCTGACTTCTATTATTTTGTAGTTTTAACTCCTATTATTAGAGGTGTCGGAAACATTCATTTTAAAGAGCTGTTTTTTCAAAATCAAGTTTGGACAAGTTGAAGCTGAGGTCATGTTTGAGCCTGATAACAGCTGGAAAGAAGCACTTGGTGTGGAGAAGGTTTTGTCCCTTAAGATGATGAAGAGAAATTGAAGTTCAAAACAAATTTTTAAAATAGCAATTAAATTTGGATTTAAAAAAAAAAAATAATTTGTGACACTGATCCAGGTTAGATGGGTTTTTGTAATGAATGTCTGTCCTTCCTTAAAAACATGAAGATGAAATAGCGGTTTTAATGATGTGCTGACAGAAGGTGCTTGAGATGTGAGCATTGCATCTGTCAGAACGCAGAGCTGGGTGTTTTAGGAAGTGGGAGCTGTAGGTGTGTGTTTGTGAGGCCTGCCCTTCGGCATTTATAAGCAAGAGCTTTCCTTGACCTTTAGAGAAAAAAGAATGCTTTGCAACTGCATTGTTTATCACAGTGCAGCTTGTGAAGGAGAGTATTGCTGGTGGATATTTTATACCCAGAGACTGGTGACTAGAACTGTCTAAGGAAAAGCACTGATTCTTCAAATACAAGCATTGGTAGATGGTTTGGTTAAACTTCTGTCTCTTGCCAAGCAAGGACCTTTGTGAAGTTTTAAGGTAGCTTTACTGACTCTTTCTTTTCTCCCTCTCTTCAGACTTGTCACGGAACAGACTGTCGGAGCTTCCCGCAGAAGCCTGTCACTTTGTCTCCCTCGAGACTCTTAATTTGTACCAGAACTGCATTCGATATATCCCAGAGGCTGTTTTGAACTTACAGTCTTTAACATTTCTAAATATCAGGTAACAGTTGTCTTACATATTTTGCTTTAGCATTAGTAGTCTAGGTTTATAAATGTTGGTTCATCCATAAGTAATGCTAACTTGGTGTGTAAACATCACATTTTTTATGTTGCATGTCATTGGATCAAAGCAACCTGAACCAGCCTTTCCCACTTAGGTGGACCAGGAGACATGAGAATTAAGCAGCAGCTTAATTTCTACAGAAGAGGAGTATGAAGAAGAAAGCTAATTCCAGCTTGAAGGAATAGATAAATTCCAGTAGTTTTCATGTTGAAATATCGCCATGCAGACTGAATAGAGATGGTAGAGCTTTTGCATAGTCTTTGCAATTCAGCTCTCAGCAGCTGAATAAAGCTTATGCAATTTCCCTTTACTTTAACTGTACTGGTGGCTTTGAAAGATCTTTCTCAAGCACTGAGACTTCTCTGCCAGCATAAAAAGCTAATTGCTGCAACCTGGCCCATTGTTGAAATTCAAATATGTACAGCATCTTCCATTTGTACAGGGCCGTTTAAGACGTGTGGAAAGTTTCTCTTCAGATATTAGCAGAGATACTAATTTTAAAAAGTCTCGGGCTATTTCTTTTTGTTTTTATACGCACACTGAGTTGACAAAAGCATATTTCCTTATTTTCTTTTTTCTGTTGATACAAACATTGTACAAATAGGGTATGAATCAGATATAGGTTTCCTAATGCTATATCTCTAGTAGGTGCAGTCCTATTATAATCCTCACTCTATTAGAAATACACTTAAACATTCAGTGTCTGACTTTCTCTGTGGCATTTCATATGTGCTTACCTGCAGTAAGCACCTGTGCTTACCTGTGAGAAAGGCTTTTGCACTCAGCTCAAACATACTGCTTTGTGACAGAGCACGGCCAGTTATCAGAAGCACCTGAAAGGGCACTAAAATGTCACATTCCCCCACACTGAATTCAAAAGCATCTGATCAGCCTTGATACTTGATATTCAGAGTTTGTTCACACATAACTAGATAAAGCAAGTAACGAAAAACAGCCTCATGGGACTACTTCTACAGTAACTATATAAAAACTGATTTGTTCATGTAAATGGAGTGTGCATTTTTGTATATCTTTCACTGCATTAAGATTTCTCATTAGAGTTCTGATTATTTTGTTTTCTTTCTGTCCAAAAGTCGAAACCAGCTTTCAACATTGCCAGTACACCTCTGTAATCTACCACTAAAAGTTTTGATAGCAAGTAATAATAAGTTGGTTTCAATACCTGAAGAAATTGGACAGCTCAGACAACTGACAGAGCTTGTGAGTATACACTTGATTTTCAACTATTACTGTTCTGCTCTGGGCCTGAGGAAGATTTGTGTCTGCCACAGTGTCTCCAGCTATGTTTTGGCCTTGTACAGAGGTGTTAGAAAAGAGTTTTAAATACTCTGAGATTTTAAAAGAATTTTATGTGAGGGAAAGGTGCACTGGAGAGCAAATGATCCATGTCTGTTTAAGTGTCTTCTCTATTTTGGAAAGGAAGGCCTGGTGGAATTAGAGCTCTTGGTTTGTTTGTTTCTGGCAAAAAGCTTTTATGTAGCAAGTTGTGCTGTTGTGCTGTCAGAAATATTATGGAATAACTCAGATAACATGAAATAAATTTCTACATCTGAATGCTTAATCTTTTAAAGCTTTTGATTCCCCTTGTTTTTAAAATGAGAACAATGCTTCATATCAGCAGTGAGATTGAATGAATATAAGGATCTGAGGTGTTATATAGATATCTTTTTCTTTCAGTCCCTTAATAGAGCTGCATATTTTAATTGACAGACTTACCAGACAGTGGTAACTCATTCTTTCCTCTTGCTTTGTAGGATGTGAGCTGTAATGAAATACAGACAATACCTCCACAGATTGGCAATTTAGAATCCTTGCGGGACCTAAATGTCAGAAGAAATAATTTGGTGCGTTTACCTGAAGGTGAGATAAAGGCTGTCAGTTATAACTTCAGCACAAACTTCAAACTCTTCTTTATTTTCCATCCCTCTTTCTTCTCCTGAGAACAAGAAGCAGCTTAATTTGTTTTGTGAAACACATACTCTTATACTCTTGCCTTTCCTTACACTCTTTTAATCTTCTGAACTGTATGTTTGTTTTCTGTCTCCAGAGCTTGCTGAGTTGCCTTTGATTCGATTAGATTTCTCCTGCAATAAAATAACAACAATACCAGTTTGTTATAGGAACCTCAGACATCTTCAGACCATCATGTTAGAAAACAACCCTCTCCAGTCCCCCCCTGCACAGGTAAACTGCAGCTAGGAAATCAGATGACTAGTTCAACCAAAAAGGGCAGAACTAAGTTATAAACTGAAAGATAATATTATAAACTTTATTTAAGAATAAGAGAACTTTAAATAAATTCTGTTGTCTAAAAGTGTTAAATATACAACACATCTTGAAAAATTTCTTCTTTTTGCTGTATTACTAATCTCTCCTGTGGGATATTACAAAGAATTTCATTAATGTTAGTTGAGTATTTCTGTTTTCAGCATAAGAGAGAGGAAGACTAATTTTGTGCCACTCAAATGTCAAAATGTTGACTGAGGCCTCAGTGCTGCAGTGTGCTGGTTCACTTTGCAAGAGAGTACTCAAATTGACTTTTGAGCTAGAAACTGCAATATGGTTAGTGACTAACGATGTTTAGTGTGGGTATACGAGCCCCTGAATATTACAGGTTCTACTGTGAGCTGCTGCTTCAGAGTCGAGTGGCACTTGCTGAAACTTGCAGTCTCAGTAAGGTTTTTCTTTCCTTCTGAAAGCAGAGACAGCTGTTACTGGCTTCATTCACTAAATTTGAGCTGGCTTTGGCAGTCTGCCACTGCCATTCAAATCTGGGCATGGGTGGGATGCATCTGTTCTGATGCCAAGGGTATAAATTCTAGTACTTGTAAATGCTTATATCTTGTTTGCCTGATGAAATTTCAGCATCCAGCTGACAGAGTTGCCTGCAGACCAGATGTACTTGGAGGACAGCTTCCGTTTGTCTATCCCAGGCATCCCATGATGCTCCGCTATAACTATTCCTCTAAAATGCAGTGAGATTAGAATAAAATATGCATTGGTTGATGTAAATGTGCTCATTTATTATTCTCAACTGCATGTTAAATGTCTGTAGTATATTTTGAAAATGTATTGTTAAATTATACTTATTTGATCTTTTTTAAAATTTTTTAAAGATATGTATAAAAGGAAAAATTCATATATTTAAATACCTGAACATAGAAGCATGCAAGATAGCTCCAGACTTACCTGATTATGATAGGAGACCCATAGGATTTGGATCATGGTAAGTTTTGCACAAGTCAAGTTTCTAGTTTTGATGACATTCAGGAAAATTTTGTCAATTCATCTTGAGTTAATTAAAAAAATAGATTCAAGGATTGTTCTTTGATAAGCACATTGAGGTGGCTTTAAAAATGCTTTTAATGTTATTTCATGGTCCATTCTAGCAAGGTACCAGCATATGAGAAGTGAGGAGCAGCTCAGAAGATGACCTGGGCAGTGACGTGTGAAAGGTGGTGTTAGAGCTGATACACAGTTAAAAGAGAGTAATTTTAAAAAAAAAATCATAATAATAAAAAAATGGGGGTATGCTCCTGTGTCGTTAACATGTTTGTTCATGTTTGCAAGATCTTAATATTTTCCACAGAATTACTGAATTATGTCCCTGCTGTGATTTTTAACCTTTTGTACAGAATTTTATAACTGCTGTGCTCAAACCGCAGGTGTAGATGCTGATCTCCACCCTGTTAGTAAACTGTTATTTTTGGCAAGCTTTCACTTGGCACTACTGCTTGGCATTGTAACACAAATATTGGAACAGTCAGCCATATCAGCTGCTAAATTAAGATGTCTAGCAAAAAGCAGGAGCTAAGATTTGTTTCTGTTACATTGTACAGAAGAAAGGGAGTCAGTGAAGTATGAAACTGAATATATGTAAAAATTACCTCAGTCATCTGGGAAGGTGGTGATAAGGTGTGGAGGAGTAAGTTGCTAAAGGATGTACTGCTGCCTTAGCAGCAATAAAACAAATCAGGGCTTCACAATAAATCATCATGAATCAGATTTATGAAGAAGAATTTGCATGAGGGACTACCAGAGTGATTCCTCATCAGCACTAAATGTGTTAAATTTTTGTCCTGGATGAGGTCAACATATGAGCATGTTGAGTGTTAATCAGTTTCCAGTACAAGCTGTTGCAGATGGTTTCTGCATAATACTGAGGATACTGTCCTTTTACTGGAAAGAAAAGGCTCTAAATGAGAAAATGTCATGATCTGTTTACCCTTAACATAGTTTGTGTATTTTTAAGAGAAATTCGAAAACAAATGGACTGCGTGCTTACTGATTTATTGTTGTCTGTAGTTGTATATTGCCATGGGAGTTTTCATAAATTGCTTTTGTGAAATGAGAAAAATTAGTGTATTTTAATCATAGCTTGGAATTGTAAATGTAAAACCAAGGGCAGAACTGATGGAGGATGCTTTCTCTAGAATTTTTACCAGACTCAGCCGTGTGGAATAAGCTTCAACTGGCTTTCCTTTTCCTGTATTTCCATACCCAAGAGGAGATAAGAGTTGGTGATAGAATTATTTATTGTTACCATGCTGTTTAGGGCATTTAGTGTTGCAGGTGATTCCTTCCATCTTCATGTACCTATGGAAGACCTGTCCATGGATCAGAGTACTTATTAGAAGAAAATGGTAGAATGATCCAGTGAAAGAGAGAATCCCCAGTTATTATACTTTTATGTAACTTGGGATGAAAGAAAGAAAAGCCTTCAGCTGTGATACGGTTAATATTTCCAGGCAAGTCACAAGAGCTTTGTGTTTGTTATCTTCAAAAGTGACCAAGCGAAATAAAGTATCAGCCAGTTCCCCTTGACTTTGTTGCTGGTTTATCTGATAAGGTCAGTGTAATGCCATGCAGGTTGAGAATCTGAAATTGAATGGTAGAGACTCTTAAAGTTTAAGGATCTTTGTGTCATGCTGTCAGTTCACTCTTGATCAAACATTCTTAATAGCAAGGCTGTTGATATTGCTAATGAAACAAGACACTCTGAAACTTTATGGCAGAAGTGTGGGTTGGAGGTTCTAGCACAGCTAATTATTTGTTTTAGCCTTGTCAAATTATATCAAACTGTCTTACCAGAGTGAAACCCTGTTATGTTTCAGTCCTTTTCTAAACATAAGCTCTGTGAAATTTATCTTGTGACAAGTTTTGTTCAGCTACAGCCAGTCTCTCATTTGCAACACCGAAGTTCAGAGCAGCTCAGGTTGGTGCAGGAATGAATATGATTGAGAGGAGGCAGAACTGTCAAAGCTGTGTACACTTTTTGGTTCTGAGGCAGACTGGTATAGTCTGGAGCTAGAAGGTTTGAAGTACGAAATAGTCATGAGTGAACCAATGTGTAGTGAATATTCTGAGACTTGGGCAACTCTATTACAAGAGGTAAAAATACATTTTCTAATGTGACTTTGAAATGGTGACAAGTATTGGCTTTCCTTTCATTGTTGGTCTTAGCAGGCATTTGGCTTGTCATCCTGTGATTTCAAGCCTTACATAGATTCCCACGTAAGTACTTTTTGCCTCAAAATGCTGTGATCTATCCAAGTACTAAGTTGTTCCTTGTAGCTTGTTGATCGTGGAGGAATAAAAATCTTAAGTCTCAGCTAATGTCAGCCATCATGGCTGCTGTATGATTATAAATGTGTAAAGTGTGTAGCATTGAATAGCTGGGTTTAGTTGTGAGAGTTGGGAAGACAGAAAGTAGGTTTCTTGTTAAAAAGGAAGAGTCCTGTGTTACTGCAGTGATTACATATTTTGGAGCTTCCAGCAAACCTTAGTGTTAGATGTATAGCTTTTCAACTTGTCTAATTGAACATGAGGCCTAAAAGATAATTTGTATCAAAACACTTCCTCATTTTTGAGCTCTTCAATTTGCAATAATTGTTCAATTTAAACAGGGTGCTCAGGAGATGCTGAAAACCCTGGTTCATTTAAAATGGAATTACAGTGCAGATGGATTTTTCTTTGAGCCCTATTTTAGATCCAATATGTAAGTTGTATGAACTGTTGGCATAATTATGGTTCTATTGTCAGTGATTCAAGTTAGTAGCTCTTTATCTACACTGGGCATTTCATGGTCATTCTTTTTTCCTCCCACCCAAAAGAAGGGAGTTGTCTTTTCTTTTGCTTTTTCTCTTTGTAGTGATTTATTATGCAGATGATCTTTCTGTTCAAATACAGGGCCATAAAAGTGGACCTCCTCCGAGTTAATCAAAACTCCATGCAGATGCAAGAGCTTGTCTTTAGGTCTGCAGATGCATAACCTAATGTTTCTCATCTGCAGTCCTCCATCCCTCCTGGCTCTTTGCTATTTCATGTCTGTCTGAAAACTCAAATAGGCCTGGATAATAGTCTGTCACTCTTCTACGAAGTGCCACGCACACATATGGTGCTATAATAATAATAATAATAATTGTAGTAATAATAGTAATAATTATAATAATAAGAAATTTGAAAATAAGTGTTTCCTGAAAGAGGGGTTTCAGAGGGAGCAACAACATGAGAGCAATACCAGTGAGAAAATGACCTGCAATTTAGTTACGATGGGGTGAAGCAATTAGCTTCCTGAAATTCATTCTTCCTTATGTATTATGGAGTAATTACTGCTGCAGTTCTCCCTGGGGCATCGAGTGCCAGTAGGACAGTTGAGCCATTGTGAAATGCCATCTGCAGTGGATCAGACAAGTCCCATTGTCTCTCTTACTGTAGCTATCTGCAACAGTTGCCAGACTTGACATCTGTGATGGCTGTACTGCTGAATTACATAGTTTCTAAGCCCAGAAATTTAAAGAACTGTATGGCTGTTTGGTTATATGGATTGTAACACTGGGAAGTGTCTAATGCCTTTGTGTAGACATGTCATTGACAAAGCTCTGTAGATGAAAACTGTACTTCTGTAGTTATTATATTATGATGTATTTGAAATACTGTCCAGCTTACTGCAGTTTCTTAGGTAGGTGATTATGACAGAGAAGACATTTACATAATACATGCTGCATACTTTTGTGGAGAAGTAGTATATTCTGTATTTTTAGTGATGTTGTACAGGTTTATGCTTATTTATGTAAAAGTTTATGGGACAGTGTTTTTCAACTGAAACATATGAGTAGTAGAAGATGAAAGTTTGACTTGTTAAGCAGTGAAATACGAGACCACTTTGCAGCTTCCTTTGTCATAATCTCTATTTGGGAAACGTTTGGAAGTATGGATTTATACTTTGGATCAGATTAGCTCTGAAAAGACCAGGCAGTGGCAGGTGAGAGCTGACTGCCAAGGATGTTGGTTGAGTTATAAGCACGTGCCTCCTGCTCTGTTGTGGCACATGCAGTGTGAGGCTTTCAGACGTGCTGAACTTGGGAGCACGCTGCAACTGTGCTGGGTGGCTTATTCTGCTTTTATTTTGTAAGAACTGAGAAGCTTTTGGTGGTGTTTATATTACAGTAACTAAAACTGTGTGTTTGACAGCCACGAGGAACTCTACTCCGGTCGTCTGTATGGAGCACTTGATTCTGGCTTCAACAGTGTGGACAGCGGAGACAAAAGATGGTCAGGGAATGAAGTAAGTCTTGCAGCTGGATTTCTGAGGGCAGTATTGTACAGGATAGAGATCTAAACGTATGCATCTGGAAGCACATTCCATAGGTAACATGTATATGCCAGTGTGCAGGTTGCCTTGAGCCAGAATTATTTATTGTTTTATTGGAGAAAAAACAAGCTTAATTTTACATGGGACAGAGTTTCCAAAGTTGGAAATATTAACAGAAATGTATAAAACAGTGCATGACAGATTTATTTACTGGAGCATAAAAGGTAAGAAAAATTGGGTTCCTCATTTTAAAAACCTTACAACTGTATCATTGTATGACAATCATATTACAATGCTGAGTCAACTGTAATTACTCATGAAAAGTTGTTTCAATAAAATAAATCTGAACATGAAAATTAATCTTCAAAAATCAGATGGAAATTTTGTCTTCTTTCTTTGCAGCTTATATGAAATATTAACATCTGCTTGCTGCTTAGAAGCAGGAAAATGGGATCCCTTAGCAAAGAGATTGTCAATTATTATTCCCAGGAAGAAGTTCCCTTTTCCTCTTGGGACAGCTAGAAAAGGCAGTAGCCAAAACCTAAAGTGTATCAGTGAGCTCTACTCCATACATCTTGCTTATATTCCTACCTTGGTTTTTGAGAGGGTTCTAGGATCTTCCATCCTGGGATGTTTTTCAGGCGATTGCAGATATTGCAAAGAAAACTGCAGGCAAGATGGTTTTTAAAGACAACTTAATTATATGGTTTTTTGAAACAATACATTATAGCTGTAATTTGCTTTAAATTAGTGTTTTGTGGTTGCAAAACAGGACAATTAAGTAAAATCAAATCAAGAGGTAACAGTTTAGAAAATGATGTTTCTGAAGAAAACTGTTTCCTGACTTCACTGTCTGTTTTGCAAAGCCAACAGATGAGTTCTCAGATCTCCCATTACGTGTGGCTGAGATCACCAAGGAGCAGAGACTGAGAAGAGAAAGTCAGTACCAAGAAAACAGAGGCAGTGCAGTCGTAACTAATGGTGGAGGTAAGCAGTGACCTTTGGCTAACAGTATTTATGGTCATCATTATTAAGGTTCCAGAATGTTTGCTATAAGTAGAGTGTTTAAAGAGTAAAAAAAGGGAAAATATCTAGATGGAATTACACAAAAGCGGAAATGGTAAAAATACTGTTGTTTTAATGATGTTAAAGGCAAAATCAAATAGCAACAGAGTTAGGATTTTCTTGCAAACATTCTCAGCTTTTGCATGCTAAAGTCTCCCAACTGCTTCAAGTGGTATTTTGGAATATTGAATTTCAGTGCACGGAATTTTGCTGTTTGAGCTACTAGGGAAAATTTACAGCAGTACTAAATTGTCAGTGCTGACTGCTGTCGGAATGGGATGAGCAATTTTGTCAGGGAATGTCGTATTTCTAAGTAGCACAAGTGTCTCCTTCCAGTCTTGGATTTTAATCCAAGCTTTAAAGTCTTGAGGGACTGGTGTTTGTGAGTGACAGTGCTCTGTTACACTTCCTCAATTGGTGTCCTGCAGTCTTAGAGTAGCACTCTCGTAGTTCTTCAAGAGGTGACAGTGCTTTCCATGTTTCTTGATCTCCACAGTCATCCTACATTTTAACTTCCAATAATCTGCTGCTACCTGTGTCTCTTTTTTTGTTTATATGCCTTGATTTTAACATTCTTCCAGGTTTGGTTTTTTCAATCATTCCTCCTTCTCCATTTTTCTGGACTACTTATTATTTGATCTCACCCCCATATACTTCAATTAGTTTTTCTTCTTTCTCAGCTGCTCTCTGTTTTTCATTTTCCCTGATGGCTACAGTTGATTTTCTCTAAGTGTCACTCTTCCCAGCTATGTCTAATTTCCTGTGCCCAGCTCCCACTTTCTCTCCTCTTTTCCCTCCTCCTCCCCATCTTCATCTTTTACCATATTCTTTTCTTGGTCTTATTCTTCTCTGCCACAATTTTTTTCTCTGCCACCTTCTAGAAATATCTGAAACTTTTTAGTTGACTCACACTCTTTCACACATTAATGGGGAAAAAAATTCAGTTCAAACAGTTAAATTCCGACAGTTAGAAGAATTGAAGACCTGGTGTCATGGGGAGCTCTGGGCAGCCTTAATAACAGATAGTGGTGCCAGCTCTGCCTGCAAGACTAACTTTATTTTGTTCTTTGGGTTTTGTAGACAAGGGATGTCAAAATGCATCACAGACTTTTAAGCTAGAGCACAATCAGTTCATGAGTAGGTGTATCTGAGAGGGGCACAAACCATAGCATGTGGCTGTCAGAGATCCAGATGCTTTCCAGTCTTGTGTTCCTAACACAGATACTGGTTTTCACATTTTTCTGTATTATTAGTAGTATTATCATCATCATCATTAAAATTATTTAATAAGTAAGGCTGGAAAGAAGGGGAGTTTTGGTTTGTTGGGGTTTTTTTAAGATTTGAAACTGAGATGAAGATTTAATGAAGCCAAAGTATATAGGAATGTAGTTTTGGATGGTTGTAGTAGCAGAGGAGGTGGCTTTGGCAGGAACAGTTGCTAGATTGTGTGGTGAGGCAAAGAGAAGTCTGTTTTAGACAAGCAGGAAAGGGGCGGGGGAGTTAAAAAGAATGTCTGCAAGAGTCTGGAGCAAGTTTGGGGGAGAGTTTTAAGAAAAAAGAAAGCTCTCGTGCTCTGAAAGAGAGCTTATGCTTTCCTCTGCATCCCCAGCACAGTATTTTTCGCCAGTGTGGTTTGCTCAATGTCATGACTGTCAGAATCCCTGGGCAGAATATGGAAAAGCAGTGACAAGTGAAAAAATTGCCCTACATAATATCTCATACACAAAGGAAAATCAATACTAGCCAATCTGTGCTGTTTCTTGCTCTCATTTCAGTGGTTCCTAATTTCTTTTTTCATTCTTCTTTTTAAAATAAAACTGTGGGTGCCTTTATATTGTTTAGAGGGGTTTTGTTGCTTTCTGTAGTGTACTTCGATATTTCCACATACAGTTCTTTTATTTATTGTATTTGCCTCCAGAGAACTTAAGACATACTGCTCTCTATTTTGTTGTAGTAGTAAAACTAGTAGAAGAATCTGTCATATCCATTGTAATTTTTCTGACAAAGAACCAAGGCAAATTATTCAAAAATGTACACAGATCATTGCACAGTCTGGGTATTAGAAGAAAGATTTTGATACATAGTTTTTGGTTTTGAAAAAAAAATCACAGTATTTACTTTTTCAGACACTGCAAAAGTATCTGCAGCCAGCAGTGTAAAACTACATGCTTGATACATGTTCATCATTGCTTTTTTAGAAGCCTAAATTTTATCACTATTTTAATATTTGTTTATCTAATGTTAGTGGGCCTGGCAAAATCCAAGAGCTTTCAGGCTGAGCTTTCCCAGATGGAAGAAAAACAGCAGAGCCTTAGTTCCTGACATTGCTGCTTTGTTGGATGTTTTCCTCTCCTGTGGGTTTTCTAATTGTGGGTGTCTTCTCTGTGCATGTTTGTCAAGTGGAACATGATCTCGATCAGATCGACTACATTGACAGCTGTGCCACGGAAGAGGAGGAGGAAGAGGTGAGGCAACCCAAGTGCGTGGACTCAGACAGCCTCAGCTCCCAGTTCATGGCGTACATTGACCAGCGGCGAATCTCTAACGAGGTGGTGCTTTCACTTGAATTAATTACATTCACACAGCCCAGGAAAGCCCTTGTGAAAACTGGTCCCTGTTAAGTCAGTTGGATGTTACACGTTTGGAGAGAGTCCTCAGAAACTGAACCTATAGAAACAGATTTTCAGCCACATGATGATTCCTTCTGTGTTCTGTCAGTGTTAGTTAATACCTATGTACACAGTTACACAGTTCAGTGGCTCACTGTACAGACTGCATGAATAAGTTGTCTGAAGAAATCTTTGTGGCTGCTCTGCTTAAACAGTAACTATTGTGCTGTGATTCAGATGTATCCTTTCAAAGTTTTGTGCGTTTTGAAGCAGAAAGATATTTGCTATTTGAAGAAATTAAAAAAAAAAAAAGTGTCTTTAGTTTTCGTGTGGGAGCCTGGTCCCTATTTTGTCCACTTTATATTACTGTGTTTAAAATCAATCACACAGATATGAGAGATGCATTCATTTTCCAAATCTGATAAATTCAATGTCAAATCACAGAAGCTGATGCCAGTTGAAGCACAGACACAACAGGAAAACTCAGAAAAGGCAACTATTGGCAGTGCAACCCAAGGACTCTTTGCTGTAGACAGGGAAAAGGCATTGGACAGCATGAAAAAAAGCTGTTTCTTGGGGTCTGTCTATTCATAGCAATTAAGCTGCTTTTAGCTGAAGCAGTAGTTTCCCTAACAAGACAATCTTAAATACTGCTTAGGAAGGCTCACTATGCAATATAGCAGCATGCATGCAGGCATGAGTGAAAATTGGCAAGTTAATCTTGGAAAGTTTCTGTTTTCCTACAATAATGGCTGTCAGTAGAAGTTTTTAAATAACAAAGATAATATGTCTCTGTTCCCAATGGGATAAATTATTTCATTGCTCAAATTAAACCTAAAGTGTTCTTATTAATCCCACGTTTTGCTTTCTTAGTCCCTCTGGGACCTATCTTTAGAGCATCATAAAAGACCATCAGCTACTGCATCCTGTATTTCCTGCACTGCTGTACCCTTGTGGAGTTGGACTCCAAAGCATGTGTATACATTTCAATTCAAATTTTATACCTACGTGAACTTCTCTGCATGATTCTTAATACTGGATATTTTAAACTTCTGAAGTTATCAGCAGGCATATTTAATCTTGAAACTATTATTTATTTAAATTGGAGAAAAAAATAGGAGTGAGCTCACCTAGTTGGAAATGAACATCCCTGAACTTGTGGTTTGTGTTTCTTTTAAATACCAGTAGTTACAGATGTAGCTCTACAAAGAGATTGTTTGACATTAATGTACAATTTTCTGAATAAGTTGCTAACTTAGTCTTTTGTGGTTTTTTGCTTAGAGCTCACCAGTAAAGCCTGTGTCCATCAGAGACTTTCAGAGAACAGAGGATACTAGACGACATTTACATCAAAACAGGTAAGAATTACTGTGGTAACAATAGAGTCTAGAATTTCATGATGAATGCAGAGCATGTATTCAGTGAACACATTTAGAAAATGGCATTGGTACCTGTTGCTTCACCAGAAATGTGCATGGCACTTTATTGATAAGTTATTGCTCCAGATTAGGAATTGGAATTCTAATACTGGCAGTGAGCAAAAGGCATAACTGTTCTAGGCCACTGCTCCACTTTAAATCAGTTGGTTAAAGAAAGCTGCCTAATTAAAGTGTGTGCTTTTAAACTGATCTCATATCTGCTTTTTGTGATTTAATTTGTGCTTTGATTAAATAGTTGATTCAAGCTGTATTATATAAAGGACAGAAGGGATAAACATACTGCAGGTTAGGAGGAAGGATGGAGTTACTGTGGAGTATCCGATGTGCCATGAGGACACATTCTTGATTGACTCTTGCTGGTTTTAGTAGTGTGAGAGTTTATTTTTAAACATACTTTTCTGTGCTGTAATCTTGATATTACATCAGGAGAAGGGATAGAATGGGAGAAAACCAGTTGCTTATTTTGATGAAGGATGCCATTACTCCTTAATGATTATTTGGATAATTGGAGAGAATTCTTATCTGTAAAGTAAGGATCAGAGTCGAACAGAGTATCAATGAGAGGTGGTTAAGTTTAAGAAAAAACTTCTGAATGTCTAGTTAGAAGAAGATAAGCAAATAAAAGATAATAAAAAATAAGCAAATTCTTGTGAATGAAAATTGATAGAACCTTTATTACACCATTGAAGCATTTCAGTATCCTTTGGAGTGAAAGTGGATGTGCAAGGACTCCACAGAAAACCAGCTCACTTGTACTTGGAATGTTTGGGGGGGGGCGGGGGAAAGCAGGAAACTGCTAGTCCTAAGTATGTCATTACTTATGCTGTCAGTAGAAAGTAATTTTTAATGGTGTCTAAAATGATATTCAAAGAGAAAATGAAACCAAGATTAGTGTATAAATTTTTCCAGAGTTTTGGCAACATTTTAATAGGCATTCTGAAATGTGCAGAAAATGTGCAAATACAGTAGCAGCGCTGATACAAGGGAGAGGGTAACTACTTCAGCACATGTCGACATTCCTTATCCTGTTCTTTCCACAAGTAAGGTATAAAGTGATACAGCAGTTTGGCATGTTCTCCCCAAATAAAGTGAGTGCTCTTGGTTTGAAAAACTGATTTTTTGCTTGTTTATTTACTTACTTTTCTATTTGAACATTTGTGATCAACATGGAAATAATTACAGTTTACAAACTGGTTTCCATGATATATCTGAAGGAAATACAAGAAGGCTGGTTAGCCAAGGGAGAGCTGCTGTTTACATAGACAGATGTTGATGAAGTTGTAGTTCAGTAGGGTATCCAGTGATTTTAAAATTTAACTTTAGGATAGCAGCAGATCTCTGTGCAGAAGTAGTTAATCAACAGTCTAAATGAATTGTAGCTTATTATGCTGCAGCAGAGTGAAATTATTAAGGCACTAAAATCAGGTTGTGTTGTTATTGCCTTCAAAATTGTGTAAAAACAGCGATATGACAATGAGTAATTTTTTATATTTTAAGCTTGTATTAGTCAAATATTTCATTTTGTGACAACAACAAGCTGTAAAGTGCTTCCACAATAATTCTGTGCACATGCCTTGGCAGGCAGCCTCTTCTTTTCTTTCTTTAGCATGCTGGAGCCATTAAAACTCTGAGAGTTGGATGTAACACAGGCTTCATCTCAGGAGTACTTATATTGGTTGATTCAATTAAATAAATACAGTTGTGCCTCTGGACAGACTGTGGTGCATTCCTGATGCAACAAAGCTGTGTGTACTCTGCTCTGAATACACTTCTTGGCACTGAGTTGAACCCAGTCCTGCCTTTTCAAAACAGCTCTAAGTAATGGATTTGTCATGTGCTTCGGTGCTAATTTAAGTAGCAGAAGAGACCTGTAACATGGGGGTCTTCCACATCTTGTCTCCATGAGGAAAAGGCCCTAAGTCTGCACACAGGCAGCTGGACTGACATTTTTTGGACGTGCATTGTTAAGTGTGTCTGTGTTCCGTAGTTGCCCCAGGAGCGAAGGTCGCAGAGTTTAGGCTGTCAAGAGTAAGCTCCTTGATTTCCATCAACTTTCTTTCTAGGCAGCAACATGTCAGGGAATGTGCTGTAGACTGTGGACCTTGGGAATTGTTTTAGTGCTAACAGCTGCCTTCTAGCAAAAAACTGACTGCAAAATTTCACTCTTATTGTTGATATGATGGATAAGAGCCAGATGGGTTCTTGTTTACCTTGTGACTTTGACGACCTGTGTCACTGGCGGTTAGGGGATCATCATCTGATTGGTGAAATGAGCAGGTTTGTGCTGAAAATATCAAAGGGTGCTGATGTTTAAAAATAGTTCTGCTCTTTCTAGAGCAGAATAAGGCCTCCAATAACGTGAATATTGTCTTAAAAGACAGAATCCATCTTCTTGTATTTTGAAATCATTGTTAATTAAGCAAGTTATGTTTATTTAATTACGAACTGCAGTAATTGTGATCTGACTTGGTATCACAATGTGATTTCTTTAGTCCAGATTTCACTTTTGTGATTATCTAAAGCTAATTGCCTGAGCAATTCTTTCACAAGAACAGTTGTAATCTAGAGAAGACTTAATCTGACAGTAGTCTATATGCATCAGTGGCCAAACCCCCTTCCACCTGGTGTCTACCTGCAGGGATACAGATGAATTACGAAGACCTGAAACTCTAAATTTGATGCAGGACAGAGAGCATCACCAAGTACTAAGGAGTTATGTGGACAGGACAGAGAGGTAGGGAAAAAGAAACATATAGTTTCTGCTGATTAATTTTTTTGTTTTCCCCTTCCCCAAATAACCATAATAGCCAGTTGTTCCTCTAAATGAGGATCATCTGAAAAATTCCTGGTTTGGTTACTCTTAGAGAATGGGTATAAAGCACTGAGTATCTCAGTGTAAGAGGACAAATGTACAATCCCATTGGTATATCTTGTGCTGTAGAAACATTTTATCACAATTCAGGAGAAGAAATAGAAATGACTGCACAAAATCTGTCATGCACAGTGAGTTAAATCATTATCGCAGCAGTTAGTTTAACACCTTGGCTTTTATGAGATACCTGTGTGCCTCTGACCATTCATGTATGCAAAATTTTTATATTTAAGTTAAAAAGTCTACTTACTCTCTGTTTTTGCATTTGTCAGACCCCTGCCTGATTCACCTTATTTTCTCTCGCTATCAAGTCACCACAGTCAGGTAACACATTGAACTCTACTGTTTAATTCTTTTGAATGAGTTTGATGCAAAACCAAATGTACGTTATCCGTAAGACATGGACTGTTTCTCCATAGCCTATCTGCAGCTCTGACTTCACAGCTGATGCCCTGTCTAATTCCAGGTGCCTAATACAGATTCCGAGCTGCACCGCAGGCACGTCGAGCGCGCCCGCCGGGAGGCCCAGCTGGCAGCGCTTCAGTACGAGGAGGAGAGGATGAGAACAAAGCAGATTCAGAGGGAAGCTGTCCTTGACTTTGTTAAGGTACCTCCTTTTAGTACCTACTTGATACTTTATCTTTTCTGAATCCCTTAATTATAACTAATTGCCAAGGTCATTAGTGCTTGTACATTATGCTGCTCCTGACACATAAAGAATATGGACAAATAGAATTTAAGTCCATTCACTGTTGGTGCTGTAGCTTAACACAGGCAGAGCTAGAACTGGGGAGGAAGACAGAAGCTTTACCCAAAATATGATTGTTGCAAAGAATTCTAATTTTGTATAGTTCACCTCATTCTCTCAATTTTCATTTGCATAGATGGGAGAGGATTGGTTTAAGAAAGAAGAGATCTTTGTCTGAGATGGCATAGAGGCATTTTAATTTTGAAGACAAATTTGGCAGGGAGGAGATAATCATACACACAAAAATATAATGTTGCCTGATCTATTTTGCTATTTTGTGATAATTGAATAAATTACCTCAGGTAAATCACAGGTGCAGACTTATGGTACATCAGACACTCCGTGGACACTGTGCCTTCACTTTCTCTGTCACTGCACTCAGTATGAAGTAGTCTTCTGCTTAATATGCCAATTTATTTATATGGTAGTTGATTTAAATTCATTTTACTGTTTGCTGCTCTGTTGACCTACCCAAATCTCACCATCACGAATCTAATACGGTTACTATTTTGGGCTTAGGGTGGTCTGCAGAGAGGCAAAGAATGGTTTATTGCATGTATTTAATGTATAAAGTTAGTTTAGAAAAAGGGTCTTAGCTGCCTGAAACTAGGTTTTTCATTAGCACCAACTAGTCTCAGCCCCTGGCACTACTTTGTAGTAAAGCTGCTTTTATTAAAGATTCAGCTCAGTCTTTTAGTTAAAGACTAAGCTGTATAGGATGCATTTTGTTAATGATGAGCCTCCTGGGGTTTCTGGTTTTGGTTTGGTTGTCAGGTTTTATTCTTCTGTTGCCTTTGTTATTCATGACCACTTTATTCTCAGCAGTTAAATTCCTCCCCTGGGTTGTATTTTGGGTTTATTATGCATCTTTCATATGCATAATTAAAAAAAAATTGTTTGTATGTGGAATAAAGGCTGGTTTTTTGCTAATATCAGTGAAGTTTCAGCTCAGTAAATTTGCAATTTCCCCAATGCATGTTCCATTTAAAAATTAAGACTTCTGTTTTAAAGCAGTTCTAAATTATGCTGGTTTGTTCTGAGCTTCTCTTTCTCTGTGACATTATATTAAATTTCATTTTTTCCTTTTTCTCTATAGCAAAAAGCATCCTTAAGTCCTCAGAAGCAAAGTCCTCTGGATAGTGAGGTAAGAGTCCAATAAATGCATTACTAGGGATGTCAGCACTTGAGGTCCTAGCTCTCCATCAGAGTTATTTTCCTTAATGTGGAGAACTCTTCAGAACTGGGTTATAGCATCATTTTTTCACATATTATTAAGCCTTGGGTTGGATTGTTTTTCCTTATGGGAGCAGTCTAGTATTTCCTTCTGTTCATGTAGATTGCTTGTCCAAGTGTGTTGTTTTATTGTTTCTTGTACATTTTCTGTTTTCAGAAAATATATTTCATTTTAACATGCTCCATGTGAGCAGTGCACTTTATATTCTAACAGGAGTATTCAGACAAGTTACTGTGTTGTAGTTGTCCTTCACTGATCAGTTTTGTCCCAGTTTCCTGTTATTAGATCACCAGTTATCCCAGAAATACTAAGCATTAGAATTTTGCGTAGTGTCAGAAAAATAAAATAAATTTTTTCGGTAAAGGTTTTTTTCTAATGTAGTTTTATAATAATACTTTTTTTGTAATCTAAATCAGTAAGTCAGTAGGGAACACAAATCATACAAGATTCAGTCTTCTAGAACATACAGAACTGAGCCAATGACATCTGTTCATTCTCTGCATTAGATTTCTGCGTAGTAATAGCTCTTCCACTGCTTGCCACTCCCACTCTTGTGCAGAGGAAGATAATTCACTTGGTAATATTAATCAGATCAAAAGTTTTAATAATATATGAATATTACAGTTCTCTAGCAGCATTTTCCAGCTAGCTCTTTTTGTTAGGAATTTACCAAAACATAGGGTAATTGAAATAGGTTTTGCTCCTTTTTCTTCTTAATGTTCTTCTGTTCTTAATTTATTCTTTAAAAGGTCCTTTGTTCTACCAGAGTAAGCACGGTGAATGCATAGTTTTCTGTATTTGCTTGACACAACACAGAAAGCAGAGTAATTGATTCCTTAAGTAATACGAATGCCCTGTAATTCCTGGGTCATGTGGCTCTATATTCCTACAGAGTTACAGATACTTCATGGACTGCTTTAAAAAGCCTCACAATGCTATAAGCAAGCAGTACGTGTTCCAGAATGTCTGTCTGTTCACATGCCATGTGTTCCTGACATTGTGTGTGTTTCTGACATTGCTCCATCTCTCCCACCTCCCAGTGTCCCTTTCCATCCAGAAGGTCTCAGCATACTGATGATAGTGCCTTGTTAGTGGTAAGATCCTGCACGTAATGGCCTTTTTCTGTGGCAGATTCTAGAGCATAGAAATGACAACATGTTATGATTGTCTCAGATTAGACCAACTGTTTTCGAGCTAATCTGAATAGCATAAAACATGACTAACTTCTTTGAAAAGTAGCTCAGCTGTGAGCTATAATGTTATGAATATGTTGACACTTTCGTTGTCAATACAATGTTTTTCCACAAAATAATTAAAGCTTATATTTTGTTGAGAGCAGGAGAAAATTACTGATAGTGAAGAACAGTTTCCAAAATGAAAAATTCACCTCCAGTTGTTCTGGTTTGATTTTTTCTCCATTCAGCTTGCTTCCTAATTGATGTGCTCTTCTTCAGTGTCAAGTAAACAATTTTAATGCTTAGTACAGCCTTCTACTTTAACTTGTCTGAGTCCTGCCCATGGGAGTTAGAAATACTTGACACAGGGAAAAACTGTTCTACTTTATGAATGCTACAAATCATGAAATATTCCTCATGCCATTTTATTGTTTATTGATGAAAATATCTTAAAAATCATCTCTTTTGAACACTTGCCAAAAACAAAAACGTGTATGCACATAATTCATGTTTTATGCTATTTCTTCCTTTGTGGCATCTTAGCAATGTAGCATAATTAAAAAATATAATTAATGCCATAATCCATGTCTAGGAAATTAAAAATACACCTGATTTGCCTGCTGTTGCATGACTGCATGCCTAGAATTTATTTTCTTAATTTATGTGCTTCCATTATCTGCCTAAATTTTCCTTAGGCAGTGCTCTTGGTTAGAATATCTGTCACCTAAACGTGTTGGTCAAGATATTTACTGTGTGTTTATTCAGACTTTTTGGTTTTTCTGCTTTCGTAAGACTAGCACTGTGTGGGAGAGAAAGAAAACTTAAAATATTAGAGAGAAATTTAATAGAGAAATCACAATCAATGAGCATGTTAAAATATGCTATCATATTTAGGTAATAAGAAACAGGAGAACAGCAGTGGTTTGGGCAAAGAGATGATTCTCTGTTGTCAGTGAATTCAACTTTGGAATGTATTTTAAAGATATCTTTAAGGACTCCATTTCTATTTGACTGTGTGATCATGTGACTTTTATTGTAAATGAATATATAGAATTTTCAGAAACTATTTTGAAACTGGCTTCCATTTCTGTTTATTTCCTTTGTGTCTTTAACCAAGCTACATCCTTTCACTTCACAAAAAAAGTGACCAGCCTGGGTGGGAAAGATTGAAAGCAGTCGTTTCTCTGTTCATTTTTCTTTTAATTCCTTTCTCTTTTCAGCAGTACTGAACTATAATAATATATGAAATGCTGGGGTTTCTGAACTGTTGGAGCTCTGTTCTGTAGTGGAAATCCACACTGTGTCTAATGATGACATATGCCAGGGCAGCTGTTTCTGGCAATTACTGTAACTGGAACATTAAGCCCATACTAGCTCATGAATTTGTAGCATTTTTTGTTTCCACAAATGTGTTTTATATGGTAAAAACTCATTCAACATCAACGAAATGTTCATCAGTTTTCTTCAAAAAAAATTGTCATAAAAGTTGAAATTGCTTTTACCTTTTTATATTCTGTTGCATTTCATTTGACATTTTCCCAATCCTTATGGGTTTGAATTTTAGCTAGGTCTAATATCTGAGGACATAAGGAAAAGCTTTTAAAAGTACTAAGTCTCATATATAGTTAGAATGCAAGTGAGCTTTCTTTTATTTTACTACTTTGTTCTTCTGGCATTGTTACTGCTTTAACAAAAGATTTAAGTTGTGAATCTCCTTTTTAAAATATTTAATATTTTTTTTGGTCATCTTGTTGTCTTCAATCACTAATTAAAACTAAAATGTATTCATGTTGCACAGGTTACTCTGATGTTTCCTTCTGTTTTTAAACAACTTCAGGACAGTCTGTTCAAGTCACAAAATGATTGTCCATACCTTCTATGAATGTTAATGGTCCGGTTTAGTTGTAGTTCCTCCTGCATACCTGTGATTAGAAGTGGAGTCTGGCTGTAGTATTTCATTGCACACTGTGGTGGATTTCTTTGTGTTGACCTGTGGTAGCCAGACTAAAATGTTGTTGAAGAAAGGTAATCACTGGCCTCTCTGAGAAAATAAAGGTTTTACATTAGTCATAACCTCTTGCCATTCTCACAAGGGTGGTTCCATTCGTCACGAGCTGACCTGCAGAGCTGGTATCAAGGTTTCAGACTTGGCTAATGATTTGGCTTTCATTGCTTCTAAATCTCATTTTTCTCCAAATATCTTCTTGTTTTCTCCCATGCTGTCCCTTACAAGGTTAGTACTATCGAAGGGAAAAAAAACGCCAAAACATCCTCTCTAACTGCCTCTCTGACTTCACTCTATTGTGAAGCCCATGAGGTGCTAAAGAAGCATCAGGCAGCTGCTGTGACATCTTCCTCTCACAACCTTGGTGTCATTGCTGCCCTGTGCTCCCTTCCTTGTGCTGTGTTTTCTTGTTGTGGTCTCAGATGTGGCCTGAGGCCGTCGTGTTACTGTTGGCACATAGGAACTCTGAAACATTTAAAGTCAAAACTAAGTTAAGCACCAGAGTGTTGCAAATAATACTGGTATGGATAAAGTAAGCAGGACTTAATTATGCAAACTTTGTACCCTGGAGTTTTCTCTCAGACCATTGGCATCAGTTTGGGTATTCAAATGTTTAAGAACCAAATTCCCTTAAAATATCCTTATTTGGTTCATGCAGAGTTTTGGTTGGGCTCTCCTTTGGCACTCCCTGTATCTACAGTTGTTTCTGGGGCAGGGAGATTTTTCTGACTTCAGTGCTAGACCTAAAGGCTGCGTGCAGCATGTGCAGAGGGTGGTGCAAGTCTGAACTGCAGCATCCTGGCTCCTTTACTGTTGTGGCTGCCTTTTCTCGCAGTCGTTCTTTGCCTCACTTCTTCCTTTCTTCCCTCTCTTTTCTTTCCTTACTGTCCCTGACAGAATGGCTTTGAGCCTCTCTTTGTGTTTGAGATTGACAGTAACACCAATACCATTAAAAGGAGGCCAGGCACTCGCAAACAGGTGAAGAGCATGCGGTGTGTTGGTGTTGTGATTGTCCCTCCCTGTGCCGTGCCGTGTTCGCCTTCCCTCTGCCCACTGCTGGGTACCTGCACTGTGACCTCTTCTTGCGGGTCTGTGTCAGGGTTGCCATGCTCTTTTCATACAGGAGTGAACAGATATGTTGATGTTAGAGTCCAACTAGTTCTGGTTTATTTTGCTGTTCTCATGTGGTAGCTAATGTGTTGTCTAAGTTAAGTGATATTTGGAAACTCTTAAAAGATTTTAAAAACCCACAATTTTGGCTCTGCCCTGCTCTGGAGAATGAGACTGTTTTGAGGATCAGCTGTAAGTCTGCACAGAGCCTAAAGATGTCTGTGTTTAAACCTTTCCTTCTAGTCCTTCTGGCCATGCTGTTCTGAAGTAGCGGAATAGTTGCAAATGTTTTAAAAACTAACACTCCCAAGTGTGTCTTTTGCTACTGTAGAGTTTCTAGGTGTCACGTGATGTGCTTTCCTGTGCTGAACTGTCACTTCACTACTTGAATGCTGTTTCAGAAAGTATAGTTTCATCCTTGAGCCATTCTCTCCTCAAATGTGAATGTTTTGATTCTGTTTTCAGTAAGACGCAGAATTTGGCCTTCTAAATCTACCTGTTAGTGACAGATGGGCACCCTGTAGCCCCTGTTCTGTGGACAGGAAAAGTTGTTTATTTCACTGGTTTTGGTATTGGTTGTAATTGAAATGTGGCTGCACTTTATTTGTGACAACACTAATTCCTTAGACTGACATGTTCCCTGAGAGTTAGATTCCACTCAGTTACTTTGTGTATAATCGCAAAGATCAGTTGTTAGTGTTTGTGGCAGATGCAAAGTGTATATTATTGAGCCTCTAATATGTGGATTTCTCTGATTTTACAAAGTTGATAGGAAAATAACTTACTGAAAGTGCATAGCATCCTTAAAACATGAAAAGGAAAGCTGTTTATCTTTAATGGCAACCTTGAATAAAATGTTGTAGGGTAAAATTTCCTTTTTTCTGATGGCATAGGTGTTACTAAAGAAGCTTTTACCTCACTGTTCTTGATTTGGTTTTTAATGTCACTGTATTATGGATAAAAGAAACATTGCACCTCCCAAGTTTATTAGCCAGAAAGTTCAGGAGGGTAGGAAGGCATTAACTGTAGCTCAGCAAGTATGGATGTGTTGCTCGTTGAGTGTTTCTGAGAATGTGATCATGATCACCTCTTCATTTTTAACTTTGCTGCATTCCACCTTTGTGCATGACCTGTCAGCCACTCACTAACTCTGCTACTGCCTTCTCTTTCTTTCTGCATTCAGTCACTCTCAGGGTTGAACCAAGAAAGCTGTGCTGCTACCCTGCCTAGTGCCTCTGCCTTCAGTCCTGTCAAGGTATCTCTTGCTATTATTCACCAGTAGAGCCAACAAAAAAATCTCGGATCCACACATCTGTTCTAACAGGTGTTAGTCTGTCAGCATCTAATCAAAAGTTCAGGTAGGGTATGAATCCAATTCACCTGATGGAACTGTAGTAGGTATTACCTCATCTTAGCTTTAGGCTGTGTCTGCAGGAGGCCTGATCTGTGAAACGTGGTAACTTGTCTCTGCTTCAAGGGGTTCTTGGTTGTCTTTGATGTTCCTTTTTCTGTACAAGATCATTTACTCTTGGTGAAGTTGAGTTCATCCAAAGTACACTTACATTCTTCACCTGTTTCTTTCTCTTCTGTGAAAGCTGCTATGCTGAATGCATTCCTCACAGGAAATCATCAGTCTGTGTAAGCACTGTGATAAAACCACAGTGGGTTTCCCTGGGGAGAGATGTTCAGTAAATTGCAGGTCTGCGTTAGCAAAGGTGTCAAAGAGGTGTATCCTTATCAGGGCTGCTGTAATGCCAGTTCTTCATGTTGCTTAATACCTGGTTTTTGGTGTCCCCTTTGCAAAGAATACTTTTTCACTTTGTGTTGGAAGGAAGAGGTAACAAAGATCTGTCATTGCATAGTCAGTGCTGTTTCATCATTGTTTTTCCTCAGAAAAAAAAGCAGTTGTATCATTTCTGCAAAAGAAAAAGCTTTGTCTCTGCAGAGATAAGACTTGGGGAAAAACATACTGTGTTTTTTCTTATTTCTGGTTATTTTTCTCAAACACATGTAGATGGATGGAGCTTTTTTTTAAAACGCAGCAAATTAAAATGTAGCCAAAGCTTTTCCAGATTCAGGTCATTTATATTCTTCTGCTTTTTTTTCACAGAGTGATGACAGATCTGCCATCTCCCCTGGCTCACCTACTGCTCAGACAGGTAACAGGCAAAGGAAAAGGAAAATTCTGAAAAATAAGATCAAAATGTCTGCTTGCTTATTTGTACTATGAAGAGAAGGGAGTATCTGTTCCCAGCTCTGTATGTGGCACTGCTGTGTGAGAGAATTTACCCAGTTAGTTGGGTCTCTTTAGAAAAACACAAGGGAAGAAGAGACAACAGGGATGAGCGTGTCCTCAGGCAGAGTGTAGGGTTTGTCTGGTTTAGGCCTTCATAGAGGCTTTGGCACACAGATGCATTCAGCAAGAGACAGAACAGTTGTTAGAATTGGTATGTGGAATGTGCTTTGCATGCAAGTGTCCTTGGAAGTGCCTTTTCCTGCTCTGTGCTTTTATCATGCATGGCTGTAATTTATTTTGTCATTATTACATTAAAATTTTTTGTTTGTTCTTTTTAATTACCACATTGCTGAACCCATTTCCTATTTAAACTCTAACCATTTCCTTCTTCCTCCTTCCTTTCCTGTGCGTTTCCACATTTGTTTAGTCCACCTTTCCCCTCCATATCCTGGCCATGCAGCCCCGCCTTCCTATAGAAACCCTTCCCAGCGACCTGAGAGTTTCCTTTTCCGAACAGCTGTCAGGGATGAAGCCAAGAAAGGTAGGTTATACAGCTCAGAAATTAGCTAGTTTTGCTACATTATGTTGACATCTGCATTACCTGGGGTTTGTAGTGTTTTATTACTTCAGGTCTTTACCATCAAACTACTTTTAGAGTTCCATTTATGGACAGATGACATTACATACATTGTGAACAAACCGTGTTTTATTTAGAGCAGTTAAATATTCTTTTGTCATATCTGTGGGAATGTGAGAATGTTCTTCCTGGCATGTGCTTACACCTTTGCCACACAAGCCTTCAGCAACTGATGAAGGCAGCTTGAGAATTATTGCATTTCCTAATAACATTGTAACAGAATTGCAGTTTCTGTAGAAAGAACCATTTCAACATACTCCACATGGCAAAACTTGTCCTCAATTGTGCACAACTATTATCCAACATAAAGAACAGAATCTGAACAGAAAGGGAAATGTGTTAACACCTCCTTTAGTTAGTAGATCACTAGTTTGGTTAATAATCAAAGCAAAGAAAGAGATTTGTGAAAAGGAATGCACTGTTCCCATTCTTTAACTTTGTGTGCGGTGCAGCAGCGAACAACACAAAGCCAAACCGTGTTAGTGATTTTCTTTCCTTCATGCTGCTGTTTCAGCTGTTGCTTCATCCTCTACCTGTGCCTTGTCTCCTGCTAATGATTCTGCAGACCCTCGAGTGAGACAAAACTCCAAACAGCGGGAGGAGGAGCTGGAGCTGATAGAGCAGCTACGCAAGGTGAGTGCTGCCAGGAGCCAGAACGTGGGCATCGCTAAATCTGCCTTTCTCTTACGGACCAGTTGCACTGAACCAACACGGGGCACAGTTGACCAAAATTAAATGGCTTGGTACACTCTATGTGGTTCTTTCAGATGGATGCAGTGGTGTTCACTTGGTTGTTTGTGGTAGATAAAGTCAGCTTCAAATTCTGTAAAATAAAATAAACTGGGCTGACTCTTGCTCCTGAGTGTCCGGTGAGCTCTGCTTTTAAAATTAATGTATGCTTCCTTTCTTCCTTATCAGCTTTCACACTTGTGAGGAATTCCCTGGAAAGTTGCCTTCACTATCCCCTTTTAATGTCTTTTTTTAAAAAGCCCACAGAAAAACAGATGGAGTGCAGAGCCTGCTGCCATTCATTCTGACAGCATGGTTTCCTTGTATGCACTAGATCTGTCTGTTGGTTCTTGCCTTATCCTTAGTGAAGAACATCTGAGGCACAAATGTTTCTTATATTTGTGGTTTTTGTCTGCCCAGGGCCACCACACTCCTGGTTTGTGCCCAGGTACAATGACAACAAACATGAATATTGAAAGTGCCGCATGGCATTAAGATACTTCTCTGCTTTGCTGCAGACTTGTTTACGTAGAGCATGAACGGATTCCTTGAGGTGTTGTAACTCATTGTTTGAATTTTCTTCATATGTGAGAATATACTTCTTGAAGCTAATTTTAAAAGCCATAAACATCCCAGATGGACAGAGAAAATTCCGTCTCTTTTTAAATGTTGAAGGACAATCTCCTTTTTCTAAAAGGAGAAAGTTACCTTAAATAAAACAAAATTTGGTGGTGTTTGCAGACCCTCTCTTATGTTATATCAGATTGCTTTCTATGTAGTCTGTCTTCTTGTTCTGATCCCCAGGTAAGCTTAAATCTTTTTTAAAACTTAAAAATTTAAATACAGTATTACAACTCAGTGAAATGTACACAGCATCTTAAATTAGTCTCAAAGCCTTAATTGAATTTTTATTCATTCTTTTACACAAATGCTACCTACCTTCTTTTTAAAGGACTGTTTATGCCAAGTAGTTCATTTTTTTTATTTAAAGGCAAAAATGTTAACTGTGTTGTCCTCCAACTCACAAAGACAATTATTTTCATTTCCCTTGGCAGAACCATTCTCTGAGAATATGAAGGGTTAGGAATACTGTTTCTAGATCCTGATTTCCATTATTTTTGAATAATGGTTGTATTAATCCACTGTGGTGTACAATGAAAACTGTTCTTCATTGAACTCAAGTGCTCCCAGACGGTGGCCAGCTCTGGGACACACTAGTGGGGCAGAGCTTTCCTTGAGGTTATTCCGAAAGTCGGTTGGAAATGCCGTGAGGACGGGCAGAGAGACGTAATGCAGGAACTCTGCCTCATACCAAGTGTCCTGCAGAATGAATCAGTTGGAAGGATCCATCTCCCAGCTCCCGCGTGTCCCTGTTGGTTTCCCCACAGAACATCGAGTCGCGGTTGAAGGTGTCGTTGCCCAGCGACCTCGGAGCGGCTCTCACGGACGGCGTCGTTCTGTGCCACTTGGCCAACCACGTGCGGCCCCGCTCTGTCCCCAGCATCCACGTGCCCTCACCTGCTGTTGTAAGTGTGTGACAATGACCCTACTCTATAGCTGTCCACAGTGACATCCAGCAAAGTCCTGTAATCCAGACAGGCCCTAAACTCAGCATTCTCCTTGGTGAATCTACGTGACAAAAAGTAACTATCTGTGCTGTTTAAAAAAGGTTGCAGTGTCACTAAAAGAAATTCTGTTTGGGTTTGTTTCATTCAAACTTCTAACAGATTGTAAGCAAATGTTAACATTTTCATGTCCTCCTTAAGCATGTTAACTTGAAAAACTAGTGAAATAAGAGACAGTTTAGCATGAAAGCTGAAATAGGGTATTTTAAAAGATCAAAATGGCTGAGAAGTTCAGGAAAACATAAAAGGGATCACAACACTCTTTACAACAAGTAGGATCCCATTACACAAGACAGTGAAAACAGGCAGAGACCAAGTTGATTCCTGTGTCCACTTCACAGCACTACAAATTCCCCTGCTTAGGAATTTTAGTAGAGCAAACTCAAACTACTTGGAGAACAGCATCTCCTGGAACAAAGCAACTCCAGACATACCTTTGTGATAACAGGAAAAACTCTGTCAGGGGACTGCTGAGAAGGAAGCATTTCTTTGTAGTATATAGGGAAAGCTCAAAATCAGAGAGGTCAAAATCTGTGAGATAACAACAGATTTACCCAGTCCTGTGTTTGTGGAAGTCAGAAAGTTCAGTAAAAATATTTAGGATCAGCTACGTAAAAGTAATATGGACAGGCAGGTTGTATATATAAAGAAAAAAACTGAAGGTTGTTCCTTGGGGAAGAAGTTGAAAAATGCATGAAGTCTTGCCTTATCCTTCCTTTGGAGTCAGTCTTTGTGTTGGTTGGAATTTGAACTGGCACTTCCAGGGCTGCCGACTGTATCGTTGTGGTTGTGTCCCTTGGACTGGATGTGAGCAGACAGATGGCCTCGCTATTTTGAGAAGGATTCAACTGGACGTGCCAACATTTTAGGAAGATTGTGGAATCACTCAGAGCAAAGGCTGGTAGCCACAGCTCAGAAGACTTGCATCATTGAGATCTTTTCAATGGCCTGGTTTGATGTGCTGCTGAATATTCTGTGTGTGGAATTAAATCATGGCTTTGTCATATGAATCCCAAGGAAGAGTCAGCCTTTAGGCGCGTGGCTCCAGGAGCAGAAGAGGCATCACGTCATTCCCCATGCACAGTGTGAGCTCTGTATTCCCTTGGTCCTTCGGGAGAAAGAAGCCAGCACTGGCCTTTACCCTGTTCCCTTGGTGGGGAAACAGCACATGGAGGGGAGAGAAGAAACCCCACACTTACGGAAGTGTTGAACACACGGAGGCTGCTGCCTGCTGCTACATAACATGTTCAAAGGAGCAGGGAGCTTGTGTCTCTTGAACCAGAAAAGAAAAAGCTTTGAGAACAGAAACAAGACCGAGACTGTGCTATGTCTGAAGAGGTGTGAAAGCTGACTGCAGAAAAAACCTCACTTGAAAAAATGCCAGTGAGTGCAATTCAGACAGCTCCATCAAACACATCTACAAGAGGCTGACAAGCAGCAAGCTTCACTTCCAGTTTCCTGACACTGTTTTTTGGTTTTATCTATCCTTTATTTTTTTCTCTCTTTGTTAGTTGAGATAGAGTTTGATATTTATATATTTTTGCATTATAGTAATCCAGAACAGACTCTAGATTGCTTCATATCATGAAATTGCTCTGAAATCACAGCATGGAATCCATGGATGTATGTTTCATCAAAAAACATTTTTAAAATGATTGTACTGTAGTCACTAAAAGTGTTAGCTAGTTTTATATAACACCGTGTATATAAATATTGCAGAGGTTAGAGTTGTCCTTTTTTTTAAAATCATCCAGCATTCATAACTGAGCTTTTCATAAAACAGCTTTGAAAACCGGGATGGCTTTCTAAGAAAAGCAAACTTCAGCAGAGCCTGCTTTGAATTAGACGAGCTTATGTCAGCATGGTGTGTTTTTGGCAAAGAGATTTATTACGAGTTTTATTTAAATCAAAAATAAAAGCCTTTTAAAATCTTGCCAGTTAAGAACACCGTATGCCTTTGCTTCTTTGCAGCCTAAACTTACAATGGCAAAATGCAGACGAAACGTGGAGAATTTCTTGGAAGCCTGCAGAAGGATTGGAGTGCCTCAGGTATGTATTTCTACTATCCTGATAGAATGTTTTAGATGCAATTTTTGTCTGGTGCTTCAGAAAGTAAAACATTCTTTGGAAGACTGGATTAAAACAAAATCATTAAAAGTTTAGAAGGTTCAGGTACAAGCTGCCCTGCAGTATAGCTCAGACTTACCTTGCATGGTCTTCCAGAGCAAAATGAAACCAGATATAGTTTATCAGAGTGTAGTATATACAGTTTATATTTTAGTATAGTTTCTTGGATTCACTTAACTACTGTGCCTCAAATTCATAATAGCTGATGGCGTTTGAGTCTGCTTTTAGAACTGGCAGGTTCTAAAAACCAGTTACATTTTCTCAAGATCAGATACATGGCCGCTTAAAAGTGGGATAAAGTCTGGATGGTGGTTTGCATGTGTTATTTTTATCCCAAAGCTTTTCATGTTCCTTCACAATAATTCTCTTACATGAATGTCTTTACTGGCTTAAGAACAAGTCGCAGAATTATTGGTCTTTCTCTGATGGTAGCTGTTTTTGCATAGTTCCTAATTCTTTTGCTATGTACCAGTGGTAGAAGTCTGTCTTCTGGTATTCCTTGTCCCCTTTTGAAACTTTTATGATCTAGGAGGTAGAAACATATAAAATAGTCCATCTTACCCTGTTAGTCCAGTTATCCTGTTCATGCTGTCCTGTCCTTTGCACTTTGTCTTAGCAGCTGTCTCAGTACAAATAGTTTTAATACGTCATATTTTTCTTAATTTCTCTTCCAGTGCACTAATTGATTTGTTTTTTTGCACTGCTGAGCGTTGATGTTTCTGTTATAGGTGCTGATTTCTTTCTTTCATACTCTGAAAGGGACAGGTAGACCCAGTGACTCGTTTCCCAGCTATGTCTAAAGGCAGTTCTTGACTCAGTCATGCAGGATTTTCTGGTGTTTTTAGATCCCTTGCAGGCATTTGAGCCACTGGGATTTTAGGATGACGTGTTTTTTGAGCTGCCTGGCAGTTTCACATGGCTCAGTGGTGAATTGGGTTGGAATGTGGTGAGGAGTTGTAAGTGATCATTAGCACTGTGGGATCCTGCGCTGCTTTGGTCCCCTGTGAAACTTTGGGCTTTTAATCCCAGCAGAACTGAACAATATAAATTGATTTGGGGCAAAATTGTGCAATTCCATCCCAGCTTCCCTATTTATAGCTCCCTCAAGTATGAAGATAAAATTTTTATGGGATTGCAGTACAAAGCAGATCACTGGAATGACCCACAATTGAAAACAAACACAAAAGCCACTCAAGAAAAAGTCCCCTGTAAACCCAGGCAGCTCCATCTGCTACTCCTACTCTGTAGGACCTTCCTGTTTTTCTCATATATCTTGTTTTAATGTGAAGGAGTTCAAGGAGAGTCTCTCTGGAAGAACTTAGTGAAATACCCCACCTGAACTCTAAAGTTGCTGTCTCATGTCTGCATTACTTATCTATTGAGATGTGAACATAAGATACTTGCGTGTAGGAATGGTGGGACAGCCTGGTATGATATTCTTGAAAAGATGCCTGCATTTCTTTTTGCACTTCATTTCAACTCTAATTACAAAAATAAAAGGTTTTCTGAAAGCCTGGATCTATGTAGGAATACTTGCCTTCTAAGGAGAAGGCTACTTTCAGAAAGGGTTAATTACAGGCACCACAGCAGAGCAGCAATTTCTGTAGGTCCTAGGTGGTTAAAGGCCTTGGATCAAAGGAAACCTCCAGCTGAACAGGTTGATACATGCATCTAGATTTCACTGATTATAGCAGTTATCTGTGGGAAAGGCAGACAAGAGACACACAATGGGAATAGTTATCGAACTCCTGAACTCTAATTAGTAATAGATATTTCTGCAGGATGCTGCATTCAGGCATCAATTACACATAAACAATACCTTGTCCTGCTACTTTCATTAAGTTACATGTGGAGGCTGAACTTCGGTGAGTACTCAGTGCCAGCAGCATCTCAGACACCTGTAGCCTTTTCACTTCTGGAGAAAAATGGTTTTCACTAAGGCCTGGGTAAACTGCTGTTTTTAACAACAAGAAATAGTTACATGTTTGAGCTGTACAGGTGACAGGCACCTGACTGAACACTAAACATTGACATTGAGTTCTTTGCAATGGGAGTCTTGCAGATTCCTATGTGAGAATTAACCAGCTGTGATGTGCTTCTCGAACGTGTAGTTGTATCTGAATGTCTGATAACTGCTTCGTGGATGTTGCTATGGCTAACTGACTGACCTTTTTTTTCTGTCTGTTTTCCCTTCCTGCTCACACACTCTGGACAGGACAATCTTTGTTCCCCTTCTGACATTCTCCAGCTAAACCTCAGCGTTAAAAGAACAGTTGAGACTCTTCTTTCCCTGGGGACAGATTCAGAAGAATCCAGTCTTGTCTCCCTTTCCGTTCAGCTCTGGGGCTTTGTGGTGTTTTACTGTACCCTAATGCTAACGCTCTGTATGTTCTATCGCTGGGTCTTTTTCCTCTAGTGAAGGGTAGTGTTGCTGCTTCCTCCCTCCATCACTCCAGTGCTTGGGAACATTTTGGGGGTTTTGTCAAGACTGTGTGTATGACATGCTTTGTTTCCCACGGATGGGGCAGAGGTGACAAGTACGATGTGTGAACACATTGGTGCAGCCACACCACCATCCGTGACCTAATTCCCAGCTGTGTTTGCCGTGTCACGTAGAGCAGATGAAATGCTTTACAAGGGAGGAGGTGCTGTCCCTGGGCTCAGGCGAGGGGCTGGGCTCCAGACACGTGGTGCATGCTGTAGTCTGCTGACCAGTGGTGTAGTGAAAACTGCCTTGTCAGTTTGTGCCTCTGTTTCCCCATCTGTATAATGGGAATTGCAACCACTTTGGTAAATTGCTTGAGGATTATCTGATGAAAAATGTTAAACAATGTGAAGTATTTTTTTCAATGTCAGTGTTCTTGGTGAGATCTCACAGTCTTAGGAGACGTGGTCTGGTAAGTGTTGTCCACAGAACATCATAACTGTATTTTGTTTTTACCCCCGATCCCTTATCCTATGCTTCTGAGAGCATTTGATTTCTCAAATTAATAGACTGTTGTATTACTTTGAGTCAGGATTTTTAAAATAACTGTCAGTGAATCCTGAGCTACTTGAACTTTGTAACAGTTCAAGCAGAAAAATTTCAGAGAAATTAAGCTCTTTAACAGCTTTGAGAGAAGAGTTTTCTGGCACAGAAAGAAAAATCTTTAAGATTCTATCAGGTGCTACAGAATGTCATAGCACTTTGCTGTGCTCTGAATAAAACTTACCAAAAACTTGAGTTGCCATTTGATCTTGGCACCCCAACTCAAGCTTGTTCTGTGCATATTTCCTTCTTCCTCTTATCCTGTCATTTTCAGAAATACTTGTATCATGCAACTGCAGAAATGTAAGTCCCAGCTGCACAAGCACTCTTCACTGTTTTACAAAACTCAGGTAGTCTTCCATAAAGCTTCACAGCCTTTCCCTCCTTGGGGAAAGCATCCTGGTGCTTTAATGCTTTAAAATGTCTCAGGGACACCTCAGAATTTCAGGGCACTCCCCGTGTGTGTAACAGACCATGTCTCCTCAGAGTGGAGATCGATTCAGGGAGCTCTGCTCAGAGACCAGTGACAGGTAAGTGTTCAGGAAATGTGTCTTCAATAAAATTCTGTTATATCTGCAAGTGCAGTAAATGGCTTGGAAGCCCAGTGCAAGTGGTGTTGGCATTCCAGCCATAACCTGGAACACCTCTGAAGCACAGTTTAAGGTGCACAGGAGTTCAGCTGCAAATGTGGTCACTACCAGTAAAAATGTGTTATGTGTATGTGGGTCTCACGAGCTCTTGTACCATGAAGTGAGTATTTAACAAAGAAGCAAGTAAAAGAGCTGCTGCCCTCTGTCCAAGTCACACAAAGTGTTCTGTCCCAGCCAAACATCACTGAGGAAAGAGGGGACCTTTGACAGGGGGTGATTTGTTTTATTTTTAAGTAAGCTATTTTTGCACTGCTTACTGGTATGAACTAAAGTGAACTCGGTTCCTGTGTTTCTTAACTACTTCTAATGAACACTGTGATAAAAGCTGCAAGGGGTTTTACACTAACAGTGCCTTCCAGTTTTTAAATTTTGTTTGTCATTACTGTCTGTGGTATGGAGTCATTCCAAAGCTGTTCCCCCTTATCTGTTTGCATACATAAGAAAAAAGATAAGGCATATTTACTCAAGTTTACAAGTATTTTCTCAAAAAGCACACTTTTTTCCAAGTAACATGCATTTGCTGGAAGAAAAATGTATTTTAGCCTGATCATATGGCTTTCTGTGAGAATTTCGGTTGAGGTTCACTTGTTTTCTCTCTGCTCGGAGCTTTTCGGGAGAAGCGTTGGCTGCCACTGTTTGTGCTGAAGGATTTCTTTAACATCTAAAATCAGTAAAGACTCAAGGAGTGGAGAAATGCCAGTTGGTGTGAAAATAACACATGAAAAATAGTCTCTGTAGCTCTATAGGAAGGACACACTTGGGTTATTTTCTGCGGATGCAGAGAACTGTTGGACATGTATCCTGACTGTTGTGGAGTGAGGATTGCCAGGAGGTGCCAAGGACTTTCTGTAGGATGAGGCTTTAAATACATCTTAGACTGAGAATAGCACAACTATTAATAAACACTTTGAAACCTCTTTTTGCATTTTGCGTATTACTGTTACTCCTCAGGATGCTTTTGGGGCTCACCCGCTATAAGCGGGGGCACTTCTGGGAGATGAGTGAGTGGTAGTGACTCATTCCCTGCTCCACAGCAGGGCTTCCCTCACAGCTGTAGCTGAACAGGCTTGTCCCAGGAGGACTCTCTCCAAAAGTGGTTGTGATTTGAAAAGGAAGCTGTGGTTCCTCTCCTGCTCTGTGTTGTAGCACATTCATCGTGTTGAAGCAAAGCTTCCCCCTCCTCAAGGTCATGTATTACGGTTTCATAAACTGCTGCCATGTCAGTGGGAGCAGAGATGGAGGACAATTTGCTATTCCCCTCTTCTCCCACAATCATTTTCCAAATTCTTGTTTGTAGAGTTTCCTAATAAATTAATACCTGGATTAGCCCAAGGCCACCTTCCTTGAGAAGTCAAGGTCATGGTTCCTTTGTCACAAGCAGAAATCTCATGTCCTACCCCTGTGTGTGTGTGCTGCCTTTCCATAACATTTCATATTTCAGTCGCCTTTTGCTTAATTTTTTTTTTCTTTTCAGTTGAGTGGTTTTCATCCATTTTGTTTTTGTCTTTGTTTTGTTCCCCATTCAGGAGCAATTATGTTTGCCTCTGCATATTTTAGAAGAGAAGGGTTTGACACAGGTAGCTGTGACTGTGCAGGCACTCCTGGAGCTGGCACCCCCAAAGCAGCAGCCACTTCACCACTTGTCTGCTGTGTAAAGACCTCCGGGACCTTTTGGGTTACCTTGGCTAAGCAGAAGGACCTGAAGACTTTACTGCCCATGCAGTGCATCCAAACACACAGAGCTCTGTTCTAAGGAAATGAGTTTCCGTGATTCCTGACAGGAATGTTTTACTGCATTTCTCCATTTTTTTGGAGATCACAACAGTTTCCAGTAACATTTTTTATTATCAATATTTTTGCCCCTTATTTAAAAAAAATTATATTTCATTGGGAGAAGGGCAGGGAATTCCAGTGGCTGGCTGTTGGAGCCATCTGTAGAAACTGACCTTGCAGGATTCAGATATGGGTTTAGAGTCTGGAAAGCAATTCCTAGGGGAATTTGTGAAAAAAGGGTATTGCTGCAGTGGGCACACAGGGAATTAAATATTTTTCCTTACCCACAGGATGCAAAGAAATGGAGTTTCTTTGCCTCCAAAGAATGGCTGTTTTTATTATAATATTTTAAAAATTACATCACACAACCTGCAGTGTTTGATATCAGGGTCAAACCTCACACAGCTGCAACTTTTGTTGGCATGGCCTCATTACTAAAAGTTGAAGAAAAAGAAAACACTTTTTTTTTTTTCCCCAATGGAAAAATTACTGCATGTTTACCAAAAACACCTTAGTAAAGGATACTACATCAGATCTGTTCCAATGGTATTAATCCCATCAGCATTCTTGCTGGCTTCACTTTCTGTTTGGATTTTAACATGAACTTTATCTGAATACTTTTCCAACATCAGTGGAGGGAGATCTCCTGTGTTCTCACATCCCCTTCTGGCCACTAGGGCTGTGTTTGGTTACTCGGTGGTTTTGTGGGATCACCAGAATCCCGTGCATTTCTCTGCAGTGGGAACAATGCCAGCCCGCCCTGCTGATCATCAGAAGCCCAGCTACCAACCAGTACATTTACGAGGGGCTGAAGCATCCCCTGCAGGCACAGAATGGATCACAATTCCAGAGTTCCCTGGGTGGGCTGGGTGTTGTCAGAGCCGTTGTCTGCGCAGTTCTGAAGGGTTTGACAAGGCTTTCAATAAAGCCCTTTATCACTGGAGTTTATGTAGAGAGACGTGCTGGTTTTACAGAACTGACGTTACTTCTTCCTCTTTCCTCAAAATTGGAAACCCAGTGTACAGGAGTGGGAGAGGCAGCTGATGAGTTTTGCGTTTTTCTGGAAAGCTGATGTGCAAAAAAACCCCACTTCATTTGCTCTGGTCCTTGTGACAAGGCCAAGATCACTACATCAATTGCAATAATTTTTTTCCTCCCACAAAAAGACCTTAAAAAATCCAGCTCTCCACCCATGCAATTTTCCTGTGTCAGATTTTGCCCAATTTAAAGCATCCCAGAATGTTATGCTACTAATACATGGTGCACGGGGTCTGAAGGCAACTCCAGGCAGCAGTGGTATTCCTTCTGGGGATTTATTTGAAGAATAGACTGAGAGGATTTTATGCAGATAAAGGAAGAAGAAATGAGATTAGCTAAAAGTCATTTTTGCAGAAGTAAACCTGCCATGGGAGCTGCCAAGGACTGATCTTAGCTGCATTTTTTCCCTTTTGATTTGCAGTTTTGTTTCCGTTTTGTTTTGCTCCATGTGTTTCTTTCAAGGACCAGTGTGGTGACTGTTGAATCCCTTATTTCACATAATTATTCTAGTTGCTTCTTATTGGCATTGGTTGGTCATGCTTCAAGTGAAGAACACCTGGAGGGTGTTTAAAAGTGTCCAGCTGCAAAGAGAAACCTCCTCACACTGGGTAAGTGCAGCACCCTAAGCTCTGCAGGGAATGAAAGTGCCAGGAATTTGCAGTACCCCCAGGAAGAGCAGCTCCACACAAGCATCTTTCCCCCTTAAGAAGCTCTTGTGTTTCACTTAATTCCATTTGTGAGGAGCATTGTCATTCCTACGCGGTTACAATAGAGGTGTCTGAAGTCTCTGCCGCAGTTTGCTGAGAGGAAGATGCTGCCACTTGCAGGCAAAGACGCAGAGACACGGGTGTTCCTGGCATGTTTGTATCTGCATGTAATTTGAGAGAGGGAGGCACTGACTTCATCTTGGTTTCCAGCATTAGGTCACCTGTATTGTTACAGGGACTTGTTGCATTTAGCAGCACACCCATCGTGGGCTATTTAAGTATCCTTGTTTGAAGAAAACATTCCCTTCATGGAATTGCGAGGCTATGGTGATTGCTCCAGTCCAGCTCCCAGCACTTAAATGAAACTTAACAGTATTCAGGTTGGTGGAAGTTTTGTCATTTCATTAATACCAGTTTTTAATGGGGTGGGGGCTCGAGTCTGGCCTGCAAGAAAGGGCCCGTTCCTATTGCCATGTGTGGCTCGCAGGCACCGCTCAGCACGAGCCGGGCCCAGGGAAGGGCTGAGGCTGAGGCTGAGGCTGAGGCTGGGCAGGCAGGGGTGTCCCTGGCTCTGGGTACTTGTTCTGAGCATCCTTCACTCTGGCGGTTTCAATGTAGGGAAGTGTGTTAGTTTCACATTTATAATCCTGTGTTTTCATGCTGGCAAACACTAAATCTTGTCCCGATGCTTAGGACAAGAATCCAAACTTGAAGTTTCATCATACGGTTTATTTAATGTGTTACACCAAACCCACTTCAGTTCTCTCTTGCAAAATGGGTTGGGATTTTTCAGTGTAGTTATGTGCAATTTTTGTTGTATCCCATGAAAAGAATATTTGAAAGAAAACAGGTATAAAGTTCTGTACTGTGTGTTAAAGCAAAGAAGCAATTGTCTTTTCTCTCTGGGGCATTTCTGTTGGAGGATGTGGGAGGGATGCACCCCCGTGTTCCGTGCTGCTGGTGTTCCTGTGCTGACTCCATGGTGCCACCCCCCACCCCCAAACCCTGAGCAGCCTCTGAGGCTCGGCAGGTCGCACACTCCGGATGGAGCAGCCCAGGCACTCCTGAGCCCCTGATGGCACTGAGGGGTTGGGGCAGAGCAGCCGCGGTTTGGGTCTTCTCCCTTTGAAGGGGAGGCTTTTGTAAAGGCCCTGCCCCCGGTGTCCTGCTTAAAATCCATCAGGCACAACTCTTTACAGCGCCAGAGCACCTCTTGTTCTTGGTAGCAGCAGGATGGCAAATGGTATTTTTATCCCTTTATGACTATAAATGGTTCTTTGGAAAACTGTTTAAGAAACAGAGGACATGCAAGGTGAATTTGGACATCTAAAAAATTCTTTTGTATAGGTATTGTGATGTTCTACAAAGTGATCTAATTTTGTTATTTCTGAAAACAGTGTAAACGTGTAATTAATAGAGTAAAGGATTTTAAAGCTTCATCCCATGCTGTATGTCTGTAAATACATTCCATAATTTCTGTTACATATAAATGTCTGAATATTGTATATTTTAAATCGCCTGTATTCTGCCAGTAGTGTGAACTTCTAGCACATTGATAATATAAAAAGAAACCATGGGTATTTGAAATAAAGTTTTACAACTTACATGAATTGCAGTATTTCTTCCTGCTGTTTTTTTCTTGCATCAACGAATGTCACATTCTCTGTGTCAGGTGTTTATTCCCCTTCCACATCATCCCAGATGGCATTTGACAGGCCTACTTTGGTTCTCTACTTTTCATAGTTAACCAGGACAGAAAAATTCCAGCATTTTTACACAGATTCTGCGGCCACATCAGAAGCTTTTTCTTGGGGGTTATTTTTAACCTTCCCTAGACACTGTGATTTTGTACAGAATCCTTTGCTCCTCCCTCCCCAGCCTCTTGTTTTTTTCTTCTCTACGTAAATTGTATATTGTGGGTTTGGGATTTCCTGCTGCCAGTCCCAGTGCTCCTTGTTCTTGTCCTTTGGTTGCTTTTAGCGTGTCCTGGGTTTGAAGTATAAAACTTGCACCTCTGCTTCCTGCCCCTGCTGCATTTGAAAGTTTTATTATTTTTAAAGATATAAAAATGCAAGGCCTAGAACTTGCCAGAGATGCACAAACCCTCTGTGCCTCGTGCAGACTGTATTACCCCTCTGACATTGTTCCCTGCTCACCAGGCTGCTCCAGCATCCTTGTCTCACCTGGTGACCCCATCAGCCACTGGGGACAGCTCCATTCCTGCGTCTGTCAAGCCTGCCCAGCTCTCTCCAGAGAGATTTCTCTCCATTCATTTCTCCCCCTCAAGCTAAAGCTTCCTCACTAAGCAGCTTCCCAATCTCCAGCCTTTCTTCTCCATTTAATTCTGAGGAAAACCCTCCAAAGGGCTTCTGATTTCCCTGCAGAAAAGTCCATGGACGTACACTTTGATCCCATCTCTCCATAGCTGGAAAAATCAAGCAGTACTAACCCTGGCAAGGCTCCTCAGAACTGCCGGGTTTGGGACACTACTCCCTGCTCCTGTCACTGGATGTGCCACAGGCAAGACTCACGAATGTGCTGTGGTTTCCATGGAGCGAGGGGAGGCTCCTATGGAGAGCAGTGCCCCGGGATGGGCCGGGGCAGCCGAGGAGCTGATGGGTGGCACTGCGGGTACAGCCCCAGCCCAGAGGGTGTGGCCGTCCCCTGGGAGCTGTGAGCTCACAGGGTTCAGTCAGGCCCCCATCACTACCCCACAGGGACCAGGATGCTTCGTGTTGGAACCTGAGGTCCAGCACCCCCGATTTCATGGGAATAGCAAACCCTGTTCCACTGTTGCCTATTTTTGTTTCCAGAGCTGTTTCATTCTCTGCTGAGAAGCAAGTGCAGCCCAGCTGAGGCCACGCCTCAGATTTCAGTTGGCTGCATGGCTAAAGTGTGCCTGGAGTTTGGCATAAACAGCAGAGACTGACTACCCCTCTCTTATTCTGCTCAAACCCTCTGGAGAATTGATGATCAACTTCATTCCTTCCACTCAAGCAGGTCACCTGTTAACACCCCCATCACATATGCAAAACACAGGTCCATGGTGAAATGTACCGAGTCAGCAGCACATGAAGAGTTAAAACTGGAACATAACTCCGGGTGTTGCACTGAGGCACTTCCGGCAGCGCGGTGTAAGCACAGTCCTGGCTCAGCTTCTGCTGGCACTGGGCTGGAGTGATCCCTGCTCTTACCATGCATGGAGGCAGTATAGGAAGCAAGTGAATTTGTTCACAGCTTGGGTACCAGTGCTGGAATGGGAACGTGTTCAGGTTTCAAGCAAGCATCCATGCTCCAGCAGGAACACTGGCACTTCTAATGCAGTTTGTCTGGGGTGTCTGAAACTTCAGCACTGCCCTGATAATCGAGTCTGCCTGATAGCTGGGCACCAACCCCTTCTGTTCGGAGTTTGGAGCCAAAGGCTCTTTGCTCATGGTTTCAGCCATTGCTCATGAACTTCAGAGCTTTTGGCCCAGTTCAGATGAGACACAAGGAGGTTTGAAGCAGAGCAGACTGTACGGTTTGAGATAATCTCCGGCATGGGAGAGTCAGAATGCAGCCAGCTCAGCTGCAGGGCTTTGTGCACAGACCTGCGTGTGGACTGACCGTGGTGTCAGGAGCAGGGGTTCCCCTCGTGGTTAAAAGCAGCTCTGCTCCCTGCCTGCAGCCCCATCCCGCTGCACAGTGGTGCTGGCCGGGGCGGTGGGGACGGCTGTGACAGAGCAGCTCCCGCAGGCAGCGTGGCCAGCTGGCTTTTCCCATTGCTCCTCCCCTCCATCACAAGGCATTGGGAGCTATTCTGTCCATGAACTGACACTGTGCAGGACTGTGGGAATGGAAACCTGTGTGCTCTGACTGCACTTGTGTTTACACTACAAACCACGTTCTCCCCTGCTGACCTGACACTGGCACTGGTGGCAGGGAGAGCATGGATGGAGCCCAGCTGTGGGTGCCTTAGCCTCCCTGCCTGATCCAGAGCCACACTGGTGCTTTGGGGGCTGCAGAGGACGTTCTGTGTGCAGAGAATCCCATGATGGTGAGTTACTGGGCTGGTAAAGGATTACCTCCCACTATCTGTCTTGTTTCCACAAAGCACTTTCCAGGGGATATATAGGTGTTTCTCATTGCTTTGATGCAAATCCCCTTTCTGCTGGAGGAGCTGTCTCTGCTGTAAAAAGGCTCTATAAGGGCAGCTTCAAGATCTTTACCACAGCTTCACCATAACTGTGTTCTCCAGAATTGCCCGAGCTGTGTTACATGGTTTATTTTGTCCTGTCAGACAGAGAGACCACAGTACCCTGCCTTGCAATAGTCCAGAAGCCCATCTGTGGCCACTTTCTTTACTTATCTCCTTGCTCCAGGTTTTTTCTTCCCTGTTTCTTTCTGCGCTGGTGGCTGTTCCTTGAATAACTTTGCGAGTTCCTGGTAGCGGCCAAGGCATTTGCGGACCATTGTACCTTTCCACCAGGCCTGCAGCTGGAAGTGAGAGAGAGAGAAAGGCCTGAGGGGAAACACTTGCTGGGGTACCTGGTGCAGCTCAGTGGCTGGAGAGTCTTTCCTGTGCTCCCCAGCCGCAGAAGGGAACCCCCAGCCCACACAGCAGCCGTTGTGCCGGTGTTGGCTGTGCCAAAGGCATCTGTTGGTGGCAAGGGACGAGCAGGGGCACTGCCCCATGACCCTCCTGTATCACCTGTGCAGTGATACTTGCAGGAGACTGGCTTCTCCCCTTTTGTTCCCATCTCAAACCTGCAGCCAGCTGCTGGGTCTAAGTCCATCCCAGCAAAAGGAACAGGCTTTGTCCTTGGCTTGTGCCACCACACAGCAGCCAACTTTCTTGTACCATTTTCTGCCTAAACAAAGTCTGTGGCACAGATTATGAACTCCCAGCTGCTGATGAAGCAGCAGCACCTCAGCTTTGCTCCCCTTTACCTTCAGGATGCTCTTCTTCTCCAGGGCCTCCTGCTCTTTTTGTTTTTTTCTAGTGTCCTTTTCTGTCCGGTCAATGATGATGGTTTCCTCAAATGTCAGACACTGCAAGATAGCACAGGAGTGGCTAAAGCCAATGACAAACACATCCCCTAAACTGCAAGGCCGGCCTTCAGGGCTCACTGTGCCAGCTGCCTGCCAGGGCAGGGCGTACCTGGACCTGGGGCAAGGATTCTTCTCTTCTGGCTGCCTACAGGTACACACTTGCTATGTCATCCTTGCTACACACTTCCCACAACCCTGCCAGGACTGCTCAGGCCCGAGGGTCATGGTGTCACTGTGCTCCAGGGAGCTCTGGAGCAGCCCAGGGATACTATGTGAGTGTGAACCTTCCTCCCCCATCTCCATTATTTGATCTCTCCTAGATCCAGATGGCAAATGTTGCTCATTACCACCGTCAGTCCTCAGGCACTTGGAGCTGCTGCCAAAGTGAAACCTCTCACGGCCTGGGTGTAATTAACCCTCTGATCCCGTGCTGTAAAATGGCTGGCTGATGGCTTCCCAGGCAACAGCTGGTGGTGAGGAGGACACTTGGTCCCCCAGGCTAAGCAGCAGATGATGTACAAACACACTTGGGACACTGAGATGACAGTGTACAGAGTGAAAAATGAGCCCACAAGCAGGGAAATATCCAACTCTGTCCCATCATCTCAGATCCACTGACGGTAAGGAATGTTTACAAGTAAATTCCTTCTGGCTTTAAAACACACTTTTTTCTAGACATTTCTTTTTGTTCTGTGCTGCTGCTCTGCTGTGATCAGAGCCTAGCAGTTAAAGAGGAACCCAGTGGGGCAGGAAGGGTTCTACCCAGAATCATCTCCCTGATAACAGAGCACTGTGCAGCTGGGAATGTGTGTCTGCAGGATGGGATGAGCTACCTTTTCCAGTCTCAGCCTGTCTTACCCTGATATTGCTAGAAGGAGCAGATTTGTTCAGACTAAGGCAGCAAAGCAAGATGAGGTGTACTGATGGGATGGGACAGTACATTTGCCCCTCACAAAGGCTGTCAGTAGCTCTCTCATTGCTTGCTGGTATTTGAAAATAGCTATAGGGGAAACATCATCATCCCTCCTTGATGTCACAGGTGGCAAATAGAAGTTGACATCTCAGTCATTGCCTTCCCAGAACCAGTGCTATAATCACAACCTATGCCTCAAAATTACTGATTTTTTTTCCACGGTCCTGGTTCCTTATCTGAATGAGGGTAGGAAAAAGCCCAATGCAGTCTTGCTTGGCTGAACACAGAAGTGCTGCTGTCTTACCTCCTTGGCAAATTTCTGCATCATTTTCAAGTTGTCTGCCTTTAATGCTCTTAGATCATCCAGTTCTTCATCTTTTGCATGAGTGTCTTTTTCATACTTCTCCATCCAGTATTCCAGCTTCTCTGCCACCTTCTGCATGGGGAGAGAGTGGTGCTCAGCATGGTGCAAAGAGTGCACGTGAGAGGTTTGCTATTATCACATGGCCTGCTTTCAGGTGAGAGTCCTGTAAACTGTGCATGGTCAGTGTTTCCTTCTTGTCTTGAAAGGATCAGACCTCTGCTCATAAATTACTGCAGGCCCCTCGCCAGGGTTCACCAGGGAAGCCTCAGCACTGGGCCCGGGATGAGGAGATGACGTCGGGCTCTCAGAGGTGTGTGATGGATGGAGAAGCCCTGGGGGTTAGTTTTGTGCAGTCAGTGCTGGTAAAGCAAGGGACCAGAAGCCATTCTTTGTGTGCATACAGAGGGAGGGGTGGGTAAAAAGAACAATTTGTCAGTGGGAAGGCTTTTATCCTCGGCCTGGCTCCCTACCCACTTTCTGGATTAAGCTCAGTGCACCAGGAATAAGGTCCCAGGGGACAGCTCGCTATTTCAAGTTGTGAACTTGGCTTTGTGTCACTCGTGAACAGGGCAGGTGTTTCTGAAACAGTCACCCAGATGACTTCCTCCTATTCACCAATAACTTCTCCATAGCAACGACTGTGATTGCTTCCATGGAAAAATAATCTGAGGAAAAGCATCAATCTCATTACAGCATCACAGCTGGACACACAGGGGAGATGGAGGGCATGGTCATCCTCCTCCCTGCGGGCCCCTGCAAAGCCACCAGCTGCTGTCTGAGCACAGAGGGGCTGGTGCTGGGCTGTCTGCTGGAGCTCAGCCAGGCTCAGCGTGTACTGGGACAGTCCCCTCGCTGGGAGCGTGATCAGACCAAGGCTCTGGGGTACAGAGCACACTGTTCAGTTGCTCACAAGATACAGCACTGGTTTGCACTCAAATTGCATTTTTAAAAGACTTATTATCTCCTATTAAATTTTGTACTGGCAGTGACATCAGGTACCCTGCAGTAGTGCAGGTCTTCTTCCAGTCACACCATTGATGAGAGGCTTTACAGTGTTATTCACGGTAAATTTATTCCCTGTGGATGACAGGCATGGTCTGAACCTCTGAATCAACGAGGACATTCATGCTGGTGAAAATGTGTACAATAGTTGCGTGTTAGCAAATATCCAACCCCACTTCTTCCTCAGATAAAGAGAAGGCAAAACTGGGCTGGCAGTTTGTGTCCTTCCCTCCCCAGTGTCCCCTCTGTGCAGTCCTTGGCTCTGTGAAGCTGCTGCCCTCGCTTTGGGCTCGTCACTGGGGTTCTGGGAACTCCAGCTACTGCCAAGGAGGGTCTAAATAAAATTCCAATTAGCCAAATACAACTGTCTGAGGAAGGAAAAATCCATAGCACCTGAGTAAACAATGTCATTCATTACATGAACCCTCATCTAAGGAAATACATCTATATGTAGCATATCCCAAGTCTGGAAGAGATGGGTTAATTAAGACTTGAGGATAAGTAATCATTCTGCAGCAGTCATTAACCAGGTACATTTGATGGAGCAGTAACTGTTTTCCTTTAGGCACTAATTGATGATGTAGTGTTTATAGGTTGCTATTTTAAGCATTAGCTGACAGCCTCAGATACCTGATATTGTTGCATGAGGAAATTTTCAGCCTCAGTGTGGACTTGAATCTCCTCATCAGTTTTGTTCTTCAGCTTCTGTGATCAGAGCAGACAGAACACGTGAGAGACAATATTGGTGTACACACACTCTGCTGAAAGCTGAGTAAGAGTGCCAGAGCTCTGTGTAGTCTACAGACATTTTTTCCAGCGATAAAATTAACTTAGGCAGTCCTTGCCCCTGAGCCATCCATGAAAAAGGGACAATTAGATCAGACCTTGATCAGTTAAAAAAAGATGCTGGCAAAACCAGAACAGTTTTCTAGTCCAGTTCACCTTATGGGCACCTGAGCAGCTCTATCAGCATAATCTGCTGGGGGCAATGCTGGGAGCTCAGGCTGCCTGTGTTGCTAAACACTCTTGTAACCACCCCTTTGCACATACTTATGGATCTGGTATTCTGACAATGGCATTACTTTAAGCATTTCCTGTCTCCTGCAGCCATGCCATCCATGTTGTTGCCGTTTGCAGGATCATACAGAGAAACAATAGAAGAAATAAAGGTTTCTAACCCTGATGAATTTCCCGATCCAGTTCAAACAGTTGTGCTGGTGACTATAATGGAGAACAGAATGGGCATCTGGGGAGCGAGGGAGGGCTCTTCCCTTACTAGATGGAGATGCCTTCCAGTATGGGCCTTGGGGAAGGGCTTACCTGGATTTCCTTGTCCAGGTCATTCTCTGCATTGCTGCACTTTTTCTGGGTTAGGTGGACCTGGAGATCTGTGTTTTTCTTCATGTAGTAGCTCTTTGTGTTCAATTTGGCAGTCTTCTCTTGGAGCTTATCTTTGAGGCCATCAATGACCTTATCTTGGTTCTAGTGGAGACAAAAGCAGCACAAAAGCAAGCCTGAGGTCAGCTCACTGTTTCTTAATCTCTCCACTCCCTGATAAACTCAGATGAGACAAGGCTGTAGGATTCACACTTTCCCTGAATGCTGCCTCATTTCAAGGAGCATTTCAAAGGTTAGTTTGATCTGTAACCCATACAGACCGCAATAAACCCCTCAGCAAGGAGTGATTGCCTCTGGAGAGGGTGGAGTAATGAACAGAGTGGGACAAGAAGGCAGGCCTTCTGCTCTCTGGTCCAGAAATGGATTCAGTCATGCTTAGGATAAATATGAAAAAAAGCCAAATAATTTTAACTACTTAAAGTTAGCCTTTACTTTTCCTAAGTCTTGGATTAGACCATCTCACTGAGTGAGCATCTGTAAGAGGAGGATAATGTCTCAGCCCCACAAAAACCAAAGTTTGTTATCCTAAAGTATACTCTGTTCCTTGGATTCATTTTTTTCTAGTTATGCAGCAACTGTTTAAACACAATCTTAGGAACAGGTGTAAATCTAATCCTGATTTGCTCGTATGTTTAAACAGTTCTTTCTTTAAATCTTACCCGGTAGGTGGTGCCCACTTTGTTATAAAAACATACAGCCAGGGCAAGGAAGAAGTGTCAAGGAAAAACTAGCTATAAGCTCCCAACCTCTCCCCACGCCTTGCTTTGCGATGGAGCTGAGCTTTACTGGGGGAAAAAGCTCAGCTTTCTGTTCCCTAGAGCTCTCCCTTAGGCAAGAATCCTGAGTGTTAACGCCCTTCTCTTTGCTTTCCTGCCCTGCTGTGATGGGTTTGATATTCATCAGCCAAAGCTCGAAGCTGAAGCTGAAGATGAAATACCAAAGTGCTGGCATTTAAACGTTTTGAAGCCCACATATCTTGTCTCTGAAGCACCTCGCATTCCTTTGCTGTGTAAACATGGAAAAATGCCACAGGAAGAAGCCAGCTCAATAATGCTGTGTTTGAAACCCCTGCAGCATGACTCATTTGGAAAAGGTTTCCTTATAAGAAGAGTTTGGAACAGTTAAAGGGAAAGTCCTTCCTTCTGCACCCCTTGTCGGACATAGTTAGGAAAAGTAAAGTACATTTATAAGGTTCAGGATAATTGGGGGCCTTGGCTGATGCTGTTTCGTGGGTTCAAAGGTGTTCACATGGTTTTGAAGGTTTCCAACATCAGATACTATTTTTAAGGCCATATCATCATATGACTGCAGACAGCTACAGACATGAGCTGTTTGTGCCCTGTTAAGGTTTCTGGTATGGCCTTTATTTTCCCTGGCATGGAATTTTGGTGGCCATTAGGAGGGGTTGTGTTCCCAGTCAGTAGACATGGGAGGTGAGACAATCTCTATTTTAAGATTTCTGGTTCTTCTTGGGTCATAGTGGAATCATGTCTTAAATTGAGGGACCAGCAGAGAAACTGAGGAGATGCTAATAAAAACCCACAATTTTTTGTGGCACTGAGGCTCAAGAAAGTCAAGCACTTCTGATATCAGTGTTTTACTGCTATCTGCTAAAGATCTGCAAACAGGCCAGAAAAGAAGAGTTCAGCCTAGGTTACAAAGTACTCAAAGAGTCAGGGCAGAGCATGAACTTCTCACTAGGTTATTTTCTTTTTCCTTTCATATTTTAGTAAAGAAAAAAGTGCTTTTGATTCGAGCGCCCAGGCCTCAGCTGGGATGCGGACCCATCTGCTCTGTTGTTTTCTCTGTTGTATGGCTTGTCTGTGGTTTGGATTTGGTCTGCAGTGTTGTAAAACATCCTGGTGAGAGGTGGGGAGTCTGGGGGCTTGGTTACACAATCCAAAGCAGACAGCAAGTGAAATGCAAAACCCCACTGGTGGTTTACAGCAGTGTCCGCCTGGATGGGGAAAGTCGGCTGCAGGCGTGAGGGCAGCTCCTGCTGCTGGGCCTGGTGCTGCAGGACTGGGGCACATCTGGGATTTAGCTGCAGGTAGTAAATGCAGCAGTAAATGCTTGTGGGCACCATCTGCAGAGTGTGCTGTTCCCTGAACTTCAGGGACAGGCACGGGGAAAATGAGTTAATATGTATTCATTCTCGTTTATCATAGGTCCATGCCAGGACACGGAAGGCTTTCATAGCTGATGCAGTAAATCTCTGGGCTGCTTATTTGGGATGACTTCAGCATTGAATCTGCCAAACCAAATCATCCCTCGTGTCCAAAACTATCAGAAAACTGGCGGAGACCAAGATCAAAACCCAGGAAATAGTTGTCAGGAGCCAGTCTGCTTCACAAGCAGGTAAACAAGCTGATTTTCTCTGATCTTTCAGCTTGCAGACATCAGCTCAGAGGCCTGTCTGCTGTCACCCGGTGCCACAGGAGTCTGCCCCACAGATGCTGTTTGGCTGCAAAAGAAAGTGCACTTAGCTGGAGACTTTATCCACACTCCTGTGTTTTCATTTACTTTGATTTATCTCTTTTGTAAGTGCCACCTACATCTCCCAGCTCTTCCACAGCAATTAGTGTTTACAGTCACTTAGAACACAGCTGGTTACGAAAATAGCCAGCAGGAGTAAACAGTCTGAGGAATTCTCCAGCAGTCAGATGCAGCCATTTGGCAGGGGAAGGGGTGAGAGCCCTGCTCTGCCTTGCTCTCACACCGAGTGCCTTGGAGCTCAAGGCTTTCCCTGGCAGCTGCACCATCTCAGTTTGCAGGGCCTGGAGATGTGCTTGGATCTACACACACCTGCTGCAACCTGGGCTCACTCCCCCTGAAACCACCACACGCAGCCCTGCAGGCACTTCAATAAGGTGTAGCCTGCATCGATGTCCCAGCTCTAGCACATCCCCAAGGACCGTCTGGGCCCAAGGCACAGCAGGGCTGGCGGGTCAGGCTTCAACAGATCAGCTTCTGCAGCCCTGGGCCAGCTCATCTCCGATCCCAGCAACTGCGGGAGAGCCACGGGAGGGGCAGCCTGCTGGCAGAGGGAGCAGAGCTGTTGGCAGCAGCACTCCTGGGGAAAGCCCTGCCCCTCTGGAGCCAGGTTTGGATCTCATGCACCAGCTCCAGGTCCTGCTGTGCTGCTTGGGGCTCTGCCAGCAGTGGAGCTCAGGACCATCACAAACCTTGTGCCTTCTACTGTAATCATCCACTGCTTTTCTCCAGTAGAAACATGCACCAGTGGGGGTGTATATATGTTTAAAACATTCCACTCCATTGATGCGTTTACTCTCCTGGGAGAGGAAAAGGGAAGAAACATGATGGGGTTTAGTCTTACTACTACAAGCACAACTGAGTGGTGCACTGATACAGTGGATCTGTGTGTGTTATGACAACCCACAAAGAATTAAAGTTACAGACCTGTTTTCAGTGGTACTGTGGTGAAATGGCTTGGATTTCTGTCTGGTTGGTAGCTGCAATAGTACTGCTTTGTTGTTATAAAATGACACTTGCACACACATATGACGTGAGTACACCACAAAATCTACAGGACATAAAAAGTCTTTGGGTGAAGAGAAATGCAGGAATGCTAAAGTTTACATTCCTAAATTTTTATGTTAAACTGTATCATCTAATATGTTATTAATCTGTTTCCAGACCTGTACAGACTGCCATTACTTGTCCAGGGAAGCAGAGAAAGTGAGTATTTTTATACAAACTAGAAAATGAACACTGCAGCAGCAAACAGAACCCCTGCAGCCAAACCTTAGCCATCCATGCTGCTCCTGCACAGAGAGGTAAGAGCAAAACCAGATGGATCATTTCAGCTCCTGTAGAGACATCAGTGCTTTCCAAAAGAAATGAAAACAAAATAAAAAAGAACATTTAGCATTTGATTTGTGTTCCATTAGAAAGAAAAATGAGCTGAGCAGGCTAATACACTATTAATTAACATCTTATTAAGAGGTAGCAAGGCTGAAAATACAAATGCACAGGCAACATGAGTGAAACAAAGGCCGTGTTTTTCTGGTTCCAGGATTAGATTTGCTCGCTTTTGTTTTCACAACCATGTAGGCTTTTGTCTACAGGTCTGTGCATTATTATTGTTGTTCAAAGTACTCCAAAGTCAGCAAGCTGTATTTTTATTTTTAATTAGTTGGCAAGGTGACAAGTCATGCAAGTGTCTGTAAAACTGCCTATGGGAAAATCCCATATGAAGCAAATAGCAATTATTCTTCCTTGGGAGACACAGTGAGACACCATCATTTTTGGCACAGGAGGAAAGCAGTACTTTAAAGTAGTCTTGTCTTTGATTTGTTATCAAAGCTGAAACTGTAAGGAAGTCCAGAAAAGGACTTTTAAGCTTGAAATATTAAAAAAAAAAAAAAAAGTCCCAAATGAGTACAGATCCCACTTGATGAGGCAAACCCCAAGAACGGAATTAGCACTGCAAGGACAAGGAAAGCCCCCTCTCAGCACAGGAGCTACACACATTCTTATGACTGCAGGAGGTAGGAGAGGTGCAGGGCAGGACACAGAGAAGTGCCCCCCTGACTGCACAGTGCCAGAACACTGCTGCTGGTACAAGACAGGCTGATTACAGCCCCCCATACACCGGACCCTGGGCAGGCATTAAACCAGAACTGGATATGTGTATTGTGTGCACAGTCATGGTGAGGTTTGAAAAGCACTACACAGAAGAAGAACTACCTCATCACATTCACTAGCTTGAGGAATGGGAGAACAGGAACTTCCCAGGAGCCATCAGAGTCTGACTGAGAAGAGACAATGTGCAGAAGCAAATAGATCCTTCATGTTTTTACAACCATCCTGTACTTACAATTAAACTTTCCACTGCACATGCATCCAGACTGCCAACACAAAACTTTCATGTACTATTAACCAAACTTTACCAACATGTCCGTGGCTTAAAATTCCTCTCTGTAGTCAACTATATCCTGTCTTGATTATGTCCACACTTTTGTCCAAAGACAAAATTCAGTGATACCGATTCTTTCCTCAGATGCCCTTGCTGTCCTCTTGCTCACTCCTGAACCAAGCAGCATATTCTTGTTCCTCTGCCAGCCCTGTATAGCTCTGACCCTGACTGCCTTTTGCTTGTTTGCTATCACACATCTCCTGCCTCAGCCTGCCCAGGCTACTTTCCGTGTTGAATGAGCATCAAGTCTGAGCAGTCTGGTGAGCATCAAAGTGACCAGTGATAAGCCATTCAATTGATCTGCACTTGTGTAGCAAGTCTGACATTTCCAGAATGCCCCACATTTACTGTGCATGCACAGACCATTTGCATGATGCAGACAGAAGGGCTGAAGCTTTCCAGAAAGATCAAGTTGACAGCATATGTGCAGTAACATTGATCTGCCCTTGTGTAGGTATGTTTGGGATTTTCTAATGTCTGGAAGCCTAGAGAAATAGATTAGTAAATTGACATTTTCCCCAGACAAAAATGTAGGTAGAAAAATGGCCTGTCCCTATGCTAGGTGTCTGTCTTTCTCACTCCCTCTTTGGCACACTTCCTTCCATGCCAGGTGATCTGCATGAGTAAGTATGACAGAAACTTAGATACTGTTATCTTCAGATAACCTTTTTCTTTCTGATTGCAGGTATCTGTACTTTGTCACTCCCAGCAGTGTTTTTGGGACATTCTAATTTGATCATTGTCTCGCATGATTATAAACATTTTGAGCTCCCATTTGAAAACCACCAGACACTGCTCTTAAAGCCATTAGTGGGCTTATTCCAAATACAAATGTTTATTGTAGCTATTCCACTTCTGTATTCCTAAATGATGGCTTATTACGTATGAACATGTCCTCTCTGAGTGCTAGTTCCCGGGCAGCAGAGGCAGCTTGCTAACAGGCTTCCCCCTGGCAAGATGCCCAGTGCTAAGTGCTCTCACCTGAAGGGCTTTTTCAGTTTGTTTCTTGACATCTTGCAGCTGTTTCTGGAGTGACTTTACCTCCTTCTTTCCTTTTTCCTCCCTGAAGTGGGAAAATACAATCACTTGAATATATCAAAAAAGACAAGAGCTGTTTACCTAGAAGGGAAACTTCCTGTCTCCTGATACTTTGTGGTAAGATAAACAGAGACTTCTCACCAAAACTACAGTAAATTTCAGTAAATCCTGAAAGCAGAGGTGCACAGACTGAGCAAGGTAGAAAGGGAGAATGAGCCAAAAAAACAGGGGATGCTCTTGTTGAAAGCCTGGAGTGGACTTAAGGATGATGCAATTCCTATAGCAGAGAGGTAAGATGCCTGTCATTGAGTCACAGTTTCTATGTTCAGGCAAAAATGTCACTGATTCTGTACAGAAACAAGTCTGAGCAGCAGAGAGTGCCAAATTGTGTGTCATTATATATATTATATGGAGAATGTTTCTTTCATATCAAACTTAAAATCTGCCCCAGGTTCTGAGATCCATGAAGGGATCTGAGTGAAGGCCAAAAGCTAGAGAGGTGTTCAGCTGTCTAAAACAAAACAGATGCAGTAAATGTTCTGGGTATTATTATCTTATTTCACTTGGAGTGCTTATCTAAGCTTTCATGCTTATGATTAGTTTTAAAACTAGTAAATACTACAGCTGACCCCTGAAATTTTGTATCCTATCCCAACTCTTACAATCACACAAACATTTCATTTTCAGAGTCCTTATCTGGGTGACTATAATGAACAAAAGCTCCTGATAAGGAGTCCCTGTGTCACTGCAGATGGCTTTCAGAATAGTGTATTTACACAAACCCAGGCCAGTATTTATTATCTTGAAAGACAGATCCAATTCATTCCATGAAAAGATTGTATAGTACAACAGAGTGGCTAGATATGATTGACAGAGTGGAATAAAAAGGATTATATCCTTTCTGATTATAATTTGTCTGATCTTTTCTGCCTTCCGGTATTGGATAGTTCTTCCACAACCAATTGCTACTCTCATTCTTGCTTTCTGTCCCTTCCATGGATAAACAATACATCCCTTGGTTTTAAGCAGTGGAAGAGTTGGGTTTCATGCTTGAAGTCACACGTTCCACTGGAAGCTGGGGATTTGCCCTGGAGGCAGATCCCTGAGCCACCACAGGAGCTGTTCCAGCAAGTTGAACTCCTGACAAAATCACGACTTAGAGCAGCTTTGCTGTACACCCTAAATGATGGGCCTGAGCTGCTACATCGAGGTAGCTTTAAAGTGGTCAAATATTTGTCTGATGACTGTGATTGTCTCTGACAGTCCTAGGATTGAACCAGAGCTGTGCATGCTAAAAAAACCACCAAACCTCTAGTGCTCTGAAGTTTGAGCTAAGGAATCACCAGTTTGAGTTGAGATGATAACAAATCTGTACTCTGAAAGATTTGGGACAGAAGAGGATCTACAGTGCAGTGGCTGATGGATTAGCCTTAAATAAGACAACTTCTCTGTCACCATCTGTGCTAACTCCTCACTGCTGATGGGAAAAGAGAGCCTATTAGCATGTAGGTCAGAGCAGATTCTCCTGGGCATCAGACAACCTAAAGGCCATATGTTGCTGGCCCTGATTTGAACAGATTCTCTGCAGCTCTGGCTTTCCCTGGGGACAGGAGGCAAAGATCAGGGAGCTCCTACATCACATTATGTTTTAATTGAAATAAGGCAGCATTTCCATTAATGCAGCCACTGGTGTCCACTGTGGTCAAAGTTCAGGCAATTCCTACCTCAGATCAGTATCAGAACCATTCACTATTTCTTTCCAAAGGGAAAAGAATTGCAGTTTGTAAAGCAAACAGAATAATTCAAGTTGAAAAAAGCAGAATCCCTTCTGTATTTTGGTTTTGTTGGGGTTTTTTCCCTTTTCACCATGCACTGAAAAGAAATGGGTTTGGCTTTCAGCTCTTAAGCAGGGAAGAACTGAACACAAAACTGACCTGATGAGGATGTCATAAAGCTTGCTCTTCTTTTCCTTCTCCCTCTCATTAGCTTCTGTTAGGCTATTAAATGTTCCTGATTCCTGCATCTTTTTCATAGTGATTGTAATTATGTCACTTGCATACTGCCTGCCAGGAAGAAAAGGAACACAACAGTACTTTACAGGTGCTCCTAGTACAGTGTCTGGCACCCTTAGCTATGACTGTTTACAGTAAAAATTAAGAAAATAAAAGATCCTTTTTCTGGTCTTATGTCCTATCAAACCCAGGAGCGCTTTCCCACGGTATCTGCTTCTTGTATGTCTGGAGAACTCTGTATCAGGAGTTGGTTGAAGTTTATAATTTTAAAATGTTGCCCTGCATGCGACTCTGGGAAATAGCATAAACATATCCATGCTGTGCCAGACTGTGTTGCCATTAGGAAGAAGGCTGCTCTCCTGCAGTAGTGATGATAGATAGGTGGATCTTGGAAAATGAGACCTGGGGATGCAATACATGGGCTTGTCCAGTTTATTGAATGCCATGATGCATGTGGCATTTACATTTTAGCTGCATTTTCCTCATTTGTGTTAGAATCTTCTTTAAGCCCTTTGTTGAAATAACATTAAAAGACAGAAGTCAGGATGCAGAAAAATACATACTGAACATTCAACTCCACAACCAAAGGCTGCTGGTATTTCTGCAAATCAAGGCACTGGATTAGGTGCAGGAATAGTTTGTTTTAAAAAATAAAATCGTTAGTCTTTATGTACATTATCTGTTCTATAAAGGAGAATGGCTATAATGGCCACAGGATGTCTGAGTTCAAAAACAAGGCTCAGATCTCACTTTGCCTGTGGGATCTGCTAAGGGAACCTGACCCCCGGTACCAGAACATCAGCACTGATTAGTACCTGCCATGAATTCCACCCAAGCAACAATTATCAACTGGGTAAAGCTTTACAACTCCATTCAAAATAAACTGCTGGTCATTACATGGAATCCAGAGGCAAGCAAAGGCCAGAACCAAAAGGCCTATAAATCTAAACCCCACTGCTATCCTTAGAGGAACTCCTTCCAGAGCTAGATTGAGGTACTCTGGCAGTGGGAGAGTGAGGAGTTTGTATTTTTGCTTTCAAGAGATAGACTGAGAACTTAACAGCTCTGAGCATCCCCACAGGTGCTTCACTCACCTGTCAGCCTGCATTTTTCTCAGCTTCTCTACAGACAGAGTGCCACGTTTCCTGGAACTTCTGGAAAAATGATGGGTTCTTTTTCGATCTTCATTTTTCCTGAGCTGCTGCTTGTGTTCAGTGCTTTTCAGGGCTGTGGAGGTAACTCTCTCCCCACTCTCTTGCTTTGCTGACATAAGCTCTGGGTAGTTAATACCTGGCTCATTCTGGGTCTCTATCATTTCTTTCATTTCCTGAGTGCCAGTCTAAAAGGGAATAAGAGAGACTGGCTTGCACATTGAGCATCAGAAATAAACCCTCTGCAACATTACGTGAGAGGAAGAAAAATGAATAATAAACCAGAATGAAGTTATGTGGAGAGCAGCTCATAGTGCATGTTACATTTTGCAAAGGGTGGAAGATCAGAAACATTTATATTGGTTAGTTTTGAGCATACAGGGTAGCTTATTGAAGTTTATGGGCTCAAAAGTCCTAAAGTGACAGGGCTAGAAAAGCCCTAAAAAGGTGAATTCATCCACTCCAAGAGATGACAGTTCAGACTGCGACATTCCTGACATGTTCTTAATGACCCACAGCAATGGAGACCACACACCCTTCTGTCATTGCCACCATTCACAACAATCTTTACCATAAGAAAGTTTTTTCTCCTCAGCAGCAGTTGAACCCCTGGCTTGTTGTCCTGGTCTCTGTAGGCACAGAGAACAAATCATTTCCTCCTTTTCTGCAGCAGTTTCTAGGTACTGGAAGAGTTTTAGCCTGTTTGTCCTCTGCCTTCTCTCCACCTTAGACATTTCCCACTGCCTGTCTCCATGACCTTTCCCTATAATATTATTATTATAACTAGAGCTGTGTAGAAATAATGGTGATAGACATCAGCTGTCTGCTTGGCAGGTTTTTTGAGAGAGTGACAGCAGAGGAGTATAACATGAATTCAAAGAAGAAATTCAAAATATTGGCAGCTCTCCTCTTCATGGAAAGGTATCTTGTGGCTGTGTATAATTTCATTTTAAAAGTCTCAAAAAAAGAAAAAAAACCCTATAAAAACACTGTAAAATCAGCTAAGCTCTTTCTTCTAGGAATTTCTCTGCTTTATGTGTTATGGGTAAAATGCAGGTGTATACACTGGGACATTAAAAGAACATTTTCTTGCCTGCCTACCAGCATTTCTGTGGCTGAACACTTCATAACAGCACTGCTGACTCTGGCTAACACAGTCACTGCCAGCCCCATCCTAGTCCACAGCTGCCTGCTCCCCACCCTGGCTGCTTGGGGAAGTGGACAGAGAACTCACTGTGATGAAACATTTTCCAGCAAAAAGAAAAAAAAAAGGTTATTTTTAGCAGCAGCAATTCTCAGTCCATATCCTTCCACAGCCACACACACATTTGTGCCAGCAGAGCACACAGGGCAGAGTAAAAACAAGTGGTCAGGGCAGCAGCTGTGGATGCCAGGAGTACTTCCAAAAAGTTACTTGTCAAGCAAGTCAAGCAAGGCTCTGACAGTGGTCTGAGATGTTGCTGCAGTCTGTGAGGGCACTGCAAGGGGCTGCTTCATTCTGAGTGTCTTGGACAACTCTGGATGGGATGGATCAGCCTCTGGCAGTGCCTGACTCATCTCTGACTATGGAAGGAGGCTAAATAACTACATGCTTAATTTTTGGACTGTTAAATTCACATTAAATCAATCATATGCAAAGTATACACAGACCAATGAAAATTGCATCGTTAATTAGTAAAAAAAGGGCTTAAATAGCTGTCTGGTAATGGCTGTACTTCAAAAAGAACTCATTTTGGCAAACAAACTGCTCTCATATCCTGTAGATTTTATGAATGATCTGATAGATGGTTTTTCTTGTCTGGGAAAGTTCAAGACAGGCAATAACTGTGTTGTCTGTAAACAGTAGGGACTTACCCACTAGCAAACACCAAATAACTATATAAAAGCAAGAAGTTTGTAAACTGCATGTGTTACCATCTGTGTAGTCTCCTAACAGCTTGTCTGTTGCCCAAAATTCGGCAAATAGAAACGCTGCCTCCCTCTGGGGCATGCACTGTGTGAAGCAACATGCAAGAGCATCCCATCTGGAAAATCAGTGAGGTGCTGGCCAACACTATGATTAATCCTCTCAAAAACGTCATCGATTGAAATTTAGATGTCAGTCTTTGAAGACGCCATTGATTTGTCTGACTGACAAGAGCTCCAGGGTGCTTTGCAAACACAGATGCACGAATAGAATGAAAACAGCCAAATGCAAACTGAGAAATGGGGAGGAGTAGCAAATTACAGAGCACCAAAGTTAGCAATGGCTTCCCTAAGCCATTTTCTTGTTTCTAAATTGTTTCCTTCTCAATTTGTTTTGGCATCTTTAAGAACACAGGTAGGGTTTATAATCTGTGAGAAAGCTGTGTTCTAAGACATGACGTGGTGAAAATGAGCGTCTGTGATTGAAGAGAAAAGCAAAGGTGTTTTCTCTATAATTTAGGTGTACGTTCAGTAGGTCTATCAACATGAATCTGTGTCTGAAGGACAACTCCTACTTCCCAAAGATATGCTCTTGTCTGTGTTTTGTTGCTGGCACATAAGAGCTGGCACATCAGCTCAGAGAAGGAGGAGCATGCTCTGGGAGCAGGTGAGGCCGGCTCCCAGGAGTCTTTCAGGGGAGCAGTGCCCTCTATGGCACAGTCTCAGCATCGTTCCTGCCCTGAAATGCACTGTAACTCCAGCTGCTACTGCTGCTTTGCAACGTCTTTTTTGAAAAGGTAATATGGAAAGGAAACACATAGAAAACATGTTGGTTTACCTTCCTCTGGCATTCTTAAGTGGTGCCTTAGACAGAGTAAACAGCATTAGATGCCAAAACTCAGATCCCAGTATTTATTTCCATCCTGGACGCATACTTTTTTCTTTAGTTCATCTTAAAAAAGTTTCCAACCTGCTAAAACTGGAAAGAGTCCACAGTAGACCACAGTACTTAGAGCCATTTACCGCTCAGGATGGTCCCATCATGTTTCCTATGTCTAACAGCTACCAGAAATGTCACAGCAACAAACCTCTACCTGAGCATTAGGACTTCTTCTCTGTTCTTCGTCTCTCTGCCCAATCATATTACTTATGATGCCTCTTAGAAATCAACTACTAATTAATTATCACTGCAAAAGGGTAGTTACTAATATATTTTGAATTCCATCTTTCTTAATACATTGTGAGACCTAAGAGAACTTTGGCATGGATTTAGAGAGGAACAGAATTACCCTGGTTTTTAGTAATTCCAAATAGACTATACATGTCTACTTTTTAAATAGCTGTGTATCTACATGACATGTTTTGCTTCCTTTTCCCCAATCCTTTGCTTGTCATCTAACCACTGAGATTTTGAAATTATAAGCTCAGGAACCTCATCTTGGATCACTAGGGTCCTTTGCACAAAGTCTTGACCAAGGCTTCTCAGTGATGCTGCAGTATAAATATTAAAATTAGATCACTTTTATTGTGTTTCTTCACCCAAGAGTCCTGGAGCACTTACAGAATAAGTATTTGAGTTGATTTTTTTTAAATGCTAGTAAAAGACATAAAACCAAGACAAGAAAAAAAATTTTTAAGCAGTGGATATAGAGGCACATACATGGCTGAGGTCTGTCTCGTCCTCGTGTGAAACTGGCATGATATATCCAAGAATTGCAAGTTGATCTACACAATTCTCCAGCACAGCAATAAACCGCACAGCTTCCAGATGAGTGACTTTTTCCATTTGTTTTGTCTCTGTGTTCTTGCTAGAAGGAACAAAGATAAAAGATACCAATCAGAAAAATGCTATGGTGTTAGTAATGTTAGTAACAGTAGTTTAAACTATAGGTAGACCCGAAATAGCCTTATTTGCAGCCTTACATATACTTCCCTGGCTTTGTTTATAGCCTTCCATACACTGTTTATAAGAGGAGCTGTGCTCTGCTAATGGCTGCATTCAGGGACAGTGGGAATGTTTAGCTTTCACAAAACAAAGAAGTCCTGGTCTCCTCTACAGCAGATCTGGGTAGACAGGCTGAGAAGGGAATGGGTATGGAGGGCACAAACTGGGTGAGGTCCTCACCATTCAGTTCAAGGCAGAGCAATGGTTCATAGTGGACTTTGGGAAACAACAGAACAAAGGGGCCTTTTTAAAAGGAAAAAAATAAATCCACATATTATAAAAGCTCAGGTGATGAACATTCATGCTCTAATAATTCCTCAGCATTACTGTGTAGCTTTCATGCTCTTATGATCCCAGTCCCCTCTCAGCAGGAACTGTTACTACCTTAAGATGCTCAAAGTCCAACAAGAACCAATACCTGGACTAAGTAAACTATCTTTAACTTTCTACGTCGTTTTACTTTAACTTGCATTTCAAACATGAAACTGCTCTGACATACACTTGTGCACCCCTTTGCCTTGCCTACAGATGGAATATTGTGAAAGCAGATATAAGGAAAGGTGGAAATTCACTATTAATCCAAAAATACCTAAGAAAACACCTGCACAACAATGGAGAAATTCTCTGAAAATTTTTATGCTTTGATAAGTCATTGGACAATCCCTCCAAACCCTGTACATATAAACCGGGTATTTCTTGTAGAGCCCGTAGCACAGCTGGAGTCTGAGATGGCTGAGATCCTGAGTGTCATTGCAATAGAAGTATCAACATCCACTAGCAAAATCTTCATTTGGCTGGTATACCAACAACTGGATTGGTGCCATCTGTAAAACCCTTGCATAAATATATTCTAGGCCTGCAAAATATTACAGTCCAATCTGTAAGTATGCCAAGGAAATACATCAGACAGTCCCTGTTAGCATAAGACGTGGCCATGTTTTATGAAAGTTAAAGAGGTTTGGATAAAGTTGTGCTCTGGATCACTGGAAATCAGTGATATTTTGTAAGCAAGTGTTTTAAAAAATGCGTACTTGCTATAACCTCTCTTAAGCTGTTATCCTTTGTCCTCCTCTTTTTTTGTTGTTTTTGTTGAAGAAAATATAGTAATTTACAGTTGGACCATGAAGTTAATTTCACTTGGCAGAAAAAAGGGCCACTTTTCACTGCAGGTTTATTTAATGTCTGTTAGTACAGAATAGGTAAATCAAAAATAACTCAGATTTTACACATTTGTTTCCTGATGTCCCTGCATGTTCCAGTAAGTTGTTTAATGCAACACATGTTGAATTGTGCTGTAACAGGACATGGCTCTCCTTGTGGATAAGATTAGAAAGTGTGTGAGGGGCAGTGACTGGGATTGCTCTCAGTAAATACATAGGAGGAGTAGATACCAGGGAGACACAGAGGTATTTAAGTTAAAGGATAACACTGCTCTGGGGTCAAAGGAGTGTAATTTCCCGTAAGCCAGGCAATTATGATCAGGTTTCTAGCTTCTGAATGGATGAAAATATGCAACAGTTTCAGACTGGTAGAGGCACCCTCATTTATTTCAAGAAGTTTGCTTAAATCATGGCAGGAAAAGATAACAGCAAAATAGTGATTCTAAACATTATCAATATGTCCACTAGACTTGTACTGTTTATACCCACTTACCTAATTAATCCCTCTGCGCAGGGCTTTGATGGTCACCTGTGAGGAAGAAGGAACTGATTTAATCTCTTGGCTTCTGAGATACTTTTTCTCTCCTTTATCTTAATTATAAAACAGTGTAACACCTTGAGATAGGAATCTAATAATAGCATTAACAAAAAATAGCAAATAATCTGTACAGTAAACTAAACCCATAACTTTTCCTTTCTTTTCAACCTTGGAATCAATAATAGAAGTGGAGATGCAGGAATTAAGTATTTTTACAGCAAGAAAGTCAAACAGTGTCTCCAGCCAACAGGCGCTAAGAAAATATTTTTCAATGTTTTGCGCATTTTTATCTTTTTCAGAAATCTGTGATCCACATTTTGAGTCTAAACAACATAAGAATGATCTATTACATGTGGAGTCCTAATGCTAAAAATATGGTAAAAAAGGATGTGTTGGGAGATAGCTGTGACAGATGATTACAGCAGCATTTTCGGAAGAAGAAATAACACATGCGGCTCTCATAGGGAAAAGGGACTTATTTGGAAACAAAGCTTTTTCTTTCCCATCAGCAGCTTCTGACCAGGAGAGAATTAACTCAGGCTATTAATATGTTCTAAGAAAGCTGGCAGCTGCAGTGTTTCTCTAAAGCCTGCTGCTTTGCTCCTCCTATGTATCTCCTCTTATACACATATCCTCACTCAGCAGATGCATGTGCCAAGCCAGTGAGCTCTGGGCTTATGCTGACTTGGAATTGAGAAGGAAACCACTGTCTGGGGCACTAGGAAACTCTAAAAATATGAGCTGCTTGCTCTGGTTTTTAGTGTCAACACAGTGGCCACACACCATCCTGATGCAGCCACTGGCATCACCCTTCATTGCTGTGTTTGTTGAACTCCCTTATTAAACTCTATTAATAATATTTTTAAAAAAAAAAGAAAGAGAGGTATGTGAAGGATTCAGCTTTCCCCATGAGTTTTGGTTGACATTCTTTCCCTGATGATCTAAAGAGAAAAAAAACATATCAAGAAATAATTTTTAAAACAACTGTATAAAAGGTCTGGCCTTCTGTTCCTTTGGGGATTGCAAATCCCTCTGCTGTGTGAGAGTTCTGAATCTGCATTTCTCCCACCCTGCTGCCTGATAAATGAAAATGGATCCAAAGACAGCATTATGTGCAGCATTCCTTGTAGTCAAATGAAGAGGTTCTAGTGAAATCCAGGGAGGAAATGTGGAGCTGAGAATGTCGCATCTCCTTTAGCTCTGTTTGGCAAATGATTGGCAAAGAGAGATTCTGAATATCCACAGGAGCAGCAGCTGGGCCAGAAATCACAAGTAGCTTCATTTTAACCAAAAAAAAGGTATCTTGGAAAGCAAAATATGTGTGGCCTTACACAGCTTTTCCTTCTGCTAGAAATGTTAGAACAGTAAGGCACTCATTTGGGAAAAAAACAAACAATAGGGCAAGGGAAGGAAGGAAGGAAAGGAGGAAAGGAGAGATGAAGGGGAAGGAAAAAGGGGATGGGGAAGGGGACCTCAAGGTTTCTCCTCCCCTCACCTTTCCTCCCCTAAATCACTTAAAGTGCTCTGAAAATGCACCTGAATTTCTGGAAATGTGAGGGAAGTGACAAGAATCGGGAGTGAATAACCTTGACGTTGGGAAATGGGTAAGTACATGCTTCGAGCTGCTCTTATTTAGGAAAACACAGGAATGTGAGACTTCGTTATAGGGATTTCAGTGTCGAAATATGTTTTCTGCCTCCGAAGCGATATCGGGAGTAAAACAAATGTCGAGATGATTCACTAATTCAGGGTGAGAACGGAGGAAGACGGGCAGGGCCCAGAGCCCACCCCGAACACCAAGCACTGCCCTTTCTCTCCGCGCTGCCTCTCCTCGGGATCCTCGACTCGTTCCACCGCTGTGGCCGGTTCTCCTTCGCTCTGCCCTGCCCGGCCCGGGCTCCCCTCAACCTCCCACAGGGATCTACCCCCATTTCCCCCGCTCCCACGCCCCGGTCGCGGCCCCCTCTGCGCCCTCACCGGGACGCGCCGCCCGTCTCCATAGCAACCACCACGCTCGGGGGCCTCGCAGGGCTGCCCGGCGGGCGCCTGAGCGGCGGGGCTGAGGCCGGCCCTCCCCGGATCGTTCTTGTCGGGACCGCTCCCGAGGGACACGGGGCTGGGACACGGGAGAGGCGGTGCCGGGGTCGCTGTACCCCCATCCTGATGTCGGTGCCTCTCGCTCAGGCGGCGCTCGGCCGACCGCGGCGGGACCTTGCAGTGCGTTTCCCGGCAGGCAGCGCGGTTTGTGTCTCTTTCGCCGCCATCTCGGGGCGCTCGGGGTGAGGCGGAGCGGCGGCCGCGGGTTGGGAGCGGGGCCGGGGGGTGCCGCCCCCACCGTGGGGCCGGCGGCGGCCGCGGGGCTCCCGGGGCGCGGCGGATGGCGCAGTCCGGGGTGGCGACAGGGCGGGATGGCGCCGATGCGGGACGGATGGTCTCAGCCGTGGCTCCAGGCCCTCGGCTGGAGGGGGCTGAGGCGGCCACGCTATGGGGGAACGGAGGGTCCCGGAGCTCTGTGTGGCCCCCGAGTGGCCTCCGGATGTTGAGGCTCCCGCTCGCCGGGCCGGGCGGAGCTGCCGGCCCGAGACTCACTGCTGTGTGTCGTTTCCAGGCCTGCCGGGACCAGGTCTGCGGGAAGACACCATGACCGGGAGGTGAGTGACTGCCGGAGGTGGCTCTCGGCTTGCTGCTCAGCGCTTCTAAACTGAGCACTCCTGAGAGTGTTTGTTAAAGCAGTGGGCAGTGATCAGTGTTTTTCTGGCTACTCTCGTTTTCCAGGACATCTCTGCTCAGCGTCCTGCTGGGTCCTGTTAAACGGCCACAGTTGTGTGTCCCTATTCTGAAGCTTCTGCTTCTTGCAGGTTGTAGTTGCTGTTACGATGTGCTGCGCTCTCTCTGGTCTGTCAGAAGATGTCAGTGTAAAATTGATACTGTTTTTTAGCACAGTAGGAATCTCCGGTGTACAGTAGAGCCTTTAATATATTGATTTTCTTGAGTAAAGGAAGTAACATGTTTTTTTCATTGAGTAAATCGCCTGTTGGGCTACCGACTTCTCTATGGATATAGGGGTTGAGTTTGTAAATGGGGGGATTGAATCTGAATACTCTTGAGTTGCTCGGAGAAGTTGCGGATGCCCCATCCCTGGAAATGTTCAGGGCCAGGTTATATGGCGCTCTGAGCACCTGGTGCAGTGGGAGGAGTCCCTGTCCATGGCAGGGGAGTTGGAATTGGATGGTCCTTAAAGTCGTTTCCAACCCAAACTATTTGATAATTCTGTGAATCGCAGCTTTATGTCTTAATGTTGATCCATGGGGTTTATCTCCAGTTATGCACGTGTGGCAGGTACAAGTGGATATCTCACTTTGATCTTGCTGTATCCTGGGACAGGTGCTGGATGCAGTTGAGACAGAGATGCTGTGTACGTGGTGTGTGGAATGAGCCGTATAATGGCTTTACCTGGGTGGTGCAGACAGGACTTTGTCCTGAAGAATTGCTGAGGAGTCTGTGTAATGTCTGTGTCCAGTGGATGTGGGGCTGTTTCTGTGGCTGTTAACTCCTTTAAGGCTACAAATCAGGAGCAGTTCATACTTTCTATGGCAGTTACTGCCACACAGGAGACTTTATGTGGTGTATAGGAAAAATCAAATGTTTATTCATTAGTGTTAGTAGACATTTGGAAACGTAACATCTGCTAATGCTGAAGCATTTGGGGTATGAAGCCTGTACTGTAGTGTCAGAAGTTTATGACAAGTAGAAAGATGCAAAGTTCTCATAAATACTTCATGTTCGAGATACTCATCTTTCCTCTGTTGACTGAACATAAAGATTTGCAGTTATTTGTAAAAGTGGGGGTTTTTGTCTCCTGAATTTCTACTGGTGTGGAATTAGTTTCTGCTGAAACAGCACATGATTTGTTTTTGCTTCTGTTATTTTGGACTGATGTTTTCCATGTCTTTAGGCTGTGGTGTAAGGCCATTTTTGCTGGCTACAAACGTGGCCTTCGAAACCAGCGGGAGCACACGGCCCTTCTGAAAATTGAAGGTGTTTATGCCCGTCAGGAGACAGACTTCTACCTGGGCAAGAGGTGTGCCTATGTATACAAAGCTAAAAAGTAAGTAATTTTTTCTTCTTATGCTGAATTAGCCAACTCCTGTATCAGCTTTTGCAAATGTTGCGAGTCGTCTGTTCATAGAGCTGCTGTTAAAACAAAAATTAATTGTGCTCAGTTTATCAATGTAATGTCCATAGAGTGCTGTGTAGACCAGTTTCCTGGCTTGATTTTGTTTTAAAAGTCCTTGGTTATTTTTGCTTTAGCTGGCCAATAATGTTTTTATCGTAATTTGTATCATTATGAAGTAATGATATTATGGTGACATGATCATTCACTTCATAAATGGTATGTTGGAGAGCAAGTGAGATGAGAAACAAGTTTTGCCTGAGATTGACAAAAACTGAAGGTGGGTTGGTAGAGTAAATTGAAGTGAATTTGTGTTGAGTACTCTGAGCTGTTGAGTTACTTAATAAAATGATTTTGTGAAGCGTGGACAAATTTGTATTCTGACTTTTGTGTGCCCATGTCAGAGCACTGTCACTTCTGCTCTGCTGCCATTGGCAGAGGCACTGAGAACAGCTGCTTGTTGCCTTCCACTTCCTTTTTATTTTTTTTTCTTTATGTGTAGTTGTTAGAGTTCAGAATTGCCTTGAATAAAATTGATCAGACTGATAACTTGACCACCATCGTTTCCAACATGGCACGTGGCTTTTAATCTAAAGCAATTCTTGCCACCTATCCCAATGGCTTATTCCTCTCCTGCCTTTGGTATGTCTGGAGAAATCTTATAAATAAGGTGTTGCATTTTCTTTGGAGTTGAAATGGTTGATTTTTTTTTCAGTTTAATCATATTAGCAGCACTGTTTTCCAAACTTTTGAGGTTTGTAACTTGTTAATGGTTCTCCAGTGGAGCTTCTCATACATTACAAGCTGTAATTACCCATTTGAAAGGTGCAGTGAAAATCCCAGGCCTGGCAAATTCACAAGCAAATGAAAGTGGAAACTGGTCTAGTTACTGCCTATGGAATGAAATTACTGAGGTTCCTTAAAGAGACTGCATTGTCACTGATAGTGACAGCAGAGCTGTGCGTGCTGTGCTGAGCCATTTTTTCCCTCTCTTTTCCCAGCAACACCGTCACCCCTGGAGGCAAACCCAACAGGACACGTGTGATTTGGGGGAAGGTGACCCGTGCCCATGGGAACAGTGGCATGGTTCGTGCCAAGTTCCGCTCCAACCTTCCTGCCAAGGCCATTGGACACAGAATTCGGGTGGTAAGTGGATTTATTTTAGCAACAAGATACTTACTGGCTTGGGGTTTTTGGGGTGCCTTTTAATTCCAAATAGTATGAGGGAACATTTGAACTCAGGCTTTGTTCTGTTGCTGTTATGTGTTCAGTGTGGCTCAGTGACTGTTCCTTTTGGAGCCTGGAGAGGCTTATTACTGGCTTCCTGTGCTATGGGTTTTTGTCTTGTCAGGGGTTTGTGTGCTTGCTCAGGTTGTCTAGGAAGGCTCTGCAAGTTCCAGGACTCAGCTCCCTTCTAAAGCTACCTTGATTTCTTTTCCCCTGCTTTATTCTATGTGTTTTGCACCTTTCTACTCTTTTACCTGTTAGGTTTTTCTCTTATCTCCTGAATGTTTTGACTGAGGGCTGTGCTGTCCTATTATGTACACTGCTACCTGCTCCACAGTTGGTGTTTTAGCCACGGGGCTTCAGTGAGACTGTCCCTTTTGGTCCCTCACCCTGAGTTGTGATGCAGTATTTCCTTAGTGGTGTTGTCCAAAGGAATGTCAGAGGGGTGCAGTCCCTCCTTTCTGTCTTTTTCCTGTGCCTTAGAAAAAGCACAGTAGGAGCAGCACAGATAAATCCTGAATCCAGAGCCATGGGAGCTCTTGCTGTTGCTGCACAGGAGAGCCGGCTGCCACAGAGCCTGTGCCACCAGCAAAGTGCTACTGCAAGGCACTGAACCAGCTGTGGGGCTTTTCCATTCTCTTCTTTGTAAATTGGGGGGCTGCTTTTATAGCAGTGGAAGGGATTGATGGTCTAGATTGTAACTGCAAAACTTCTGTTCACAAACAAGATTTCTAATGTGATTCTATCTGGTTTTGTGTTTTACAGATGCTGTATCCATCTAGGATCTAATTTTTTTTGAAAATAAAATGGAGAATCTGTTTAACTTATGTATATTTCTGTTTTTATCACCTCCAACAATTTTGAGAGACTTCTTTCTCAGTAGTGTATCAGAGTTGACACTACAGACACTAAATCCTAGCAGGTGCAAAGCCTCTCACACCTAAAAGTAGAGTTCTGATAGAATTCCGAATAATGACCCCATGTGTACCTGGGCAGCATATGTGCCTGTAGTGTCTGCTCTGTGTAAATGATTTAAACACGTTTTCATCACACAGCTCTGTAGTGCCCAAGTGTTACCACTTGGCCACTACTTGGCTTCCTGGCGAGCCTTATCCCCAGCATGTCATGTGAGGCAGTGAGGATCTTCACATCACTTTCAGAGTTCTTTTAGGTTTGAACAATAAGGTGGTAAAAATGAATCTAAAGTCTTGAAGTGCAAGGCTCAGAATTTCTTAGTACATCCCCCAAAAATACTGGGTAGTTTGAAAGGAGGTTTGAGGCAGCTGCAGGTTGGCATGGTTTCTGCTGATGTCACAGTCCCAAAATGACCTGTGAATGCCCTGTGAGGACGGTTCCATGTACTCCATGTAGTTCCATCATTTTCAATGCATCCCTAGTTGGTCAGGCAGGTGAGTCATTGGCTCAGCCATCCCTCAAGTCCACTCCAGTGCAGTCCCTCCTTCCCAGTGGATGAGAGCTTCCTTTTCTCTGCCTGGCCCTGCTGCCAGTGTGTGTCAGGGAGCCTTCAAAGCTGTTGACTTTGAGTGTCTCCTGCAGTGGGCTGGTGCTTAAGAGCTAATCCTCTTCCTTCTGAGAGAGGTGGAGTAGTTGTGTGTGCTGAATATGTGGTTGGGTAAATGAAAACTTTAATTGGAATTAAAAAACTCAACCCAGCTGCTCAGCTCTGGTATATAAATTATTTTGCTGTACTGCCTGCAAGATCTAATCCTGCTGTCACTGCTGTCCTTCACAGCAGGAGGGCCCTTGCCATGGAAATCTGCATTTTTTTAACATGGAGAAAAACTGCGACTTACGGGATGATGGGCCAGATCAAGTAGGGCTTTTAGTCCTCCACAACTACCAACGGGTTGGACACATAGGATTCAAAGAAGGATGGGTGGACTTCCCAACTTTAGGCATTACAGAAGAGGAGGAAATGTAGTGAGCAAAGTGGACCCCAACAGGTTGGTAGGCCTGTGGTCACTACCATATAGTTGGATTTTGCTGATGAGAAGCTAGTAAGTCCTCTTGAGTTTGATGTAAGATGCCCAAAAATAGATAATGATCCCCTTTCTCTCCCTGTCACCTCTTCTGTACCACATTGCTGAGGTACAAAGCTTGTTTTTGGGAGGTCCAACCCCAAAAAGCACATGGCTGCAATCTCTTAATCTTTGTATCAAAAATGCTGTTTTCACACTCATTTGGTCCCACCAAGTCCAGTGTTTGCTGCTCAGAGCAGCAGGGGTTGCCTGTTTTGAGCCTGTGCTGCGTAATTGCCTTTGCTACCGCAACCCCCTTCCACCCCTTTCCCCAGCAGCACAGTAAACTGACGTGTGAGAGGAAGCTATGGCATCAAAGGAGCCTGCCTCCTTCGTGGACAGAACCACCTGGGATTTCCTCAACCTGCTGGACATGCTGGGGAGCCGCAATGGACGGGTGGGTGTGATGGAGGTGGACGATGCCGAATCAAGAGCTCCCTCATTGCTGGTGGATTTTACCCGGGACCTGTGTGGCACAGGTGACATCAAACATAAACCACAGCAGGCAGAAAGTGACGGAAAGGAAGAGGAGGACATGGTTCCACCACATCTGATTTTTATGCTGTGGCAAGCCAGTGTGTTGAAAAGGCTCATGCAGTGGGATCACCTGGAGGAGGCTGTCCGGGATGTGAGGAACCTCCTCCCCTGCCTGCCGGACGTGCTGGTGCTCGTGATGATCCGTCCAGACTCCCAGGAGCAGCTGGACCAGGCAGTGAGAGCACTGAGGAGAATGCAGTGTGTGCTGGATGGGGCTCTGCAACTGACCGTGGAGACGGCGATCTATAGCCCAGGCCAGCCTGGAGGTGTCCTGGAGGCAAAGAGAGCTGCCTGTAGGGCACTGAGAGAAGCCTTGAACTGCCATGAAGGTAAGCTGGTAGCATAGCACAGTGGTGAGGGACACAAAAACATGCTCAGGGTGGAGTCTGAGGGGCAGTGTAGACCAAAGTGATGCTTGTTGACAATTCAGATACAAGAGGGAAGACAAGCTGGACCTTGCAGGCAATGTGAGCCGGAAATGAGAATGAGGGCTTCTGTGCTGGGATAGGGATGGACAATGTGTTTGAGCCAACTGTGTGTCCTGTTCCAAGCCAGATGGTGTTGGCTCTTCCTTGTCCCAAAATACATGTGGCTATGGAAATGCTCAGTGTAAGAGGTGAGGTTCTGACTCCCTCCTGGGGCTTTCTATGATGATGTTAACAGCTCCACGGTCTCAATGACACTGAGTTCTTTACTGAAAGGATGTGCCAACCTTTTTGGGAGAGCCACAAGCCAAAACTTTGAAAGGCAGATGCCAGGTGTTCTATAATTTGTGTTTCCTCCTCTAGAAGTCGACTCCCAGGAGCCATTTGTTATTTCACTCCCAGAGCTCAGATATTGCCGTGTTCTGCCTGAATGTAGGCAAGACAAGGTATCAAAGACTGATGGAGAATGAATTCCCTTGGGCAGCAGAACCTGTCAGGTTGGTTTTAGCACTGTTCTCCTGGATGTCCCTTTGCAGAACACTTCTCTCCTGGTGCCTTGCTTGTCGGCCCAGGCCTTCTGCATGGATGTGATTCAGTGTGTGGCCGCTGCCAGAAGGGGACACTGCACCCTCAGTGTCACACTATCCTTGCCACAAAGTTTGGAGTTCTTTGCTGCATTGGCTGAACAATCTGGCCCGGGAAACTTCTATCAAAAATCACTGAGTTTCTGCTCTGCATGGAATGCCTTGCTTGATTATCAAAATGTCCCTAAGAAACCTGTCCCTAAAAAAACAGCTGTCAGCAGAGAGGGAATCAGAGCAGGCCAGTGGCCCCTGGATTTTAAACTGTCTCAAAACTGAAACAGTAAAAGAAATTCAGACTAAGGCCTAAGACCATGTTTTCCCAGGAGAACCTGGTTGCAGGGATCTTTGGTACATGGTTCCCGTCAAGACAAAGCTCTTGAAACTCCCCAGAGTTCTTTGTAGCAAGGAGTTGACCTTACAAGTGGGTACCAGTAGACATCCAGCAGATTGAATTGCTGGGATGGGTTATGTTGGATGGGAGGAAGTGTGGGAGCAGTAGATTATTTTTAAGTCAAATTACCCACATAATAGCTGAACATATTTCCCATCCTTTCTGGGCATGGCAAGGCACTGTAGGTAGGTGCATGCTTTTGCATTGGGAGTTTTTATGTGTTTCTTCTCCGTGTTTTTTATAGATCTTTTATCATCCTAAGATCTTCATTATCATCAAAAGAAGGATTAAAAACCTGATATTTATCTCATTTCCCTGTGTGTCTGCGTGTATCTATAAGCTTCAAAGCTTATATCTAAGACTATGAAACATCTGCTGAAGTTGCAGGTTTGTGCAGTGTGGTGCAGAAGGGGTGGGATTTGAGGGTGGTACAGGGCATGTGAACCAACGTTTCTCAGAGAAAGGATCCTCCAGGTTATTTTTCAAATATGGGTTCTTTACAGGTCCTTAAGGATGGCTTTACAAAGCAAAACAACCTTGCTGTAGGTGTTTGGGTGCTGCTGGTGCATTTTGGATGAGATGACCCAGTTGCTCTGTTGTGGAAGAGACTTTCCACAAGTGTTTCCACAAGATGAATTCTGCCTTTCATTAACTATTACACTGGTTTTTGTTTTTTGGATCAAGCTAATAAAGAAATAGTTCTCTTGAGCCAAAGCAAGATGGATACAGTTCAGTTGTTTGTGAGTGCAGAAGGTTTGGCTATAAGAGACTCTTGATCAGCACATTAGGACATCCCTGAAGCAAGAAGCCAAGACGTGTGTCTGTGTGTCTCTGTTATTTCCTGTAGCATCTGAAATAGACAGATAATGAGCCAAATCCAGGCATAGTCCATGCAGCTCTCAAGTTTCTCCTCTGCCAGCATGTTTGGACTGTGTTCAGGCACTTCTGTGCAGGGTGATAAATGGCACTGTCAAGGTGAAAGGGGAAGGAAGCTCTGAGATGCGGCTGAAATCCTGGCCAGAGCCTGGGAGCACAGGAATGCCCTGCAAGGACAAGTGATATAGCCACAGGGATGTGTGACTGGATAAGGAGGAGTGTGGTCACCCAGAGAGCCAAGGAGGAGAGGAGGCAGAATGCCATGCATGGGTGCTCTCAAGCTGCACCCTTGCTTCATTCTCCACCCAATCCTGGGTGAATATACAGAAGTCTTAGAGTGCTCTGTAGTGTACCAGAAGGGCCCCTTTGTGGTGTCTTTCAGGGCTGTCAAACCAGGCAGATCCAAACCGACCTGCTCTGCTGTTAGTAACAGTTACTCTGCAGTTGATTACAGTAACTCCAGGGAAGGTGATGGATCTGCCCTTTGCCTTTATAAAGGGAGGAGTTCTGAGAACCTTGGGAGCTTGGCCCATGCCAAGAAGGGGTTTTGTGGGAAGGAGGTTAGGAGGATGCAAGGGGCAGTGTGAGGGAGGCAGGAGGGGTTGTGTCTGTGTGCAGTGATCCCAACTATTGGTTCACGGCTCTGTGAGGTTTTAAGTTATTTTTAAGAGGTGCTGCAAAAGGTAAATGCAGAAAAGCTGGACTGCTGGTGTCAAAGGCATGTGTGTACTGGGAAAGAATTGAGACTGGTGGCTGTGAACAACTAGTCCTGGGTCCTGTTGTCAAACCAAAGGCAAGGGTCCAGCTGAGGCTCTGGCAGGACAGCCAGAAAAAAGGCCAGAAGAGGCAGCTTGGTCCTTGGGTCTAATTTAATATTTATTGCGAGTTTTTTAGCATCTTCCAGTGGAGAATACAAGAGCGAAGTAGGCTGATGGGCAGCCTCCATCTGTCTCTAAGGAGGCAGGCAGAAACATCCCTCCTATTGTGTGATCAGGACTGACCCAACACTTTGGGCTCTCTGGACATGGCCCTGTGCCAGGTTCCCATCCTGCTCTTCAACCATACCTTCCTATGCCCCTCTGCCATCCAGAAAGGGATGGTGACTCAAGGAAACATAAGGAAACTTAGGACAACTGTAGAGATGGGCAACTTTCAGAAGGAACAGAATTTTAGAGAAGGGAGGCAGGAAAAAAGATTGAGGCTCCCCATTAGGAAACCAGGCTGTGTTCCAGCCGAAGGGAAGCCAGGGACTTCCCACCTTTATTTGCTTATGGTGTGTAACCTCCACTGAGCGGAGCCCAGAGAGGTGTGATGACTGGGATGGATCCAGGCCAGGGCTGAGTTGGTACAGGCTGCCATGGGACCAAAACTGGGACTGCCTCAGCTGTCACTGGAAGTGGCTGGGTCTGGGGTCAGATGGGGTCAGATGGTACCTGGGTTAGAACAAAGTAACCATGCAGTTTGGATTCAGTTGTGACTGAACTTGTCACAGAAAGTGTTTATGTCTAGTTTGATGCAAAGTTCAAGCTCCAGTGGGTGAAAAGTGGGAGGGGTTCAGGGGCCAGAAAGACTGAGGGGAGCTTTGGGAAGGTCAGTGGAGGAGATAGGAAGAGCCATGGAGGAATGAACAGGAGGCAAGCAGGAAGGGAACCAGTGGAACTGGGATGTTGAGGACAAGAGTGCTGGTTTAAGGTGTTCTCTCACAATTACTTCTGCTACATCTTTGGGGGACCCAAGAAGATCTCCAAGGATGAAGAGCTCAGTGAGTGCTGGTGCCCTGCAATGCCCTGGTAGCAGCTGGTAGCACTGCACAAGTAAAGCAGATGCTTTCCAGCAGCTAGTAAGGATGCGTTTTTCCAAAGTAGTAATCAGAAGCAAGTTTGGAAAACAGATCTGTGGAAGAGCACATGTGCAAAGGTTTGCTAAGGCTTAGCTTGTCTGCATCCAATTCCAGCTCCCAGCTGGCTCAGAGGCTTTTCCAAGTGCCCTCATGAGCACCAAGGCTACTAGAGGAACAATTTAAGGAGCTGGGCTGGGTCATTGGACATCAGACTCAGAGCTACTCCTACAGATTCCTTCTTGCTCATTCAATCTCTGCACTTCTGTCATCAAAACTGGCACAAGAATCCTTTCTCCCCATCTTCTTCTCTTCAGAAGAAAGGTTAATCTTGGTAGATGCATCTCTTGAGGGCTCTAATGCAGTGGACATTTGATAGGCTTCAGGGCACTACTGATACACATGCCAAATTTATTTCTCTGAACAAAGCATCTTCTCTCCTCCTTTGAAGTCTGAAATGAACAGATGTTGTGTCTCCTCTGGACAGCTATGGACATATGTAAGAAATGTGATTACCCTCATTTAGGGCTGTCTTTAGAGATTCTCTGCAGCTGTGACTGTCAGATTGATATTTGATGGAGTGTCAAGTCTTCTAAATACATCTGTGTTTTTGCTCAGATTCCTGACAGGGCTCTGAACACACTTTGTGGGGGACTACAAATGCTGCTGAGCTCATGACTGCCTTTGAACAGTTTGAGTTGTACCTCTTTAAGTAACAAGGAAGATAAAGTTTTATGTGCTATTAGATCTTAGCTCTGTTAATGAGTAAAGAAATGTAAACAAGGTTGTTTGGGTATTGTGGGTGACATTCACCTTTTCAACCAGCCTCTGCTGGCAGTGATACATATGTACCCAAAATTAACTAAAGAATTCCAGTGGCCATAGAGAACAGCTCTGTGTGGTTCCAAATATTAGTTTTTAGTGGCTATGCTGGCAGTTTGAATATCGGGACCATGGCAGAGAAGTATCCAGTGGTGTGCCTAAGTTAGGAAGAAAACTTCAATTTTTTCTCTACCTTCTCTGCAAGAATTATCTTCATAAATCTGGGGAATTGCATGCTTGAAAGCCTGAGGCATCTCTAGGCAAGTCACTGGCACAGTGCTGCTCTAAAAGAGCCCAATGTGGCCCATGCTGTAATGGCCTGCACATCAGTCAGATTATAACTGGTACCACCACACCACAAGTTGTGCTGGCAGCTCATGAGTTTAAACACTCTGTGGATCTTGTGGCAGTTTTCCAGGGAGATTAATGTTTCTGGGGACCAGCACATGTTCCAGTCCCTGCCTGCTTCTGCTAGCACAACTCATGATGCTGATTACACCCTGAGCTTTTCTCCATAGGACCATGAACAGGATTCTGAACAGATCAGAAAAAAATCCTTGTAAATACAAAATCTGGGCAACACTAAGGGCAGACCTGGCTGGTTGAATTATGTCTGACTTTGTAGCCCTCCCATGTTGATAGCTGCTCTAAGGGCTACCACACAGGCATGGAAACGGGCTCTAATCTTTGGAAAAGGAGCCTAATCTTTCTGTTTTATCTCCCCTCTTTCCCCCTGCCCTATTTGCTTATCAGCACTTGTCAATGAGTAAGTTAATTTTGCCAGGACCCATGGCAGAAAGTCTCTCTGAAGCCTTCTCCCACGATGCTGGCTTGGGGCAGTGTTTGCTAAGCCTGTCGTGTCTGGGGCAAATGTTTTCCTTGGATTAAAATTGGTTCCATACTGTGACCTTCCTGAGCTGCCACAGCTTTGCTGTGCCTGGGGACCAGCCTGTGGCACATCCTTTCTGCTGTGGCTGCTGATCTGCTGGGCTCTGGGACAGATGGCAGTGAGAATGGGCAGGGAGCGGGCATGATGGCTCAGCCACCTTCGTGGCACATGTGCCCCAAAGCACGCTGGGATTCACTGATTCAGGGCAGGCACCGTGGTTTTTGGTTCTGCTTTCACCCCCAGTGCACTCAGGTTCCTCCACCCATCCCACAGAGATGGCTTGGCTCCAAAAAGCCTCAGAGAGCAACTGGCCAAGGTGACTCTGGACGTTTGCACCTTTGAGCTCTTTATCCCTTCCCACGTTCTTGCGATAAGACATTACCAGTTTGGAGGAGCCTGTTCTGATATGGCTTATGGGAAGTATTTACCACATGCCATGGATTGGAACTTTCCCATGCAAGTGTCAGGGCTGGATGCAGTGGCTTTCATTGACCATCGGCTTGCAGAGCCAGCCCATGGGATACGTGTAACAAGTGACAGAACCCTAAGCCCTGACTAAAGCTCTGTATTTATTCCTGCAAACATTTGTGCTTTGATGGGACATATGGCTGCTGATGCTCATGGGCCTGTGACTGTGGGCTGTGTTTTGCATTGAGGTGGCAGAAGGAAAGTCAAAGAGCTCGGGACGGCATTCAGAGATGCAGCATGTTGTGTGGGGGCTGCAGCTCAGCTGTGCACTTGTGACCAGTGGGGTGGGTGTAAACTTTGAGGACATATTTGTTTCTCGAAGTGGACTTTTTTCCAGGTGTGGGTATAGCCTGGCCAGGCGGTGCAGCAGCATAGTGCACATGATGCCAGGGAAGTCACTTTGTCGCTGCCTTGGGGTATGGGATATTACACCATGGGGAGCACCTTGGGGATGCACAATCAGCTGTTCCTCTATCACGACCTCGTGTGTCCCACTTTGCAGCCACCACAGCCTCTCCTCATCCCCCTCCCACTTTCCGAGCCCCTCCACAAAGCAGTTTTTTGCCTGAATTTTATCACCTCCTCATTGGAAACAAGACCAGCCTGTGCAAGGGCTCTGATGCTCGTTGTGTGGCAGATCCGGGGGCTTAGTACCCCCTTCACCTACCTGGCAGCAGACCGGGGCTGCTCAGCGCCGGGGTGTTGGGGATACCGGAACAGGGCTGGAGAGGGGGAGATCCTTGACACTCTCCCGCCCCACTACTCCGGGGTGTGTATACGGGGTGCCGCTCTGCGCGGGGGCCGGGGCTGGTGCCCGGGGCTGGTGCAGGATGGCGGGGCGGGTGTGGGGCAGTGGGCGGTGCGGAGCCGGGGCCGGGGCCGAGGGCGGTGCGGAGCCGGGGCCGGGGCCGAGGGCGGTGCGGAGCCGGGGCCGG
>WBMZ01002013.1:0-212537 GCA_013400975.1 Atrichornis clamosus
CCCGGGCCCGAGCCCGATGCCGGTGCCCGGCCCGGCCGCAGCCGCGGCCCCCGCGCCCATGTGCGCCGCCACCTTCCGGGTTCGGCCGCGCGGGGCGGGCGGGCTGTGCCACTCCACCGCCTCGCGGGGGGAGCATTCCCGTCCCGCTCGCCTCCTCGCTCCCGTCGAGCCGCCTCTTTGGGGCTTTCCTTATCCATAACTCTCTGATACAGAACAGAAAGAGTCGCGGGCCCGGTGGAGCGATTCCACGCGGCTTCTCGTCCTTTTCCAGCCTCCCCCGCTGAGACGAGTTGGTACAGCCGGAGAGGGCGTGGCGGAGGGCGAGTGCGGCCGGGCGGGACCACCGCGCGGGGGGGGACGGGGCGAAACCACGGCGGAGAGGCAGGGGGAAGGATGGGACCGGACTGCGTCCTGCCCCTGGTGCACTGCCGGGATCGTCCCTTCAGGACGATGCTTTTTAAGGATCAGCACCTTCTGCCCGCTTTCAGTCACATCAAACCCCTCTGCTGCTGCTGGAGCCGGTGCCAGCGGGCAGTGCTGGGTGCACACGCCACAGCCCCCGTGCGCCAGTGCACAGATAATAAAGATTGAACCCCTGGATAGGGTGGCACGAGATGCTGGCGAAGGAAAAGATTGAAGGTGTCAGCGCACAGAATATTAAAAGCAGCGATTCCCGCTGCGGGAAGTAGTTAAGGAAGGCAAATAGCATCCCGAGACCTATCGATAGAGGACTAAAACACATCCGTGGAAATCATTATGGGATTGTATGAAAGAGCAGCGAGGCCATACCTGGAGAATTGAGACAGATTAAAGTGAGGCTTTTGAATACAAATGAAAAAGGTATAGAAGAGGGTAACGAGGATAATAAACAGCCTTATGGATTAGATCTAAGTGGAGACGTTAGAAAATTAGGTTTGCATTTATTAAGAAAAAAAAGAGCAGGATTAAGGGTTGACACAACTGAGGAAACACACGTCATATTCTGGGGACTGGAGAAGCTACTGCCAAAGGGCCCTTCTGAAACAGCAGCACAAAACCCCTGAACAGGCACAAGAAAACCAAGGGAGGCATTAAGGGAATTCTGGAGTCCCCAGCACAAGAAGGACATTGACCTATTGGAGCGGGGTCAGGGGAGGCCACTGAGATGATTTGAGGGATGAAGCACCTCTGCTGTGAGAAAAGGCTCAGAAAGTTGGAGTTGTTCAGCCCGGACAAGAGAAGGCTTTGGGGTTTTTCAGTATCTGAAGGGGCTTCAAGGGAGCTGGAGGGGAGCTTTGGACAGGGGCCTAGAGTGACAGGACAAGGGAGGATGGCTTCACACTGAGAGAGTAGGTTTAGATGGGATATTAGGAAAAAATTCTTGGCTGTGAGGGTGATGCTACACTGGCACAGGCTATCCAGAGAAGCTGTGGCTGCGCCATCCCTGGACGTGTTCCAGGCCAGGTGGCATGGGGCTTGGAGCAACCTGGGATAGGGGAAGGTGTCCCTGCCCGTGGCAGGGGCATTGGAATGAGATGGGCGTTAAGGTCTCTTCCAACTCAAACCATTCCAGGATTCTATGCACTTAGGGAAGCTCCTGGCAGACACTCCAGATGGTCTGCACAGAGAAGGCAAAAGAATCTGAAGTTTTGACTCACCCAGAAGTCACTGGGGCTGCTTGAAGGAACTGGTGTTTGAGAGTGTGAACACCCTCTGGAGAACAGCTGGGCCCAGGGGATGCCTCCCATCCCAAAGGGAACCGCCCGGCTCCATGGTGACCAGGAGCTTCCATGGACTCAACTTCTTGGCAGGTTTGTGCCCTTGTTGGCTGAGGTTCATCAGGGAGAAGAAAAAGATATGTTCCAATCCTCCGCCAGCCATTGTCACTATGGAAATGAGCAGGGTCATTGTTCCTGCACCCGTTGGGGCTCCTAAAATGTAATTTTAGCAGCAAAGTGCGCAGCCTGTGTGTGAAAGCAGGCTGGTGGCGAGGCTCTTTATCCGGAGCGTGGCTTTTTTCTTCGCCGTATTTTTCTTTCTTTGTAATTCCCTTGGAAAAGGCATCCAAAGACAAATGTTAACCCTGGCTGATTACAATCATATGGATGGGGGAGGTAGCAATTTACAGGCAAATATCAAAACGTGGAAGAATGGCTGGTAATAATAGGGTAAGGACAAACTGTTCTTTAATTGTCCTGCAAGTTGTTTTATATCTTTGTCATGCAGAAACTGGAACTTTTAGGGTGCCAGTGACAAAGTACTTTGCTGTTATGTGGTAGGGCAGGCTCACAGCAGCCTTTATCTTACTGAATAACTACCACCATTTCAAAGGCTGGGATTACAGACACACTTTATGTTGAAAAGGGCATTTACATGTTTCTTCTGTAAGCAGAAATCTATTAATTCATGGGATTTGAGTCCCCCTTCTTCATCAGCCATGACCCAGGGGTCTGACCAAGACAGGAAGGACATGCAAACCTTCTTTTCTTTGGGTTTTTAGAGACAGGTAACATATTTTTTTGCTGTTTTCACCCATGCTCTGGGAGATGGGAGTTGTCCAAACCGAAGTTAGATTAAACTCACTGCAGAGCAACCCTCCCGGCTTTCTCAAAGCTCTGAGAATGTGCTAAACAGCAATTAAAAAAAAAAAAAAAAAGGTATTGCTTAGGAAAAAAAAAACACTGGGCCAAGTAAAAAGCATTTGAAAGATGGTCTTGTGCTACACATCGTGATTTATTTTAAAAGAATCCCTGGAACTTGTAGCACGAGAGCATACTCTAGTGGCAACCGAGCAAAGAAAGTGCTCACCGTTCGTGCAGTGCCTTGATGATAAGACGCCTCCCACCTTTCCTCGGGAGGCTTTTTCTCTCCTATCTCCTCCAGCTCCACGCTCAGTGCTCAGCCCGACAGGAAATACCCAAGGCAGGCAGAGAAAATAAACAGGAACTGCTAAAGTAATTTGAAAGACACAGCTTGGGAACATATCTCCCCAAAATGACTGTGTACTTAGAGAGTTGTCTTTTTACCAGGCTCTGTTGCAGATTTTCTCCTGAGAGACACAGTTTAGAGGAGGCAGGAGATAGGAAAAGGGAGAATAATACTTAAAGCAAATTCTATTCACCCATGGCAGTGTCATTACAAACTTGAATGAGCACAGTTATTGCAAATAAATAAAAACAATAGACCAGAACCAGTTTTACATAAGAAAATACTGAAATACTGTTCAATTAGTCCTAAGCTTTAGTTAAACCTTTTCTTTTGCCCATCAGGTGATAAGGTTAATACAGAAAGCACTCAACTGCTGTACTTGTGTAACAACAGTCAGCAGCCATTTAATGAACTTACTCGTACACACGTTTAGCAAAGCTTCAATATTGTCAGCGCTGGGCTGGCACGGAATTTTAATGTCAAAGTAGCCAGCCCGGGCTTCATTCTAAACAAAATCCCTGTGTAAGGAGAGCAGGTCCTCGTGGGGACCATTAACCATACAAATAAGCACTGCTTCTATATTTAAACAAGAAGTTTGGCAGTCATTCCACTGACAATATATGGCTGCCTGCAAAGAAGGTTACGCTGCTTTTATTTGTTCTTAAGTTGCTTGAATAAGCTGCTTTTTATGACTTGCTGGGGTGTTTGTTGAGGACGGCAAGACCAGGCTCCCATATCCCACAGTCACAGCAGCATGACTGCAGTAGGCATGGTGCAGAGGGAGCTGCCAAGGGGAATAAAGTGGAATAAAAGCACACCTGGTCCAGGGAGCATCCCGCTGTCCCTGCCCATGGGGCTCTCCCTGCCCCATCCTGCAAAAGCACATGTTCAGATTCTATCAGGGACATGCTTGGATGTGGCTGGTCACCCAAAGCACATGGAGATCTCTGTGCCTGGCTCCTTGTGTTCTCCCTGGCCTTCCAAGGGGCCCAGATTCATGCACTGCACATCCACTGGGATACCCCCAGTGCCTTGTGAACCCCTCAAAATTCAACAGAAAGGTCTCCCAGGTGGGGAAGGGGACACAGGGCTGGTTGTGGTCAGAGGTCTGGGAGAACGCAGGGGCTTAGTTCCTTGGGAAAGCAGACCTGGTTCCACTGCTGCCAGGACAGCTTGCTCTTTATTTCAAAGCTCAGTTTCATTTTATTCCCCAAACAGAAAAATAGACCGAACTCATTTCACCATGCAGCTCTTGTTTCCCACAACTCTGCACCTTTGTCAGGCTTTATTGATTTGTAGAAGACCTCCAGTCCCTGCCTCCACCAGTCCCAGCGGCCTCCCAGCTGCTTCTCTGACACACTGAGCAGTCACAGACACCATTTGTCTCAGATGGTTTTCCCAGAACTCTGACAATCATCTCTGTGTTTTCACACCTGAATTCCTTAAACTAATATTGTTTATTTATCCTGGTGCCTTATTGGCAGACTCAGGTCCGGTGTCTGATCTGCACAGTGGCTCCACCACCATCTCACAGGCCATCTTCTCTGTCTGCTACACCACGTGAGGGCCTAGTTCCCTTCATCCCTGGGCTGCTCCATTACTCTCCGATAAGAGTTTGCAAAAAGGGAACACTTTCTACTAATTTACACATTTTCATCCTTCTTTTAGTTACAGGTGTAGGACATCAATTGCCAGCTCATACCTTGGTGGCCAAACTCACAGCCCGGCCCAAGAAAAGCCCACACACAGCACATGGCTGAAGATCTGCACCAGGAGCCCAGGGGCCTCCAGGGTTTAAAACTCTCATTTCTTCACCTGTGTTCACAGATCCAGTAAAACTCATCAAGCAACTCATTTAGGTAAGAATTTTTCCACATTCCATCAGTCCTCTCCGTTTCATTCCCATGTTTTAAGCTTCAATCAGAATCGTGTCAGCTGCTCAGGGAATTTGCACACGGGATGTCCAGCAGGACAAGAATTGTACCCTCCAAAATTGCTCTCTTTACCTGGCTTAATCTGTGTTTTCCTACCTGGCACTGCCATACCTTCACTGTATTCTTCCATTGAACAACTCCCTGGTGCTGCTGGTGGTTAAGCTACCACAGGTTGTCTTTTACTCCAGTTGGAAAGCGATGCAGCTCCAGAGTCACTTCAAAAACCTGTGTTCTCCCACAAGGTTTTTTTATCACTCTCATTATGGTAAGATTATAACAGGAACCTCTTCTCCTGCAAGCTGTTCTGCACAGATGAGGTTACAGACAAGGACTGTGATGTGTTGATACAAGGCCAAAATGAACTTGTGAACAGCAGGCAGTATTAGAATAGAGGAGAGATGGTGGACTTGCCTCATCCCTGGAAGAGTCCAAGGCCAGGTTGGACAGGGCTTGGAGCAACCTGGTCTAGTGGAAAGTGTCCCTGCCCATGGCAGAGGGGGTGGAACAAGATGGGCTTTAAGTTCCCTTCCAACCCAAACTATCCTGTAATTCTGTGACTCCCATTTTCCCTGTATCCAAGCAGCCCTGCTGATGTGAGCTGCTAGAGGTGTTGTCAGCATGCAGGATGTGCCATTTTGTGGCTAGTTCATGTTACCTGGAGAGCTCCTAATGTAATAAATCCAAGTTTTGGAGGGGAGAGAGTTGGAAGGTTAACCCTTGGACAGGATTTTGAGAGAGTTAGGCCAAGTGGGCTGGTTTGCTTTTCCAAAACTACAGTCAGATCTCAGGCTGAGCCCCCTTAGGCCCTGTCTCAGTGGGTGGCAGTCCAAGAGTTGATACTTTTACTACACAGGAGCAGAACACAATATTCTTCTCTGATATGCACAGTAATGGCTGAACCATTTAAGCATAAATCTCACATAAAATTCAGGCTGGGACAGGGAGATTCTCCACAGCTTCAAAAAACAAGCCTTTGCCAAACCTCAAGCATGTTTGTTCAGCACGCTGGTGGCTGAGAGGAGTGTGTCCCAGCTCAGCAGCATTCCCAGAGCTCAGATGGACTTTTACTCTCCTCTCACGGTCTTCAGGCAAAGCTCCTGAACATGCTTCATCCCCTTGTTTCAAGGTCTGCGCAGGTCCTGCAGTTGTTCTCCTCAGAGGTCAGGAAGCACAAAAACAGAATCAGGATACTTTGGCTCCATCTCCATTTCCTGTAGAAGGCCAGGCTAGGAAACAGATTAAATGGATTACATTAAATCCAGATTAAATCCTGGCGTATTCCCAGACCTGGCTTGCCCATTCGCATCACCAGTTGCTGCGCATCCATGTGGCCAGAGCATTCCATGAGAAGTCTGTGCCCAAACTAGCTGCCTTGTGGGAGATGTTGTAGGAAGGACCCCAAAATCATCATCATGGAATGGTTTGGGATGGAAGTGACCTTAAAAATCATCTAGTTCCAAGCCCCTGCTATGGGCAGGAACATCTTCCACTAGGCCAAGTTGCTCCAAACCCCATCCCATTAAGACAGAAATCTTCCAATCTGGCACTGCCCAATCATGGATTTGAGGTAGAGTGAGCTTTCCCTCAGCATCTTTTTAACACCAAACGTTGACAATCACAAGAAAACAACATTTAACATGAAGCAAGAGGCTGAGGGCTTTGCAGTGTAATGACGTTGCAGGAATTATTCTTTCAAGTGAGGATAAAAACAATATATTCGTGGAGCAGTTCTTGAGACCTTCCATGTTACGTTAATGAAGCAGAGCAGCTTCTACAGGACAGTGCCTGAAGTTGCCACAGCTTATAATTTAGAAGCCTCAGACTTCTCCTCCTCTGCTTTCAGTCACCTGGTATTTGCAAAGCTCTTCTCAAGCCACAATAAGAAAAATGCATCTCATTTTTCAAAGGCCAGAACTGCTGGTGCAGAAAATAGCAAAGTGCAAGGGACTGAGCTCTGCTTCTGCCTTCCCTGGGAGAAATCCAGCTTCCCTCACTGCCTTCAGCTGATTCACCCCCCATTTGGTGTAACTGAAAGCAGAATTTGCCTCTTGATGTTTTTCCATGGCATTAAGGCCTTTAAGGAAAATCCTACAAAAAGATTTAGGCGCAAACAAAATCTCCTGCTTTCCACAAATCTGTCTGAACTTACCCTGCCAAAGGAAACGCAGGGGAACTGAGCCTCTTGCAGGGGACGGGGGGGACTCTCTAGCAGGGTCAGCTGTGCATATATTTACACATCATATTAGCAGGAAAAAAGGCAAAAGGGGTGCGTGGTGACCTGAGGTGGCCCAAATGTTCTGTGCTATCATTACTGCTGGGGTCAAAGGCCTTGGGGGTTGGTGGCTTGATAAGCCTGATGAGCTAACAAGCAACAGCTTAATCAGCACAGATAATTCTTCTGCAATATAGGAGGTAATTGCAGCCTTTTCCCCTGTTTTTTAGGAACCTTGTGGATTTTTTCACTCATAAATATGAGATAATGCCATGCAACTTGACCTTCCCATCCAAAGCTTTTGCAGAAAGCAGTGGGATATCCACTGGTATTCAGGAATATCACTATCAGTTTATCTAGGCTGGTTTTTTGTCCACTGTAGCTGACCAACTGTAAAGAACACCAGGAAAACTAAGAAAAACCTTTACAATTAATTTAATTTTTTTACACATGGATAAAATCCATCAGGTGCTGAGTTCAAGGGGTCGCTCCCGTTGTTTTCTGGGAGACACCAAGGGTAGGATGGGGGTATCTGAGGGGTCTCATCTCTTATCTACCCAGAAAGGGTCCAGCTCTGCAGCACTTCTGGGGAAGGAAGTTTTCAGCTAAACACCATGAGCTTTGCATAGCCCATCCCTTCAGCTGGCACCTTCTTCCCCTGTGCTGGCCAAAACCACACCTCTGAGAGGCTGCCAGGAGGGCCCCCTGAACCAGCTGTTGTGTCTAGAAGCTGGAGACAAAGAGGCCCCTCTCAGACAGCCCCTGGGTGTTAGAAAAGGCCGTGGCAGAGCAGGAGGAAGGCAGGACAGTCTGCGGACTCCAGGGTGGTCGCCCCGAACCGCCGCGCTCCTCCTGCACTCCAGACAAGATGTGTCACAAATCCAGATCGGAGGGTGGAGGACATCCTGTCTCCCACCTCCTTTGGCTTGCTTGAGTTTCTCCCGCCTGGAATTAAAGTAAAGGGTCAGGACCATACCTTGCCAAAATTCCCTCGGTTGTGGTCAAACAGGAGTGGCTGCCCATCCCCGCCCCTCGCTCGTTCGCTTGTGCCTGTAATCACTGGATTTCCCAGCTGGTCTCCCAGCCCAGGACCTGCTTAACTCCAGTGAGCAAACACGAGTAGGGGAATTCAGTCCAAGCAGGCAGGTGCAGTGGCTGGATAGCTTGTGGATTTCCCTTCTGCCACAAAACAATAGTTACTGCACGTATGCTGCGAATATAAGCGTTATTTGCCACCGGAGGGGGGATAAGCCAGAGGCTCGCTGCAATTTGGGAGTCCTGCTGTCAAAGGGACGTGAGGGAGAAAGGTGTGTGCGTGAAAATAAGGGAGCGTGCTCTCCCAGCAGCTGAGGAGTGAAAGTTGAAGCATTTTGATCTCAAATTCTTGCCAACAGGAAATAGCAGTTGTGGAGTTACGTCTGTGTCCAGCACCGATGGGAGTGTTAGGCTCAGGTTAGGCTTCCCAAGGAGGCTTCTTAAAACATAGGAGAGGTCTAAAATTTGCTATAAGCACCAGTAGGGGTGCAAAAACACCCGTCTGTAATTCCATTTAGCAAATTACAGCTTAGCAGAGAGGAGGGAGGGCAGTAACATGGCCGTGGGCTGTGAGTGCCTCATGAGGAGAAGATTTCTGATACTGGAAGGAGGATTAATTGAGGAGACGAAGCCAAAGCGAGCCTGAAGTGCTAAAAGCTGCAATTAGGTAAACTGCACCTAGAAGTAAGGTTCTGAGTGGAGGGAATTAAACACTGGAGAAATTTGGCTGGGATGGCAGATCCTCGTTCACTCCTCCGCGTGGCCGTGGCCACACACACCACTTTCTCCTCTTGGTGTTCCCTGTTTCTTTTCCAGCTCCCTTTTGTCTTTTCCAGGGGACGTAGGGGACATCAGAGCTTGAGATGACTTAAATGTCCCTCAGACTATGAGTGAGGACAGACAATGACAAAGAGCCCAACAGAAGATCCAAATTAGCAGGGTTCAGGATTCCCAGCTGGGAAGACTTGGCTTTCCCTGAAAGCATTTACTTTAGAATAAAAGATTCCACATTTTTTCCCCTGTCCCGTGCAATGTTTTCAAGGGACTAAGACAGGCAGAGTGGTCAGCCCCATGAACAGATGACCTGTACATACAACCACTGCCACCAGTGCCGCTGGCCTTATTCCACCCCGTAAAGCAGCACAGCTCCTGAAGTCCACGGAGCTCCAGGAGGCCAAGGGTGGGAGGAGAGTAAGACCTCCTGTTCCTAACAGCCTCTAATCCCTGCCCTCCATAATCAGTTTTAAAATGGCCATCAAATCTTCCCTCTGCCTCTAATTGAAAAAGTGATGTCAGCAGTAATCTGCTGCCCCAATTTATCCCCATATATTTGGGCAGGTTTTGGGCTAATGCATTGTTTCATAAACATATGTTTTAGCCCAGCCGTGTGTGTGCACACACAAAGAGAAAGCTCTGAACACACTGCACCAGTTATGGATCCTAATGCCTTAAATATTACTTTTAATACTAATGTCAGATTATTAAAAACATAATCCATTCTCCTGATTGGACCTAATGTAAGCAGGAGGATAAGAGGACTTCTATCCATGCATTAACACATTTCATGGAGTGTAAAGCCACTTTCTTCCTCTTAAAACATAAGGTCAGGAACTAATAGAATCTGTACTTGAAGTGGGTTTTTAAAACATATTACATAGAAAGTTTAGTGAAAGTTAATCTGTCGATAAGTGTTGGCTGGAGCCGTGTGGGTAAACAAGAAATAAATGTAATTCACATGCAATTTTTTCCCTGTTAAAAACCTATCTGTGCACTTTAAAACATTTATGTTTAAATAGAGCAGAGACCGGCACTAAGAAGCACTCAGCCCAAAGCAGCTTTATATAAATGTATTGCAAGGGACTAAAATAAAGTAAGCTACCCAAATCTCCCAAAGATAAAGGGAGAAGGGCTCTGACCCCATGTGAATTCTCCCCTCATCCCAACCATGTGCTGCTCCTGGGCTTCATTCCCTGTTCTTGTGCACCTCTCAGTGGCAGCATTCCCCATCCTCCCACATCTGCTCCGTGCCTGACCAGTGCTGGGGCTCAGGGGCAGCTTGGCAGTGGTGGGGCAGCGTTCTTGGCACCCTGGTCCCCACCAGTGGGTCTGTCACCTCTCCATGGTGCTCAGCCTCTGGCAGCCTCCTCCTTGCCAACAGCAGGACCTCCTCAGCCACATTCCTGCTGTGGAGGGCTGGGCTGTTTCCCAAACCAGTCCCCTTCACCCATTTCCTTTGCCCAGCCTCTGGAGAACAATTTGGAAAGCCCAAACCAGGCACTGAAGCAAAGACAATATCGACAAAGGGTTGATTTTTGCCCACAAATTTGGCAAAGCCATCATTTTTAAGCAGCCTCAGTTCTCCAGTGCCGGTGGAGGCCAGGCAGCTGACCCTTCTGCAGCTCATTTAATTGTTTATTTTGGGGCCTTGAGGGCTGGCAGGTGATTCAGGAAGCAGACCTTGGAGCACTGAGCCGGGGTGATGCCATCCCAGGGGAAGGCAGGCAGCCAGCTGCCCAGCTCTGCCTCCTCCTCGCTCCAACAGCACATCTGGGCTGCTCCAGACCACCCTATTCAACACAGGATCCGTTTGGTTCCCCTCAAAAGGATCCAGGAGTCGCTGCAGGGGGTGCTGGCTGCCAAGGGAGGGAGACGAGAGGGCAGCAGGAGAAGCGGGAGGTGGAAGCTTGCGCTGGCAGGCACCAGGACTTGGCCCTCATGCTCCCAGCCACATGCCAGAGATTTAAGCTTCATGAGCAGGCTCCAGCCACCAGAAAGAGATTGGTGACATATGGATTTCATACATTCAGCAAATGGGAGAAAAGCTCTCTATGGCTGCAGGGGATTAGCAGAATTTCCACGCTGTTCCTTATAGCGAGGGTCCAGGAGGAGGGATGTGCTGCTGAGGTGCCAGGGAGAGGGGCTGTGCAAACCTTTCCATTGTCACTGCAAGTCACTTCTGGTCACCCTTATCTCAGTGGCACTGGAGAGGGCTGGCACCATCCAAAACCCAGGCAGGAGGTGCAGGGAGGGTTGGGGCCACCAGCAGAACAGCAATAGGGATGGGGACCTGGAGGGAATTCAGGTCCAAGTGAATCCAGACCCCCGTTATAGCAGAGACAAACAATTCCTCTCCTACTCTGTCTTTCCATGAGCAAAAGTTGTGACTGGTCTTTCAGGCAGGTGCCCAAAGGGGGCTGGTGCGTGGCACAGGTCCCTGTCTGTGTGGTGTGGTCGTGTGGCCTCTTCTTCACGTGCCTTGTGAGGAAAGGCAAAGTGGGATGGAGGTCTCGAAGGGGATGTAGGTCCCAAAGGGGATGAAAGTCCACCCAGTCTGGCACAGCTGCTTCATTCAGGGCTTAAATCTGCTCTGTAAAGCCTGGAGAGGAAGGAGTGGTGCACAGTACGGGAGGAAGGGGTGGATAGGTCAGAATAAGTGTCAGAAGTTTGGCCTTCGATCACTTCCAGGGAAATGTGGAACAAAGTGTTGCCCCATCCCTGGAAGGCCACGTTGGACGGGGCTTGGAGCAACCTTGTCTGGGGGAAGGTGTCCCTGCCCATGGCAGAGAGTTGGAACAAGGTGAGCTTTAAGTTCCCTTCCAACCCAAACCATTCCGTGGCCCTGTGATTCTGTGATTTGGCATTTCCCTGTCACACAGTTTAGGCAGCACTTCCTGATATGGACATAAGTTGCTGATCCTGCTTTCAACCCTACAACCTCGGGTTACAAGAAGTCATTTGGCTAACTAGTCCAGTACCATAAAAATGAAACAACAGGATCTGTCACACAAGAGGTTCAGTTTTCAGGAAAAAAAACCCTTTTGCCTTCAAATATCTTCAGGATATGACTGTTAACCCTGGCAAACATCACGCCTCAGTCCACAAGCAAAGTCACTAAAAAGGAAGAGAAAAAAAAGTAAAACTAAAATCTAGGATGCTGGGTAGTGAGCCCCAGCCACTGTGGGGCCATATTATTTTGGGAAAATGGTAGGAAAACTCTGAATTAAATGAAAATTATCTTGTGAGTCTGATGGTGGTGGAGGAGGAGGGAGCCGCTATCTAAACCCCTTATGTGGCTTGTGTCCTTAGCAGAAGCTGAGCATGCCTCAGGGGATCAAAAATCCCTACAAATGAGAATTCCTTGGCCATCTATAAGGCTATGATTTTGTCATGGCAGCCACGGGACACATGCATTGGAATTAACTCCATGAAATCTTAACAAATGGAGAAATACCTCTAATTCAGCAGGGTCTTTCTATCCTTTCCAAAAGATGGTGTTTTGCCATGGCAATTCAAATCAGAGGAGATATCACTCAGCAGGGAATCAGCTCCTGTAGCTGTGCCTGTGTCCAAGACCTGGAGCCGAGTGGGGATGTGGAAGGAGCGAGGGAACGTGACCAAGGTCAGAACGAGAGGTGGAAAATTTGATCAAGAGCTCGCCTTGGGCAGAGCAACGTTGCAGATCTGTGACAGTGCTGGCTCTGAGCACCAATTAAAGAGGAAGCAGAAATCAGAGCTAACGAAGGGGCAGCTGCTCTGGCACTGCCAGCTGGGCAGTGTCCCTGGTCACACTGCTGTGTGCTTTTCTGTACTGGAAATTTTACCGTGTTTGGTCAAATTCAGAGACTTCAAGGGTGCAAATTTCAATTAAATACTTGTCACCCTCTAGAAGCCTGGTGCCTCTGGAGTGATGTCATTCCCGCTGTGGCCACTGCCCTCTGAGATGTTGGCCAGTGGCCATTGGAGTCCTGGTGGGATGGGGGTGGCTGTGAATGGATGGCAGCTCCAGCTCAGGGTCACATCTCCACCAGCTTCTCTGCAGAGTAAATTGGCACCTCCTCGTGCTCTCAGTGCAAGAGGGAGCTGCCTGTCTGCGTGAATGTGGCCCAGGCAGGTGTTCATGGCAGATATTTTACTGTTTAAAAGCACCTTTAATCCAAGTTCTTCATTTGGTATCATTGCAGGGAGTTTTCCCCCTCCTCTAATCTCCATGATGCAAGATAAAAATTAATACTCTGAATCCATAGTCACATCATCTGCTGGAAACTCCCTTCTTCTTTATAGCTAAGTGTCCCTTAAGCATTTTCAGCTTTCCTCTCTTTTGGCACCAATGTCAACATCACACCCTCTATGTCCCCCTGACCCTTCAGCAAGATCTCGCCCAAATGGAATGAAGATTTCCCTTAGGAGAGCAGGACAAAGGCAGATAACAGCTTTGTGTCTCATATTGATTTCATAAAGAGCTGCACAACCAAGGCATGAAGCAGGGGCATGGGGGGACTTGTCACCCTCTGCCCACCCCTACGCAGGCAGAGTGCGTGGTGAGATGCCCTGAGGGAATATATTGCCCCTCTGAAAGGAAAGGAAGGAGTTAAATAATGATGGATCAACCCATACCTGGCTCCTGTATAGCCAAGGCCACAGGAGTGAGTGTGCAGAAGGGAAAACTCAGCACTTGGCCCCTCTGGGAAGACCAGCAACAGCTTGGCCATATTCAAGCCCATTAATCCACACTCTTCTAATGTACAGACCACAGAGAGGAACTGATTAAAATACATTTTCTATGCAATGTAGATAAGTGTATTGAAGTAGTACCTCTTACTCCAGGGCCAGCTCTTGAATTCCCTCATTTAGTTTGTGTTCAGCCTTTCTGTACCGGCCTCTGGTTGGGTTTGGCTTCCTGGCTGCTGCATCCATGAATTTGTACAACCCTGCAAAGACTTGGCTAAAGCATCAGTAAGTTCCCTGATGGAAACCCTGACTGATGCATGAGTGACCTACAGGAGGCCAGGTTGGTGGCACAGGACAAACTGCCCCGCAAATGGCCAAGAGGGATGGGGAGGAAGAGCAATCCCTCTGCCTACCACTTTTCATGGCCCAAATTCCTAACTCATCTTTCCTGCTTGGAAGGTCTTCCCCATCCTCCCTACCAGAGTAGGGGTGAAAATAAGAGAAACAAAGACCTCCCCATGAGAGGAGCCAATTTAGGGAGGCTGTCAGGTGAGGCAGAGGGTGAGCATTGCTTTAAGGAGTGGACTCTGTGACCATTACACACCTCAAATTACGGCAACACCTTTGCACATGGTGTAGGGAAAGTGGCAGCTCCTTTATCCAGGTTGGGAGCAGCACGCTGGACAACACAGGGAGAAGAGGCTAAAAATCACCTGACAAAACAGGCAGCTGAAATTTAAAACATTAACAAATTTGGCAGGGTCTCCTGTTCAGCAGATCAGTGAGTATTGAAACAAAATGGGGCCAGAAGCTAATTATATGGAAATATTTCTATTTGCACATTTCACTGGAAGGCAAAGCGGAGACTATAGCTAATATATCTCCACCACTGACAGGAATATTAAGTTTTCTGTCATTTTGCTACCACAACTACCTTTCTCAGCATGCATTCTGTCCTAGTTCTATTAAGGTGAGAGCAGAATCAAACTCATTAATTGTCTGCATTTTAGATATGATAAGAATTTAGTGGTTGGTGTTAATTAAACTACAAAACAACTCCTCTTGCTGCGGTGTGCATTCCAAGTTGGAGCAATTAATTCACTCACTTAAACTGATCAAGATTTAATTACCATCACTCTGTGCAATTACTCCATAATTAAAGTAATTTGGTTCATTCCACTCGCTGACAGTGTCATTGAACAGCCATTCATAGCACCAAAAGAAGTGATAATTAACTTAAAGAACAGCTCAAGGCAGTTTTACACAGACTTTTTGTTATTCCTAAATATACCTATACGGGAGAAAGAAGCCTATCACATAATACAGGTGCTTCCCTTGTAAAGGGGTTCAGATCTTTTGTGTTCAATTTTTTTCAGCAAATGCAGTGTAACAAACCCAATTTTGGGAAAGGCTCTGTAGTTGTCACCAGATAACGCGGCATTTCCTGCAGGCAAGCACAATAAAACCTGGATCCTTCCAGCAGTACAGACCTTCCCTGCCTGTTCCTCGAGACTCTTCATTAGGAAAGAAAAAAATCCTCAATAGAAAGCTCCCTCCACCCAGATAACACTGCCAGACCTTAGATCTTATTAAGTATCTTGTGACATGGCAAGTCCCCCAGCTGATGGGACCAAAGGAAGTCTCTGCTAGCAGAGTAGTCTCAGGAGTTTTAATGATCACTGTTCTTAGTCCCTAGGTTGTTGACAATCACTGAATCACTGAATTATTCGGGTTGGAAGGCACCTGGAAGCCCAGCTCGTTCCAACCTCCTGCCACGGGCAGGAGGGACACCTTCCATTAGACCAGGTTGTTCCAAGCCCCGTCCAACCTGGCCTTGGACACTTCCAAGGATCTATAAATAAATATCTGGCCTTGGTGTTCACAGCACAACTATTTGGAACTCAGTTTTGTGCTTATTTTATTCCAGAAAATGATTTTGCTGGTGGAATTTTTTCCTCAAGAATTGGAAGTGAATATTGCTGCCTGTTTTCAGAAAGGCTGTTTGTACTCACAAGTACAAAGCTGGTACCAGAATCTTCTGTGCTGAGGCCCCTTCTAAGAGGTCAAACTGATTAGACCAGTCTAATCTTTCCCCAGTAACCTTGTAAAGTGCCCATGCCCAGCTCTCGGCAGGGTGGACAGAGAAGGAGGCAGATATATCCATCTGTCCTTGCTTTTGAAGGATGCTGGGGCTGGGGTGGCAATGAGGACCTACAACACATTGTCCATTCATTTCAAAGTTAAGACTTCTCAGCCCAGGCACAGAAACTCAAAACATGACCTGTCACAGCCGTTTGGACATGAAGTGTGCAAAATTTGTACTGATATTTCCCCCCCTCACCCCCACCATAAAAGTGATGTTAATCTAGAGAATCATCTCAAACAAGTGGAAGAAGCACCCTTACCTTGGTCTGATGGACAGTGTGGACCCCAAACATGCCAGCTTCCAGTGATCAGGAATCAGCCAGGAGAAATTAGGTTTTGTAATTATCAGGGCTGGCTGATTCTAATCAGGGGAAAACAATGAAGTTGAAGCAGAAGGTAAAGGATTTAAACTGAAAGCGGGGAAATTTAGGATAGACATACAGGAGAAATTCTTGGTCGTGAGGGTGTGAGGCCCTGGCACAGGTTGCCCAGAGAAGCTGTGGCTGCCCCATCCCTGGAAGTGTTCCAGGCCAGCTTGGACAGGGCCTGCACCTGGTCTAGTGGAAGGTGTCCCTGCCTAGGGGGTTGGAATGAGATGGTCCCTAAGGTTCCTCCCAACTCAAGCCGTTCTGTAATTCCATGATTCTAAGATGAAATCAAAGTGGTTTAAGCAGAAGGCGAACAGCTGACAAAGGGCATTGTGGTCCCTGGCTCCACGTGGCAGCAGATCCTGCATGACCCTGCACTCCTGTGACCCACTTTGGAGGTGGCAGGTTCCCTGAAAGTCCTCTCTTGCTGCTCTTCCATCAGCCATTAAATCCACAATTCCCAGCAATGCAAGACCTCCTCAGAAAGCTGAGCTATGCCATGAATTATTCCTACACCTGGAGCATCCATAAATCAGAGCCTTTTTGTTGGGCTCCCAAATGCTTGTTAGCCTTCCGTGACTCAGCAGTGGCTAAGTTAATGTCAGCTCTACCCAGGGGAAGATCTTCAATATTTCTTTTTACTTAAAAAGAAAGAGAAAAAAAAAATCTCAAACATTATTTTTAAGCTCCTAAAAGAGCATTACAAAAGAATGAAGGGGAAGAAAAAAAGAGACTGTGTAAAGATTGCTTACCAGAGTCCTTTTGCAGTAGTCAGCCACACAACAGAAATAGGTGGACATTAATTCATGCTAACCTTGCACACCTAAATACCATTAATTCATCAAAACTAATAACATTAATTCCTTCAAAAATGAGATTAAAGACAGGCACCCCTTGCAGTCATAATCTGTGGCTGATGACACTAAAATGAAACCTCCAGTATACAAAGCTACCAGCAGAGCTTGCAGAATCTCATAAATTGCAGCTGGAAACACATAAATCCTCGAGACAACATACATTATTTTCTGGGGAGCGGGTGTTTTCCCATTGCCAGGCAAAAAGCAGAGCAGAGCTGTAAAACTTCTCTCCCAACACAGGAGTTGTTATGAGAGGTGCCAGGTGATGTCAGATGATGCTGCTCAGACCAACGCTTCCCTAAATCCTTCAGGCTGGAGCAGGATTTAGGGCACTCGTCCTGGGAACCACTTTTGCTTTGAATTTGCAAACCTGGATGGCAGAAACAAAGAGTAACTCGGAGCTGGAGGTGCTCTGATCATCTGGCAAGGTGTACAGGGCCTTGGGTGCACAGCCTACTCTCACTGGGGGATATTTGAAGAGCAGGACCTGTTGATGCCTCAGATGGGTGCTGAGATGGATTTAGTGGGGATAAGGGCTCAGCTATAAGGAATTCTAAAGCTTTCTTTCAGCTTTCAGTGGGTTTTGGCCATGGGAATGGCCTGAAGTTGTGCCAGGGGAGGTTTAGGTTGGGTATTAGGAAAAGGTTCTTCCCCCAGAGGGTGGTGGGGCACTGAACAGGCTCCCCAGGGAATGGTCACGGCCCCAAGGCTGCCAGAGCTCCAGGAGCGTTTGGACAATGCTCTCAGGCACAGGGTGGGATTGTTGGGGTGTCTGTGCAGGGCCAGGAGTTGGACTCGGTGATCCTTGTGGATCCCTTCCAGCTCGGGATATCCTATGAGTGTATGAACCTTGGGAGAGCCTCTCATCTGCTCCTGGAACATCCTTCTGCTAGTTTTGCTCATATTTGAAGTGCAAGTGTCTGATCCCATCGCCGGTCTGAGCACCACCAGGGCCCCACTGCGCCTGGGCCGCGGTGTGGCCCCGTCCCTGAGGTCTGTCCCACACCCTTTCCATCCTCCCTGTTGTACCCATCACATTTTTCTTTTCTCCTGGGCTCCTAGGGTGAATGGGTTCGCCTGCATCCGGCAGGATGGGCAAGTAACCCACAGCCTTTACCTCAGGGCTCCATTTCCCTGTGACCGCTGCCCAGAGGGGACCCTGAGAGCACGTGCCACACCCAGCACACCTCACACCTCCAGGTGCTGCACCCACAGCTGTGTGCCACCTACAACAGCCTCTGCACTGGTTTAGGAGTTCCACTGAGCCCAGCGCAGGCCTGCGAGGGTCTTCACAAACCTACAAAATTCACAAATTTCTGTGTCTTGCACTCAGAAGTCTCCAGTCTGCAGACAGTGGCCAGGATGAGGGCACCATCACCACTACTGCTGGTGGCCACAGAGGTCCAGAGATCATTTCAGGAGGCAGCAGGATGCTGTTTTCCCTGCCAGCTTGCCTGGCTGCACCGCCCAGGGCTTGTGAAGGACGGCGGCTGGTCCTGCCAGCCCTCTGCCAATACATCCAGAACACCGGAGGTATTATTTCAGATTAAGACCAGATTAAACCCATTTAATTTTAACTCAGATTAAGCCCCTATTTAGAACCTGGCCCTGTTTCCGATGCAGCTGGGCTGACCCCCCCAGGGGGCTGTGAATCACCGTGGATGGGTGTTGGGTACCACCCAGCCTCTCTCCTCCTGACACACAGCAGTTAAAACTCGGAGTTACTAAAATAAGGCTTTGCTTGTGAACACTCGTGTAAGACCAGAGCCACACATGCGTTTTGGGATGGGGCTTAATATTTTGTGGCTTCAGGAGGGACCCCAAAGCCTGCAGTCCACGGGGGTGTTGGGCAGACGTGAGCACTAAGGAGCTGAACTGGTTTAATCTCTAAATAACGATGGAAGTGCAAGTGTGTGAATTACTCCAAATGAATGTATCACCCACACACGCTACGCTCTCTGCATATCTAATTACACAGCACTTGCTCCTGCCCTGCTTTTTAAGAAATACTCCACAAGCCATCAGTGCCTTTCAAACAAGTGATTACAATGAAATTTCGGGAAAGAAGAGTTTTGGACGCTTTCAGACTAGCTGAAAAACAGCAGTGGGGAGAATGTGATCAATCTCACTAATTTTTTATTCCTATTTGTGTTACCAAAGGTCCAGATCTAGACCAGACCCGGCTGTGTGAGGAGATACCCCCAAGACAAGCAAAATCTCTGGTTTTCAAGGTTTTTTAAGAACCAGATGCCACAGCAAAGGCAAGTGTGGCAGCACTTTTTTTTTTTTTTTATTTGATAGATTTCTGGAGTAGCTGTTATTCTGACTTGCCCAACACATCCCTCATCCTAACCCTGCATTGCTGTGATACTGGGTGGCTGTGTGGTGTGTTTTCACTTCCTATTGACTGGTTGTGTACTTCCCTCCCGCTAATCCCTTGTTAATGGACACTTTCCTCGAGCCAGCTGAGATCCGAGTTATGTTGTCTTTGCGCTTCTCGCAGATTTTATTACTTGGATATCTTTGTTTTCATTATTTTGAGATTTGGGGATTTTGTCTCTTCCCTTCAGATTGATTCACTCGGCTAGAGACGGGCTGGCCTCCCACGGCTCCTGTTTGCTTTTGATCCAGGAGCGGTGGGAGAGCAGCTTCTGGGATGGAAACAGCACAGTCCCACACTTCAGCTGCCAAAGCCGGGAGAAAACCCACTTTTGGCTTTGGAGGAAAAGCACCTCTCGCTTCCAAAGTAAAGAAAAAAGCAATTCTGCTGCTCACCCGCTGACCTGGGGTGTGCTGGTTTTAACTGGGCTCTGCTTGAGGGGGCACACCCAGCAAGCTGCAAACCACCCTCAGCAGCAGGGAGGTGGCAGGTTGAGAGGGCAAGGAGGGGACAGCCCCCCAGCTCTGGTCCTGGGATGCCAAGGGGCTTCCAAAATGTGGAGCCTGAGCATGGCTAGGTGCAAGCTGCCATGGAGCCACAGGATCACAGAATGGCGTGGGTTGGAAAGGATCTTTAAAGGCCATCCAGTCCAACCCTCCTGCCATGAGCAGGGACACTTTTAACTGATCAGGTGGCTCATGACGTGGGGAAGCCAGCAGTGACATCCCTGGCTATGGCACCCATGGTAGTGAGGTGCATGGAAGGTTCAAGGACACAACTCTAACCTTCAGAGGAGGGAAAAAGCACAGTCCATGGTGCAGCAAGGTCGGATGGACAGTCCAGACAGTGCCCTGGCAGCAGGGTTCCTCCTCCAGGAGGGACGTGAGACCCACTGGGCAAATCCAGGGTGGGAAAGCAGAGAGGTGGAGATCCAGCAAAGCCACTGGCAGAAGGGTGACACACAATTAATGACTCATTCCTCCCAATTAACTTTTATCCTTCTGCTACAGCCCCAGGCAAGGAGCAGAGCTACACAACCTTTTTTTTTTTTTCATTTCTATATATTTTATCCCCATCATCCTTAGGATGGGCACTAAGCCAGTCCAGGGAGGAAAAGGCAGGGCAGTCAGTGCTGGCATAACATGAGCAGTCCCTGAGAGCCAAGGCTGCACACGGGGACCAGACAGGCCAACAAGGGCAGGTGGGAACTGGAGTGATGCTGCAATGAGTTTTCGAGACAAACAGGAAGGTGTTTTCTAGTGCAGAAAACAGAAACTACCCCACAGTTTCAGGAGATTAGAGAAAAATAAAATCCCTGAGAGTTCATCCAGAGGAAAAAGGTTTGAGTGTGAGTTTGTCAGGTGGGACACAGAGCCTGGTGCTGGTCATGGCAGAGCTGTGGCCGTGATGTTCCCAGAGCTGAGAACCTGCTCTTTGCAGAGCTGCTTCCAGCCAAATGCCAGAGCCCAGGAAAGTCCTGGCACGTTCAACATCTCCAGTTGTCTTCTTAGTGCCCACTCCTCAAAAAATCAAAACCGAATCTGATATTTTGATGCTTCCTGATAAAAGTTATATCTGTCAAAATGACCTTTTGGTTAAACAGCACTAGCTGGTATTAATCCTATTATTTCATCACGATTATTATTTTTTTTTATCAATCCAACACAGCTGCCACTTCATCTGGCACTAAGTGAATTGAAGTTCTCAGCTGGGGCACGCCATGCTCTCAGATGTGTGAAACGCTGATAGCCACAACATGAATCAACCCTGCCTTCCCCTCCTGCCACCCCACACTTGACTGCAGGTCTACATCGAGATGGTCAGAAAAGTCAGCTCAGCATCAAGAAAAATAATCCCTTTCCAGTTCGTGAATGATTCAGATAAATCCATGGTTGTCTCTCGTGATGCCCTCAGCTACTCGCGGCTGGGTGATGCCACAGTGTTCCTTAACTTCTGCAAAAAGGAGGAAATGTGATAGAATCGCTGATGTCTTGAAAGGAATAACAAATAAAAGCCAGCCCTATTCCAAGATTGATTTTAAGGCAGATAAAGATGAGGGCTAAAGCATTTCAAATCCAATCCAACAAAGTCCTTAAGCGCCTGCTTTAAGGCAAGCAGAGGAATAATGCCATCGACTCAAAGGGGGTGTTTATCTGGTTATATTTATGAGGGCTCTTAAGGGCTTTGCTGGATCAGGGTGTCAGGTGTGGGAGGAGAAACGCCCCACTTGCCTGCCTGCCATGACCTCGGCTGCCCACCAGCTTCCCGGGAAAACGCTCTCACAGGGATGTGCAACAGCGACAGAGCCAAGCGTAAGGACAGCAAAGCCCAAAAGGGTGGCCAGGGGATGTGGTGGGGTCTCATGAGCCAGTTAGATGAACATCCCTCTGGTTTAGAGGTCGCTGATCCCACCTGAGGGCCAGGCATGGGTTAGGGGGCCCTTTGATGTCCCTGCTCGCCTCAGTTCTGGTTTCTGTGCGAGGGAAGGGTTGGACTCACGGCAGCTGGTGGTGCTGAGCTGCTCCTGCTGAGCCTGAGCATGGATAGACATGGGAACGGGCATGGATAGAACCACGGGCATGGACATGAGCACCGAGTGTGACTTTTTACATGAGCAGATATTGAGAGGGAAGGGGGGAACAGTTTTAAATTGACAGGAAGCAGGTTTAGATTAGATGTGATGAAATTCTTGACAGGGAAAGACTGGTAGAATTGGGAATGTTCAGCCTGAGAAAGAAAATCTTCAGGGTGGCCTAATTGCAGCTTTCCAGTACCTGAAGGGAGCTGACGAGAGATGGAGAAGGACTTTTTACAAGAACGAGTGACAGAACAAGGGGGAATGGATTCAAACTAAAAGAGAGTAGGTTTAGATGGGATATTAGGAAGAAATCCTTCCCTGTGAGAGGGGTGAGGCCCTGGCACAGGTTTCCCAGAGAAGCTGTGGATGCCCCATCCCTGAATGTGTCCAAGACCAGGTTGGATGGGTCTTGGAGCAACCTGGTGTAGTGGAAGGTGACCCTGCCCATGGCAGTGGGTGGAGCTGGATGGTGTTCAAGTCCCCTTCCAACCCAAACCATTTTGTGATTCTGTGGTGGATGTCCAGTGAAATTAGGTCTGAATCACCATAAGGACCCTCGGGCACCCACCTGAGAGCAGATGCCCGATGGCAGTGGGAGCCTGTGCGGGGACTGGGGGTGTCCCAGCCTATGCAGGGAAGAAGGGACAATTATTTACCAGAAGGGACAATTATTTACCAGAAGGGACAATTATTTACCAGAGCTGTTCCCTCCCTCAGAGCTTCCCAAGGACCTGATCTCCAGTGAGTTCAGCCATCACAACAAATCCCTCCTCTTGCAACCCTCCAGGTGAACCAAGGCTGAACCCCTCTCTCAGGACCTCAGCAACAATCCCAGAAAAGAAGGAGCCTTAAAAGATCCCTCTGTTTTTAGGAGACACTGTCTCCTGCTTCTTCTGCAACTCTTCATTTGTCCTTTACAAGGTTCTGTGATTTAAGAATGTGTGTTAAATCTTCTGCAACAATCAATTCAAATATACAAGTTTGGCTATTCAAATTACTTTTCCAAAAGTACTTTAAAATGCATTAAGTTATTAATTGCCTGCTGGCACTTTAATCAAACGGGAAAATTGACATAGCCAGAGGCATGTATTTTTGTGGAAAGGAAATTTATTTAAGAAGAAACAGCGGCTCTTACTGCTTAATTTAAACTGAGAAAACTGTGGAAAATCAACTGCTATGGAAAATTAATAAAACATTTCCAGCTGCAAACAGTGACTAATTGTACAAGATGAAGACTGCCTGGAATTAATAACTTGCAATCTTCTGTGTGAAGAACCCCCTACCAGTTCAATTTACTGGGAGATTAAATTACTTCTAAGTTTGCCATATTAAAACAGAACATGAATAAAATGTTAGTGAAAGCACATCTATTATTTACTGTCTGTGATATGGATATAATTATTTCCAAACAACCACAATGTGACGTGACTGGCAATATTTAAATTATTTGCGAGTGAATGTAGTTTTACCACCTCGGTTCCTATAAAAACAGCCCAAATGGGTTTTTACAGATGGCATATTCCTGCCATGGGGAATTATCTCCTCATCCTCTGCCCCGTGGTGCCCAGCATCCCTGTCTTACTGCTCTTTTAGCACCACCTCTTGTCTTCCCCCACTGCCCCATGTCCTATGAACTCGGTGCCTCCCTCGCTTTGCTCGATTTTTGCGTTTTTTCCCCCTTTTTCAAGCTGACTGCACTGAGTACCTGGTGCCAACAAGAGCTTTGGCAGTGGTAGATCATAATCAGGCGAACGTTTTCCCTGTGTGTGAGGGCTCCTTGCTGAACCCAGCACAGAAAGCTCACCTGTGGAGACGGAAAACTCACGCTTACCTTTTTTCAAAGCGTGCCAAGCTCGCAGGGCGCGTGAGCCCCTTCCAAGGGAGTGGAAAACGGGGAGGAGAAAGAGAAAACTCAGGCAAGAGGGTGTTTGCAAAAACCCAACCAGAACCCAGCATGATTTCCAGGAAACCTGAGGAGGAGCAGGAGGTGGGAGAGCCACAGGGGATGGAGGATCTGCCAACCCTCGGGGACTCCTGCTGGGATGTTGTGTGGTGGCCCCAGTGCGTCGGTGGTTGCTGAGACAAGGCAAAGAAAGAGGTTGTGCAATGTGTGGTTTAGGTAGAGGAGATTTTCAAAGCCCCAGGTGGGTTGGGAATGAGGAGAGACCTCCTGGGCCATGTTTGGGGCTGATGTGGGTGACCACATGCCCACTGCCCTGCCGTGAGATGCAAAACTAGAGAGGGAGTCCTGTGAGGAGTGGCTGAGGGAGCTGGGGGGCTCAGCCTGGAGGAAAAGAGGCTCAGGGGTGACCTTATCACGCTCTACAACGCCCTGAAAGGAGATTGGAGCCAGGTAGGGGTTGCTCTCTTCTCCCAGGGAACAAGTGGCAGAATGAGAGGAAATGGCCTCCACTGTGCCAGGGGAGGTTCAGGTCGGACATCAGGAAGAATCTCTTCATGGAAAGGATTGTCAGGCATTGGAATGGGCTGGCCAGGAGGTGGTGGGGTCCCCAGCCCTTGAAGTGTTCCAGAAAAGACTGGACATGGCACCCAGTGCTCTGGGCTGGTTGACAAGGTGGTGATTGGTCACAGGTTGGACTCAGTGATCTCAGAGGTTTTTTCCAACAAAAATGATTCTGTGATTTTTGTGTGAAAAGACTTCCAGGACCTTAGTATAAAGTTGAAACCCCAAAGAAGACCCCAAAATATAAGGTGTTGCAGAGAGAGGGCATGGGAGGATGTTAATGAGCTGCAGGGTGTCTTGTCCTGTGCTTGGAGATGACAGGAAGAAGGATGGTGTGGCAGCATCCCCACTTTAGAGGGGGGAAACTGAGGCATGGAGTGAGCTGGACCAGCCCATCTCTGGACTTGAGGCTGGGCCATTGTGTGGGGCATCCTGCAGTCCCCCCAGCACAGGGACCACTCCATGTCCCTCGCTATCCATCCAGCCACTGCAGGTGCTGACACCCCCAGCACAGCTCAGGGGATATAAGGACACAACGGAGTGCTCTCGGGAAGTGATAAAAAGGGATGAGAGTGATGGAGCTGGGTAGACCTCAGCAGGAATCACTCCACAACTCCTTCAAATAGAAAGAAATGATTCTGTCATTAAAGCTTGGCCCGTGATTAACTACAAGTGCATTGAGCCAAAGCTGTCCAGGCAGCAGTGTCAGAAAAGAACAGGACCAGCCACCCCTCTCCAGCTGCTGCTGGAGGTCAGAAGAGTTTAAGCATAGAGTGGTATTTTCACACCTTTTCTTCACTTCCATGTCTCTGCCACACCACTGGCTCCAGCCAGGGATGGTTCTTTGGGCCTGCATGGACTCCTGAGGTGAAGAGAGCCACAGCTTCATCATTTGCCCTCAGCTCAGCAGGAACCATTTGCACTTGTGTTTAAAGGGATTTGGTCGTGCTCTGTGAAAATAACTGCAAAAAAGGGAAAAGTGCTCTGTGGTGACTGTGAGCACCTAATTTGCTGTTTATCCCTATCTGTCCTCCAGTGCCCTTCGAGCTAGAGGTGATCCCTGTCCCTCACACTCTCTGCCTGGGAAGTTCTCCTCAGGAGGATGCTGAGCCCAAGCAGAAGGTCCTGCAGGGATGGGTCAGCCCACTCCCAGCTCCTCAGTGTGTGAGAAGCAGCTCATGTTTGTAGAATCCCAGAATGGTTTGGGGTGGAAGAGACCATAAAGATCATCCCATTCCAACCCCCTGCCATTGGCAGGGAGACCGTCAACTATCCCTGATTGCTCCAAGCCCCATCCAACTGGGCATGGAACACTTCCAGGGATGGAGCAGCCACAGCTTCTCTGGACAACCTGTGCCAGGGCCTCACCACCCTCACAGGGAAGAATTTCATCCTAATATCTCATCTAAACCTACTCTCTTTCAGTTTGAATCAATTCCCCCTTGTCCTGTCCCTCCAGGCCCTCATAAAGTCCTTTTTTTTCCACAAATGAATGAGTTGTAGCACAGACCTGTAGGTTATTGTAGGGAGTGTGCATGGATGGAGATGGAGTTTCCCAAAGATGCTTTCACATTTCAATAATTGAGTGTGGCACATTTAATCACCATAGTCCTGTTGCTGTGCAAACCTGGGGACCTCTCCTCTTGATGTCAGCTTAGACCTGATTGCCTAATTGCATTACCTGGGTAATTAGATAGAAATATAGTAGCCCAGTGCTGCACCACAGTGAGGATCCACTTCCTAACAGAATTAACCTGGCTTTAGGATGGAAAACTTGTACACACACACAGGCACACAGACACACACAACTTAACCCTGCTGTAATCACACAGATCAGACCATGGGGCTTGTTGCCTTACAGAAATAGCTCAAAATGACACAGGTTTGGTTCCAAAGAGACTGTAGTTTGGATTCCAGCAATTAGAGGTACTAGACAACATGGAAGCCACCACGTTCCCACCACCCAGCGCCTCTGCAGGGTCACCCAACAGCCTGGCCCAGCCCAGCTTGAGATGCTCCAGATTCGGACGCACCAGGCACAAAGGAGCATTTTAGGCTTTGTGGAAGCACGATGGGAAAGGCTTTGAGTGCCTCCTCGAGGAGCTGTGCAGGTGTTTGGTGTCACAGCGTGTCTCCTGTGGCGGTGGCAGGACATGGAGAAGAGGGAGGGAATGTTATTGCAGGCAGAAGGGCTCATTGCAGCCATGACTGGTTGCCACCATGCCCTGCTGTCACCATGCCTACTGCCACTGTGCCTTTTCTCAGCCAGGGAGGAGAATTAGCTTTGCCCTGGAGTGGGTTCAAGAACCAGAAAGAAAAGAATAATCTCCCCACAGCAGGGTGCAAAGTCTCATAAAAGCGAGTGGCTGTAGCGCTCACCTGGAGACCTGGTGAGATTTGTTGGCCTGAAGGTCCCATTCCCTTCCCTCATGGTCCGTGCAGAGCTGGGGATGTGCCCACAGCGGCATTTCCACCGGCCGGGGATGATCCACACCAACCTGGGCCATGGTGTGACCAGTGAGGAGTAGGAGGGAAAAGGCATCTTAGTGCAGTGGTTGGTATTTGAAACGGGACTAGCCCCTTTTCCAGCCCTGTCTGGGACAACCTGGTCTTTCTTTGCTTCAAAAGTCCTCTTTCCCATCCCATCTCATCCCTGCCTGCACTTGTCCCACCTGTCCCCGCCACCCTCAGCCACCACATCTCCCTTACACGCCACCAACCCTCCCTTTCTCCTTCCTTTTGTTGCTGCCCCCCCACCACCCGCCCTGCCCTTTCTTTCCCTTTTTTTTTCTTTTTTCTTTTTTTTTTTTTTTTAATTTTCCCCTAAAGAGCGAACAAAACAAAACAAGAACAAGCGATGCCAAGCCGATCCTCTTATCCCGACGTTCTTACCCCGGGGAGGGCCCCGGCAGCGTCGAGGCGCGCGGCGAAAACCCCCACGCATTTTGTCCTGTTTCTTCAGAGCAACTCGAGCAAATTGAAAGCCGCGGAGGGGTGTGTGCCCCCAGGCACTTGGTAAATCCACTTCCTTTGTCACAACAAGAACAAATCCCACCTTTGAAGTTTTTCCTTCTTGTTACAAGGGGAATGTCTTTTGTTTAATCCATTTTAGCCTTTAATGCCTGACCTGGATCAATCCTGTTGGGTAGATTACACACTACTCACGCCGACTTTAAACTACCCTACAGGGATTTTTATTCTTCCCCCCTTCTCCCCACTGCATTTGTGTGAGAATCTCAGCAATAATCGGCATTACGACTTTAGACCATCACTCACTTTGAAGGAGGAGACTGTCCTTTAACAAAGGGGAGGGAGGGGGAGGAAACCCGCAAATATCAAACAGATTTAATCAGCTTTGAGGCCTTTCAATCTCATATTCATACCGGATCTTTATTAGTTATGAAAATCAGTGCAGAACTTGGCTGGGCTCTGTGTCTCCATGTTCTCCTCCCGTTTTGTGCTCTATTCAGGACTGAATTTGCTCCTGCAGCCTTCCCGGTGCTGGTCTAGGAGAAATCCATGGAAATATTCACCCAGGACTGCTGCAAACAACTTACCAGGGTGTCCATCACCCACACCACATTGGAAATGCACAATTCTCCTTCATCCCATTGCTCACGCCGGTGGAAGAGGCTGAAAACTGCTGCCCTGTGATGACCATGACACCCGTGGTGGACGGGTGTCAGCACAGAGGATAAATCTATATATGAACCCACAAACCTTTACATTAGGACTTGCTGCAGAGAGCAGTGACCCTCACCTCCTTATTTTTCAAGGGAACCTTTGGCAGAGGCTTCCTTTGCTCCCTAATAACTACTTGGAGCAGGAATGTCCTGTCCTGAAGCCTTGTCCTGCTGGCAGCTCCTCCCTTCTGCAGCACTGAGGCTGTGCTGTAGGTCTCCTTGGCAGATTAACATTGACTTCATTGGGTTTTTTTGTGGTTTAATCACCCAGCCTTGTGCAAAGCACATGCAGAGCTGCAGGAAAGCTCCAGAGGGGATTGCAAGCAGCGTTTCCCAGTCCTCCCCAGCTCTGGCACCAGGATGGAGCTAATAACATTCCCATCATTGCTGTGCTCCTGGTGGCCACAAAGTGGGAACAGTCTCAGTGATCCATCCCTCCCCAGGAGCTCCCTGTCCTGGAAAGCTCCAAGATACAGGCTGCTCATGGTCCCCTTATCATTGCTCTTCCAGCTAAAACCAGCTTTTCCTCGAGTGTGGCTTTGACCTTTTCCTAAGGAACAGGAGCTCCAAATTCTGCTCCAGCAGGCTCACAGCCCATCTCCTCTCACCAGCTATGGCCCAAGATCACTTTTGTTCCTTCCCTCTGGACTTCCTACAAGTTTCTCACAAGGTTTTGAAGCCGCGAGCTGGACCCAAGGCTTCCCCTCGTGCCTGGTAGGAGCACACAAGGCAGGTCACTCCCCACCAGGTCTCACATGTGACTCTCTTTATAATAAATCCCCTAAATAAGTTTTTCTTTGCTGTAACATCAGCCTTAGGCTGTGATTTTCTCTGCCTTCACAACCCAGCCACTAATGCTGCTGCCTTCGCATCTCTTCTCCATTTCATACCTGTGTGCCTAATTTTGCCCTCCTAGTTGTGCCCAGGAGCTCTGGGCTGTGAGAACTTGTAACTGCTCCTTTCTGACCTTGGTTCATCCAGGTCTAATTTGGATTTCTGTACAAAAGCTCTGGTCTCTGCCCATCCCCAAGTGTCACAGCTGTACCAGCTCGGTGTCTCATCCGACCGACCATGGGAAGGCAAATAAAAGAGATTGGATTACCCAAATATGCCAGAAACATCTTGGGTTGCAGCCCTTAAATCCTCCACACCTTCGAATGGCTGTTTCTGGTGGATTTCTGCTCCTGCCTCATGGGGAGATGCCTTATGGGCATCTGGAAGCTGGAAACATGAGGACATTGAGGAGACCAATGAATGCCAAGACAAGATTTCACCAAAGTCGGGTGGCTCAGGGACATCTCCCTTCCTTACCCCTCAAGCAGCTCCTGACCAGAAGCCAGCCAAGGTGACCCCAAGCTGGGGTCATCCCACAAGAGGTGGGAACCATCTGCTTCTGCCACCAGCAGTGACCACACTTGGGGATTTGACAGCAGGAGCCACAAAACACCCACCAGGACCCTGCTGCCTCACCCTAGGGGCATAAAGCAAAGAGTGGGACCATTCACAGCAAAATACTCCGCTGGGTGAGAGTGGCTGCGGGTGAGAGTACCAGGATTAGAGTACCCAATCCTGACAGCATCAGCCTGGGGGACAAGGTGACTCTTCCCCGGCTTCCATAGGGCCAAGCCTTAGCAATGGATGTAGCAGAGCATTTGGGCACGTGGAGACAGCTCAGGAAGGGACCCGGGAGCCCCCAGACATCCCTCAGGACAGAGTAAGGAACCATCTCCTTTCACTTTTTATGAGATTGATATGCTTTGAAATTAGTAACCCTCCATTAGCTCTCCAAATAGCTCTGAATCATTAGGGTCAGTACGTCTGCACTCCTCAAAATGAGCTTTTACCTGAATTAGCATCTCAAAGAGGCAGGACTCCCATCCCCGGTTTTAATTCCAGCGTCGTGCTGCACATCAGGATGGTTTTGGTGGCCAATCCAAGCCCCGCATCCCAAATACATTCAGGGGAACCTGCTGGCTTGTTTAAAATGTTCTTTTTCCTTCCCATTCTTTACTAAATGCCTATTATATTAATGTTTAAAATCCATTTAAGTTCATCATGGGTGGCTTTGTGAAAGGACAGCGGCTCCATCACTGTAATTAGATGATTTATTGCCCTCTCGTGGTGACACGCTCTAACTAGAGAAGCTGTGATTTAAATTGGATGATCCTTCCAAGAGTGTTTGAGTGAGAAATAAAGGGAGAATTATTAATACTATTAGAGAGCAGCGGCGTATTCGTGCGAGGGATAGACTGTGCTAGGAGAGGGATTAGCCAAAACTCGCTGTTTTGCAGCTGAGCGCGGCTTTTCCCCGGTGTGGGACCAACACCTCCCTCAGCCAGGGCTGTGAGCAGGGCAAGGTGCTGGCACAGTGCTGGGCACGGTGTTCAAAACCAAGCGTTAGCCAAAACCACTGCGTTTAGAATCGGAAACTGTGGGGAAACCACACCCTCCCCCCCCAAAGCAGGATTTGCTGCTCCATCCCACCCAAGTGTTCTGCCTGCCTCACGAATGGGGACATCCCTGTCCTCCCTCCTTCTCAGAGGCTGCTGGCCACAGGAAGAAGTGAAGGGGGTTAATTACTTCTTTTTTCCTTTAAATTTGAATTTTGGTTCCTTTCTTCTCCACGCTGGTTAGAATACATTAAGCACTACCTGGGTTTGCAGACCCTCTTCCCTTCGAGTGTGCTGCCCCCCCTCATTCCCATTCTTGGGAGACCTTGATGACTCCCAGAGTTATCCCACTGTAAGACAACTCACCACCAGTGTAAGTGAAGCCACATGAACATTTCTCACTGATTCAATTAAAACACCAGGCAGGCCTGAGCTGCAATAATTTGGTATAGAAACCAAGTATAGACCTAGCCTGGAGCTGTTATTTAAAAGCCTGGGTTAATACAGTGTAAACCCATGAGCACATCCTCTTACGATGGGGCTTAAATCTTTTAAGAGTGGCTTATATCAATCTAGTTTAAGTCAATTCCTCACTGAGTTAAGCTAAATTGAAAGAAGCACTCAGACCCCAAACACAGAGCCGGTGTTACCTAATCCCTTTGCACACAGCAGTGGCTTTGGCCAGTGCCTGCTGGGGGAGGACAAGGTGCCAGGGAGCCTTGGCCAGGCCCTGGGGAGCACCAGGGCACAGAGTTTCACAGTTTGATCCCTACAGACCTGTGCTAACACGGCTGTCCACTCCCAAAGGTCCCCTTTGCTGGAGAACATGGCATGACCATGTCCTTGCAGAGGACAGGGCTTTCCAGGCCACCATCCCTTCACAATGAGCTTCATCCACAAATTATAAACATCTGCTCGTCAAATTTTGAAGAAAACCTCTTTTTATGTTGGGCTGATTCAATGGCAAAGATTAAAAAAAAGGTTTCCTGGCAGGAGGTACAAAAGAAGTGGCAGAGACATTGGAGGGATGTCCTGTGATCACCAGACGTGTGTGTGCAGGTGAGGCCTTTAGAGTGGTAGAGGAAAAAATAAAGGAAAAAAGCTCTTCTCCTACCTGGGACAAAGCCTAGAGGCCACAAACTGTTTTGATGCCCACTTGCAAGATTTTTGCCATCAGACTGGCTGGCAGGAGCTCCTGTCAGGAGCACCATGACCTGCACAGAGGTAAAAATCTTTGTGGCGACTAAAGGAAATCAAGCCTGGATTTTTGGCCATTAGGAAGCTCCTTGGCTGGGTCCCATGGGCCCGTGGCCCATCAGCCCTGGATGTATCAGCATCCTTCATCCTTGCCCTCCTCACCCCCAGGACCCCCTGAGCAGCACTTTCCCAAAAGACAGAGGACACCCCAAATGTTGTGACCACCAAATTCTGTGATTGTTTGTGTCCAGCTACACAGGCCCCCTGCCCTCTGCATCCTTCATGGAAATGTAAAATCCCTTGGAAGATCCTCAGGAGATTAGACCCCACTCTGAGGGTCTCTTTGGGAAGGACAGGAGCAGTTTTTTAATCCATTTCATATACACCCACACTCATTTTAGGGAGTGATGATTGTGAATATAAAAAAAATATGGGAAAAAAGTAACCCTCTGCAGAAGTGACACAATGGAAGGAACCTGTCCCGAATAGTTCAGTGAGTAGTAAATTAAAAGTGGTTACAGGCAGCAACACTACTCAGATACAGAGATTAATGAAGATCTGACTTGAAAAAAAATCCCTTTTCGATACGTAGATCTCCCATCCAGCCCATCATCCCAGCCACTATCTAGTGGAAGGTGTCCCTGCCCGTGGCAGGGGGTTGGAATGAGATGTTCCTTAAGGTCCCTTCCCATCCAAATCATTCTAGGGTTTTATGATATGATTCTATCCAAGAAATCAACTCAACCTCCATGGCACAAAAAGGCCAGTGGGGAGCAGCTCCAGCAGGAATGAAGTCCTGGCTGTGGTCAGCTGGAAGGTGTTTTTCCTGCAGCTTTTAGGAAACATCTTAAAGCGTTGCAGGCTATCCTGCATCCCTGCTCGGATGCTCCCACTACTCGCAGTTACCCGTAAGGTTCCCCACGTTGGTGTTTGGGGAAGGAGCATCATTCACCCGCACAGACAGCACCCCTTAAAGAAAGGGGGTCATTCTTTCTGCCTCTTAGCTCCCTAAATTTGTCTTGTATTTCCCGCCGGGCGATGTCCGGCGCTCCGGCCACGGGCATTAGATGGCAGCAGCGCTCAGGGATGGAGCAGCCCGGGCAGCCGCAGCCCCCCCGCCCCTTCCCGGCACCGCCGAGGGCCCGGGAGCGGCTTGGGGTCACGGCTGCAGAGCAGAGGGGTTGGCTCCTGTGGCGCAAAGGATAGGAAGGTGTTTTGGAAAGAGCTGTGGGTTGGCAGGATCATCCCAGATGCGTTATCCTGGAGGTGTTGCTGGCTGTGGCCTCCGGAGCATCTTTCTTATCAGGAATGGTGTGGCCAGAGGGACCAGGGCAGTACCCGTCCCCCTCTGCTGGCACTGCCGAGGCACCTCCAGTCCTGGGGGCAGTTCTGGGCCCCTCACCACAAGACATTGAGGGGCTGAAGCGTGTCCAGGGGAGGGAATGGAGCTGGGAAGGGTCTGGAGCAGCAGGAGCAGCTGAGGGAGCTGGAGGGGCTCAGTCTGGAGCAAAGGAGGTTCAGGGGGAACCTTCGGGCTCTGCACAACTCCCTGACAGGAGGGGGCAGCCGGGTGGGGGTCGGGCTCTGCACCCAGGGAACAAGGGACAGGACAAGAGGAAACAGCTTCAAGTTGCACCAGGAGAGGTTTAGGTTGGATATTAGGGAAAATGTCTTCACTGCAAGGGTGGTCAAGCATTGGAACAGGGTGTCCAGGGCAGTGGTGAAGTAAAACATGTCATTCCCATGATCCAGCCAGCCAGAGAAGGACGTGCTGGGAAGTCTCAGGCCTGAGCTACGAAATCCCCTCAGCTTTTCAGCTTCATGGGTGGTGTCCAGGAGGTGCTGGGGGTCCTTTCCCTGGGCGCAGGTGCACAATCCACGGCAGAGGGGCTGCGACCACCAGCTCGGGGTGGCAGCGGGTGGATGTGCAGCCACGGCTCCACCCAGATCCCTGGAGCACGTTCCCGGTGTGGGGAGCTGGCTCTGAGCTGCAGTGCAGTCCCCAGCCAAGGAGCGCCGTGAGCCCCACGCCCGACCCCGCTGGGCCGGAGCCAGGGAGCAGCTGTGGGATGGGTATTTTCATAAACATCGATGTTTTCACCCCCAGCTCTCTGGTTTTGCTCCCGTCGGGAACAGATCGTTACTTTGTAAAATAATTGGAGAAGGGAGAAAGGCGTCTTGGCTGTTGCTGCGGCAAATTCACGGACGCGGGAGGGGCCTTGCGGAGCACAGTATTTATTTTTTTATCTGACACATCCATTCTCTCAGCCTCACATTATCTTATCTGCCATCCTGATAAGGGCCCCGGAGAAAAACCCAGCAGAGAAATTAGCAATCACGGGCCATTTTATCGGGTCTGTGTGACAAACACAGGCACAGGGAGCAGTGTGTCCTTTGGCCCCTCGGAGATAGGGGCGCCTGGAAACCACACGGCTGTTTCCAAAACAGGTCAGAAAGATGTCGTGACTTTCAGTTTTGTTTTTCCTGGTACCACTTCTGCAAACACCCAGCACACCCAAACCCAGTCCCACGGGAGCAGCAGGTTCAGGCCCTGGGTGCTGAAGGCTGCTTGGCCATGGAGTGAGTCTAGAAAGACTTTGCTTCAGAAAAAAAAAAAAAAAATCACATTTTTTCTGGAGCTGGTTTTGCTCCAGAGCCCAACGAAAGATGCAGATCCTCAGTGTCTGCCCTATTACCAGCATAAAATCATAGAGCATTTTTGTTGGAAGGGACCTTGAAGACCATCTGGTTCCACTCCCCTGCCAAGGGCAAGGAACACCTTCCACCAGACCGGGTTGCTCCAAGTAGTGGCAGCACATGGGGTCCCTGCGAGCAGCATCCCCCAAACCTCTTCTCTGCAAATGCAAAGCCCTCATAGCAAAAACAAACCCACAACAGACTGGAGCTATGGCAGAGAAAACCACAGAGGAGCTGACCACGGCCTCAAACCCGTGAACCAGCCATTTCCTGGGCCGGGCTGGGGTCTGGCATCGTGTGCCCCCACCCAACACTGCACCTTGCAGAGGGAAAAGCCAGCAGGCTGCAGAGAAGCCAACTAGATCAATACTAACCAAATTTATATTCAAAAAAAAAAAAGGAGAGAGAGAGAGAGAGAGAAGCTTGCTTATAACCTTGGGCTGTGCCCTTTCTCCGTCTGGCTGATGGGATGCAGCAGCCGACCTGCCAAGAAGGAGTGGCAGGACGTGCCAAGCTCTATCAAACCCTGTGCCCTCCCGACTCGGGGGGATTTCGTGCCTTATCACATGTGCACTGCAGCCATTTCCACCGTCAGCGGGGGAGGCAGGAGGTCACATTCGCAAATGTTGGGAAAAAAATCCGTAATTACTCCCCCAAGGGCCGTTTGGGAGCTGCTGTCGGGCCGAGAGCGAGATTGAAAAGGTTCATTAAGGAAGTTGGCAGACAGATGTGCCCGAATCACAGAGTCACAATATGGTCCCTGACCTTAAAACAGGGAACCTGACCACCATGGAACGAAGGGAGGGGGTGGAAGAGCTTTAAACCAGCCCTTCTCCAGTAGGGAGGGAGCTGCAGCCGGGAAGATGCTGTCAAGAAACGTGGATTTGTTTTTTGGGTTGTTTTTTTTTTTTTTCCCAGCTGGGGATTTTGCTCAGTGCAACTTGCAGCAACGCCAAGAGAGGGCAGCCCAAGCCGCCACATCACTGACTGGCTTTTCCCACAGCCAGGGTGTCAGGATGCTGGGAGCATGCAGATTTAAAAAAAAAAAAAAAAGGAAAAAACCCAAACTTGGGGGGGTGTAAGATTTAAAAAAAAAAAATTGGAAACCCCCCCCGTCAAAAAGGCAGTCCAGATCCCAGGCGCCAAAACAGTGGGAGAGAAAATACAGACAGGAAGCCAAAAGGAGACCCCAGTTTTGGAGGGATGGAGAGGCTGATGCTATGAAATTGCAAACTCCCTGTGGGCAAGAAAACTGTGAAAGGTGTGAGGTTAGCCCACACCCCAATCCTAAGGGACCCCCTAAGTGAGGGGGGATGTGGGCCCTTCTGAGGTGCCCCAGGGATGCAGCAGCTGCCTTGGACCCCCTGTGAGGGAAGGTGAGCCCAAGGTGCTCCCAGGGGCTGAGGTGCTCGGATGCTTTGTTTTCAAGATGTTACAGGGAAAAAAAAGAAGGTGGGGAAGTTTTCTACCCAGGCCATAAATCCGGTTTGTGTGCTCACAGGAGCAGGTCTCGGCTCTCTTGGAGCAGGACAGGGGTTATCCTTGCAGGCCATTGGGGTTTTGGTCTCCCCCAAACCCATAACAAGCCCCTTCCTTGCAGAAAGAGGCAGATTTGCACATTTCCAGCATTTTTAATCAGCAGTGACGACAAAACCAGCAGACATAGAGCTGAGTCGATGTGCAAATGTGTCCTCAGGGCTTTTCCAAACAGGCAGCTTTGGAGCTCAGGAGCCCTCACAGTGGGGGAGAGTCAGGTGAGAAGCACTGTGCTCCCTAAGCCATTCAAAAAGGGAATTATCCCTAGCTTTTGTGCATTATTCCCAGCCCCTGTGCATTCTTCCCAGTCTCTGTGCATTTTTCCCAGCTTCTGTGCATTATTCCCAACCCCTACTGAGCTCCTTCCTTTCCATTTCAGTGCTGATTTGGTCACTCTTAGAAAGTGGGTGTGTGGCTCAGGGGAAGAGAGGAGCACCTCCAAAGTCAGTGCTCCCAGAGGCTTGGGGGAAGGGTGTTATTCCTGGTTGTGGCACCGGATATTTTCCTTTCTGAAAGAGAACAAAACCGCAAGTTCACTTGTTTTCCCTCCTCGCAGTGCCCAACCAAACCTGGACACGGAGGGTGTTGGAGGAGGGTAGGAACTGGGTGATCTTTAAGGCCCCTTCCAACCCAAACCGTTCTAAGATTCCATGACTCTGCACCCAAGCAAGTGTTTGGAGATGGCACTGGTGAAAATCCAGGACACTGAGGTGAGGATCTGCCCCCGACGTGTCTCAGTTTTACACGGATGAAATAAATTAACCAGGAAGGAAAAGAATTGCCCAGCAAATTTCCCCGCCATGTCGTAGCAATTTAAAGCAACGTTAATGTTGATTTATTGATTTGGAAAGGTGCTTACATTTATAAAGCAGCAAGGGCCTGTCTGTAGTGCCAATAATGTAACACACACCTGATGGCTCCCGGCCAGCAAGTCCCTTATCAGCACCTAAAATTCATCGTGAGAGAAGGATGCAAAGGGGAAAAAAAACAGGAACCTTTATTTTTCCTGCAAAAATTAAGGAGGCTAAACCTTCCAGCAAAGGCTGAGATGTTGTATCATGAGCCAAGTGTCCTGCAAAGAGCCAAGGAGTTAACTAGGCTGGGAGCCAAAGTGGTGATCAGATGGAGCAGCGAGATCTCTGGCACTTCTGAAGGCTCAGGGATCAACAACAACACCATAAATCCCTCAAACATCCCCAGAAGCAAAGACAGTTCTCCCAGAGATCCAGCTGAGCAGCTGGAAACAGGTAGCATTTCCCAGCAGGAAAGGTGGGAGCGAGGAGCAGGTTATAGGGGCAAGGCATGATGCTTTAGGGCTGGTGAATAAAAGCACAGAGGATCTGTGAATGAACTTGGAATGACCTTCCCCAGATCCAGTGGGTTTTTATGTGTGTTTAATGGCAGAATTTGGTTTCTGAAGAGCCCTGAAGGTGTTAGGTCAGAGTTGCTCGGTAAAAAGCTGCTTTTCAGTGAGAAGGAGCAGGGTTTGCTCTGGGCAGCTCAGCAAAGTGAGATGCCAAGAGAGAAGAGGGTCAGGAGCAAAGAGGTCGAGAGATGCCAAGAGCCCAGGAGTGGCTGTGCGCAGACATCCCGTGGGACAGGGCTGGCCATAGCTTTTTCCCAGCTCACTGCAGCTCCCTCTGCTTTGTGGCTTGTCCACAAGAGATTCGTCAATGGATCAGAGGCGGGAGGAAAATCCCCTTACAAGGCAAAGGCAAACCAAGAACCTGCTCAAGGCTCGCTGTCAGGAGAGGTGTGGGAATAAAGATCTTTTCTTGGAATAGGATGCAGAAAATAAATAATTTCTCATTAATTCTCCAGGTCAAATAGGCAGTGTAGAAAGGACTTGCCTGTCCAAGGAAATCCGTATAATCTCCCTACAGTTTGATCAAACTCCTCACCAGATTTTCAAAGACAGGATGAAATTGTTCTTCTTGCACAAAAGCTGCCCCTGGGATTATTCGAGGCTGGGCCAACCCAGAGAGTAGAGAACAGCAAGAAAACCAGTCAGTTTTCTCAGCCTGGACATCCCCCCTCTGCATCCTGTGGAGCTCCTGGATGGAGTCCTCATGTGCTCCCATGCCCAGATACATCCCTGGAGGATGGGATGCCCCGTCTGCCGTGGAGAAAAGGGATGTTGTTCTCTCAGCAGACAAATCACCCACAAATTGTACAAGCCTCAGAGGTTGTTTCAGTTAATAGATGATTAAAGCATCTAATCTCTGGAACGACGAGGACGAGCATGGTTTGAAAACCGGGATATTTGGGGAGGGAGAGGGCTCCTCCAGGGTCTCTCTGGGGGCTGGGCCATGGGAGCCCTCCAGAGGAGCCCCAGATAAGTAAGACATCATTAATAAATCAATGACAGGGAGATGAAAATGGAAGTAGATGAATCAGCGAGCTGATGGGGTCACAGATGAAAAATAGCGCATCTGCTGCCGCTTTCAGTACATTAACAAATAAGGCCAGTGGCTCAGACACGCTAATGCTCGGAATAATGAAGCTTCAAGACCGATTAGAGCATAAATCACTTTTTTAAAGCGTGGCCAGGCCCTCCCCGGCCATGGGGAGACCACGGTTGCTGTATCCCACGCGCTTCCCGGCAGCGCCGCGGCCCTGCTCCGCTCCCGCTTTCCGTAGGGCTGACTCCCACCAGCTGAGCGCACGGAGCCGCAGTTAATCCATGCATGAATCCATGTCAGGGAATGCCTGTGGCCTCCTCACCAACCCCCCCGCCCCAACACCTGCCCCTCTGCCTTCCCCACCTGCGCCCCTTGGGGGTTTGTTTGGAGCAGGGAGAGCAGCGACCGCGGGCTGCAAAATCATCTGCTCCACGTTATCAACCTGGATTTTGGGAAGGAAGACAAAGCGACTTTTCCCTGGCACGCAAAACAGCCGAGAGCTGGGAGCAGCCCCAACCTTACCCCTTCCCTGGGGAGCTTGGGATGGGGTGCAGGGTGGAAGTGTTGCAGGTGGGTGCACAGCACACACCACGCATCGCAGGCCCTGAGCAGCCACAGCTCACGAATTCCTGCTTTGTTGTCCTTCTCCCTGCTCCTGTGTCCCCATCTCCCTGCCATCAATCACGGTGACGCAGCCCAGCACGGCGGCAGGAAGGCTCCCGCTCATCCATCAGTTCCCAAACCAGCCAAAAATCACCCTCTGAGGGCGTCTTAGGGGGCACAAAAACAGAGTCATGGGCACCATCCGGACACCCCGCGCGCTGCAATCCATGGACGTGTCCCTGGGGTCTCCCCTCCCGGCTGCTCCCTGATTTCTCCCTGCACATTCCCACTTCCTCCGTCCCCTTCCCTGGACACTGTGGTCGCTCTCAGGCAAACGAGGAGATCCATAAGCTCATCAAGGCACTTCCCCTCCGGGCTTGATGGAGAGACAGATCGCTATTGGTGTTGCTATTTTTAAATACCCGAGAAGTGCCTGGATATTCCAGCAATAGGGTCATCTTCATCCCTGGCTTCCCTGAGCTGTGACCCCGTTTATCCACAACCGGGGTCTGCAAAGAGCTGTCTCTCTGTGGAAATTCAGCACCCGAAATATCCTTGGGAAGAGGCAGTTCTTCAACCTCCGCACAGAACTCGCCTGGAAGAAAAGAAGAGGGGGAAAAGAGAAAAAGATTCCCCAGGCTCCTGGCATGGGGATTAAGGCATGGATCACTGAGCTGCATCGCTCTCCATCCCGCCTGGGAATACTCTGGAGCTGACCCTGCGGCTCATCCTGACACTGAGCTCCTCCACTCAGCCCCAGAACAACATTTCCCCAAATTATTGTTATACCACAGCGGTGGCCACACCTCCTGCCCGCAAAACCCAGAGCAATCAGAGCCTGCTCCTCCAGCCTCGTTAAATCCCATTTAAATGAGGGCAGGCCCCAGCTCGGGGGTCGGGGCTCCACAGCCGCGCTCGGGATTATTGCGGGACAAGATTATGGAGCCATTACAATTCCATACCCTGCCACCACCCCGTGGCTTAAGTACAAATGCTCTGGATTGCAGTCCCTGGTCCTACCAGCAGGCACGATCCCGCAGGCTGACGGCTGCGTGTGGGGAGCAGTCGGGAATGATCCGTTTGCAGGGAAGGCTGGAAGGGCCTCTGTGGCTGCCGCAGGGCGACGGGAGGGTGCTGGGCTGGGGGCTTCTGAGGGGGTGGTGGCAGGTGAGGCAGAGGCCAGGAGCTGCTGGGGAATATCAGGGAGTCTCTGATCCCAAAGGAAGAGCTCGGCTCTCGCTGTTGCACCCTCTGTTTATTCCAGCAGCAGCAGCTCCCCGCGTTTGTGCTCGTATTAAAAGGCGAAGGACCATCCAGCTGCACTTGTTCATTAGGAAGAACATCATGGAGGAGCCTGCTCGGGCTGTGATTACCTGTTTGCAAGTGATATTAATCACTGAATCAAAAACTAATTTTGTGGTTCACCAGTTTTCCCTTTTCCTTCGACAGCTCTGCTGTGAAACCCCCGGACTTGACAAACAGGGAGCCACAATCTGCCGCTGCTATGGCACAAAATGCCTCCTCCTTCCAAAAAGGAAAGGACCAAGGGATTTAGGACGAGCCTGGAGGAGTTGTGAGAGCATTCCAGGGTTTGTATGTCAAACACAAACCTCTCTGTGAATGACTGGGACATGATGGGAAGTGTTTAAAAATGCATCTTTTGACCTAAAAAGAGCTCCTTGGGTGCACTTTCTAAAAATGTCCATCCTTTGAGTTCAGGGGACCCCTCTGCTATCCTGGCACGGCAGGGCAGGTGCTCCCAAGGGAGCTGGGGGCTGCTGACATGAAGCCCCAGCAAAGCCACAGAAAGGGAAAAATGGGAGAGAAAAATGAGAAAAGGAAAAGGAGAAAATAAGAAGGAGGAGGGGAAGGGGAAGGAGAAGGAGAAGGGGAAGAGAACAGGAGAAAAATAGAAAAAAAGGAGAAAAGGAGAAGAGAAAGGAGAGAGAAGGAGAAGGAGAAGAGAAGGAGAAGGGGAAGGGGAAGGAGAAGGAGGAGGAGGAGGAGGAGGAGAAGGAGAAAAGGAGAAAGAGGAGGAGGAGGAGGAAGAGGAAGAGGAAAAGGAAAAGGAAAAGGAAGAGGAAGAGGAAGAGGAAGAGGAAGAGGAAAAAAAGGAAAAGGAAAAGGAAAAGGAAAAGGAAAAGGAAAAGGAAAAGGAAAAGGAAAAGGAAAAGGAAAAGGAAAAGGAAAAGGAAAAGGAAGAGGAAAAGGAAAAGGAAGGTTCAAACATTTTGCAGTCCTGGAAGTAAGGCAAGGGGGAGCAGCCACAGGCACCGCAGGGTCTGTGCACCTCAAGTCACCTCTGAGCCCTCCCCAAGGAGCAGGCCAAGAGCGGCGCTGATTAAGTGGGTTAATTCCCATCCCTAAATGATTATTTTATCACAGCAGCAGCATTCCATGGCAAGGCACAGGCCCTGCCTCCGCCGGCTGCTCCCCAACCCGCCGACAGCCTTCCCCCGAAGAGCTCCAATCTAGGTCAGAGCCACTCTTTGTACATCTTTCAATATTAAACAAAACTGAGGCGCTGCGAATAACTCATCTGCAGGGGAGTGGGGGTGGCTGCTGCTCCCATCCGTCAGCTCTGTGGGAAAGGCAGCCTGGAAAAAGCAGGGATAAAAGGCTGTAGTGCTGCCAGGGTCTCGAACCCGGCAGAACCCGAAGCAGCAACAATCTGCCCCGTGAGTATTTGAATATTTGAATCAATTTGGATATTAGAATCATAGGACCATTAGGGTTGGAAAATACCTCTAAGATCAAGTCCAACGATTCCCCCAGCACTGCCAAGCCCACCCCTAACCCGTGTCCCCAAGTGCCACATCCACACAGCTTTTAAATCCCTCCAGGGAAGGTGGCTCAATTCTGCTCAACCTTGTGCCATGTGATGGTGGTTCTGTGGCTGGGAAAACCCAAGGGTTCATTTTCTGCTTGAGCTCCATGGGCTGAAGGAGGGCCAGAACCACTTCTCCAATGCAAAACTCTTCCCGTTGACACAAGAGAGGCGGGTCCGGAGCTGCCAAACCTCCAGGCACTGCAGGCAGGATGGGCCCCCAGAGCACACAGGAGTCTGGGAGCACTGGCCATGGGGAAAAGCAGCAATTCCCTGTTTCCACAAGCAGTGGCTCTGGAATTGCCATGAAAGGGCTGCTGGTGAGCGTGGTTGGGGTCCCCAAGGCTCGGCTGCTGCCCGGCTTTGCCACTCCGTGCCCGTTCTCTCCCATTCCAGCACCTGTCGAGAGGGGTTTCACACCTGATAAATCCAGCCTCAATTTAGTGCCTGTTACGCTCTGCAGGGAGAAGGACGCTCCTGTCCAGAAAAATGCACTGGCTGGTTTTCATCCTTTTGATTTATAGAGCTCCTGGTTTAAGAGATGTTCCTCTCCTCTCCAAACGAAGCGGGCGCTGACAGCTCCATCCATCACGGGGCCTGTCAGGAGCCCAGCGCTTTAAATAAGCTATTAAAGTGAGATCTAGCTGGTTAACAGTCATAACAGAGCAGAAATCAGAGAGTTTACTTACGTCGGTGCCTGGTGAAATTAATTTCCTTTTAATGACCGGGGACTGGCAGGAAAGATCACTCCAGTCTGGGAGATGCAAAGATATCTCTGACACGGGGGTGGCTGGAGAGGAGCGTTGGTTACAAAGCACCTGCCCGTGCTTGCTCTGGGGGGAGAGTCTGTTTTCATTACTGATGGTAAAGGGCTGATGAACGGTCTGAAACACCCACAGTGCTGGGCTGGGAGAGGGAAGTGGTGACACTTTCCCTGGCAGTCCCTGGGGACCCTCCGTGACCTGGGATGAGACCCACACCGAAACAAGACAGGTACAATTTCTCAATTTTAAAAAATGTCTGTGATGTATCAACATCACCTATTCGGCTTTTTGTTTCCCTAAAATAGATGCTCGTTGCTTATAAAATGAGTGTTCCCACTGATGATGAAGATGAAATTTGTCTTGCATAATTAACCCTTGAACTTGTCTCTGTGAGCCTTGAAATTCCAGTGTTAAAACAATTACCAAAGTTTATTGCTCATATTTGACTAAAAAAAAGAAACATGATCTAAATGTGATTATCTAAGTCCAACAGAAGATTGAAATTTAATGTAGGAACTGTAATTATCCAAAAGGAAGCCTATTACTCTAGGATAAAACTGTCAAAACAATAATGGGAGCTCCTACAAATTATGAAGAAGATCAATAAAGCTAATTCTATGTCACAGCTTGAGAATTTAGAAATTGTATTTTGACCTTAATTTATGACGGAGCCATTCAAAACATATTTAATAAATGGGCTACAGTGTTTATTCTTAATTAAAAAGCAAAACTATTCCTGCTGGGCTGGGACCACGGGAGGGCCAAGTGCTGCTGTGCTCTGCCCAGCAAAGCCCAGCCCATCCCAAAAGGCCCATCAAAACAACCTGCTTTGCCTTTATGACATTGTTTTACCCCAAAGTGGCTGCTCACCGTTGGTGCCCAGCCATTAAAGGGCTGCTTCTCGGCAGCAGAGACACTCGCTCGCTGCTCAGTGAGTATTTCATTCCTTCAGAGCAGCCAAGTCCCTTCCAAGCCGGTCCTGTTGGCCACAGCTACCTCGGGATGTTGGGGTAGGGATGCCATAACCCCACAGCTAAATACACAAGTGATTCCAAATCCCCAAACCCACCCCAGGGTTTGGTTCCACGGGCACAGACTCACAAAACCTCTTGTGGAGATTTCGGAATGCACAGGTGAGTATCAGGCTCTGCAACCTCCGTTTCCAGGGGTTCCACCAAGAGAGCTGGAGAGGGACTTGGGACACGGGCCTGGAGTGACAGGACAAGGGGGAATGGCTTCCCACTGCCAAAGGGCAGGGTTAGATGGGCTATGGGGAAGGAATTCTTCCCTGTGAGGGTGCTGAGGCCCTGGCACAGGATGCCCAGAGAAGCTGTGGCTGCCCCATCCCTAGAAGTGTTCCAGGCCAGGTTGGATGGGGCTTGGAGCAACCTGGGATAGTGGGAGGTGTCCCTGCCCAGGGCAGGGGAGTGGAACAAGATGAGCTTTAAGGTCCCTTCCAACCCAAACCATTCAGGGATTCTGTGATCCCTGTGGAAGGGAGCAGCAGAACCGAGCCCCGGAGAAAATTTGGGAGGAAGGAAACCGCCGGGTCTGCAGGACTAAACTCACCCTCTCTTTGCCCATTATGAACAATGTTGATTAACAAGTGAATTTTCTCGCCCTCCACTTCAATTACGTGGTTGCCATCGCGCTCCCTCGGGGACTGGCTTTGCAGGGAGCTACGGGAGCCCTGTCCTTGCTGGAATGAAACAAGACACAGAGCCCTCACCCGCCTGGAAATGAGTTTGTAAACAGGGATTTTGCTGACATTTGCTCTCATCCAGGGAATGCTGCTGGGCACGGAGTCAAGCCCAGACCTGCTGTCTCACACCACCACTGCTGTCCCTTTAATCCCCCAAAAGAGCAGCTTTCCGTCCTCTGCTCCCACAATTGCTTATTCCTCCCTGGAACACACTAATGCCACCCTGCAGATGTGCACAGCTGGATCAGGGAGCTTGTCAGGATTAAAACGAGTCTGCCAGGAGGAGAGAAAAGGGTTGGTGTGGCTGGGATCAGTTCCAGGACCAGGTTTGCGGTGCGGCCCCAGGAAGGTTTGCAGTGGCAGCAGGAGGCTGGGGCTGGGCAGTGGCACAGGGCACAGCCAGCTCTGCCAGGGTTACCTCATGGAATCAGACAACCCTGGGATGGTTTGGGTTGGAAGAGACCTTAAAGCCCATCTTGTTCCAACCCCCTGCCGTGGGCAGGGTCCATTTAGTTCCACTCAACCAGGGTGCTCCAAGCCCCATCCAACCCGGCCTGGAACACTTCCAGGGATGGGGCAGCCACAGCTTCTCTGGGCAACCTGTGCCAGGGCCTCAGCGCGCTCAGAGCCAAGAATTCCTTCCCAATATCCCACCTCACCCTGCCCCCTCTCAGTGGGAAGCCATTCCCCCTTGTCCTGTCACTCCAGGCCCTTGTCCCAAGTCCCTCTCCAGCTCTCCAGGAGCCCACTTCTAGCAGTGAAAGGGAAGTACAAAAACACAGCTTGATTTACCCCAGCACTAAAACTCCCACAGGCTGAGGGGGAAAACAAGATGTGAGTAGAATCCAAGTCCAGAAAAACCTCTCATGATAACTGTGGAAATCTAACTGCATTGAGCAGGAACATCAGAAGCACATCCTGCCCTTCCCCACCCCTGTGGGACCTTCTACCACGGGAGAATGGAGCCAGCTGTTCTTAGGGCTCCTTCTGGCTCCAGTGTTTGCTCCATCAAAAAGGACAGAGAAAATAATAATCCCCATCCCTGGAAGTGTCCAAGGCCAGGTTGGACAGGGCTTGAAGCAACCTGGGGTAGTGGAAGGCGTCCCTGCCCGTGGCAGGGGTGAAATGAGATGAGCTTTAAGGTACCTTCTGACCCAAACAATTTAACAATAATAATAATAATAATAATAATAAATCAAGGACACAACATGAGGGCAAATGCTCCTTTTGGGCAAGGAGATGGGGCCAGGTCAGGGATCACATGCAGTGATGGGGAGCACCAATGGAAGCTCGGGGAGACAGTGATGAATGGGCAGGAGGATGAAAAGATACAGCTGTATTTATTACCACTGGTCATTTCTGACAGCAGAATGTTAATAAGAATACTAATAGTCAATATTTCTTCGGGAGAGGCTCCCTCCGTTTTTAGCAGCTTGCTGCTCCCAGCAGATGAGTTTCTTATGGGCTGTTTCTTGTGGCTGCAGACACGAGGTGATGAAATCTGAGCTCCTCGAGCTGCGGTACAGAGCAGTGGCACAACTTTATTGGGCTTTCAAAAATCCAATTTTACTGTGTCCAATATTGTGAGTTGATTAAACCTGATTTGAATCGACAAACGTCCGTGAGGGTGGGTGGGAGCTCACTGGGAAAGAAGGGAGAGAGTTTAATAAACAGGCTTGGGAGATAAAAATCTACTCTTTATTCCAATAAAACTCCCGTGTCAGAAAGCTGATGGTAGCGTGAAGGGTAAGAGAGAGAGAGAGAATAAAAAAAAGACGTTTCCGAGCCAGTGGAGACTCAAAGATACTGAGAGTACAAGAGATGAAAATGGAAAAGCAGGCAGGAAGGCAGGATCTGAGTGCAGGACTCGTGGGCAGAGTCTGGGGACAAGGTGCAAAGCTGGGGTTGCTGCAGGGAATCCCCACCAGCACTAAAAGCAGCTCACCAGGATTTCAGTGTGGTCAGGGAAAAGGTTAATCCTGGGAGACAACAACCTCTGTTGAGCTCAAGATAAGCTCAGCCTTTCTCCCCACCTGCAAAAACCCAGCTGGGCTCAAGACTGGGCTGCTGCCTTGGTTTGAGGTGATGGACCACAGCACCCAGAGCACCCCCAGTGCTGTGGCAGAGCCTGGGATGGCCAGAGGGAAATGCAGGTGCCCTCTGCTCCTGTCCTGCACCTCCATCCAGCCTTGCTCAGGGTTGGGACGCAGCTCTTGGCATGCTTGGCATCAAATCCCACCCCCAAACCCCAGTTCATCTCTCCCCTCCTTCCCAGTGCAGCTGCCTGGCGTCAGAAAATTGTGCTTTTTCCCTGGACATGCCCTCCCTGGCCCCAGGAGGGGATGGGGTGTCCAGCCCTCCCTCATGGCATTCCCTGTGCCCCCACATCAGCCCCAAAAGCCTTCAGTCCTGCAGGTTAAACTGCTTGATCCGGGAATATCCCCAGCTGGCTCCTGCCTCACATTTGTACTCCCTTTCCCATAAATCCAGAAATCCTTCAGTGCCCAGAGCCCTGCCTGAATATTCACTGGCAGCAGCCGGAGCGCCATAAATTCCCACATCCCTCTCCAGCAGAGCCACATAGGAACCCTTCCCCATGATTTAGGAGGAGGTGGAGGGGAGTTAAACACAAAGTGAGCACCCTGTGGTGGACCCTTTTCCAACAGCTCCCCCAAAAACTTCCAGGTCCAGGCGAGCCCGTGCTCGGCATCACTCAGCCCCACAAGGATGGGATACCAGGAATGTGCTGTGCCAAGGGCAGGGCTGAATCCATGCAAAACTCTACCTGGAGGTGAGGAAGGAGCAGATCAGAGGCCAGAGCCTGGCGCCAAGGGGGTTTTACTGCCCTGCAAAAATATCTTGTCCTGTCCTCTGCAGCCGCGGCGTTCCTTGTTATTCCGCCGGCATCCGTGTGCCCGTGGCTCTCTCCCGGGCAGCCCAAGATCACAGCCCAGTCACAGTTGCTGTGGCTTTTCTCGTAAGGAGCGTGTTGTCAAAACCTGCAGGCCTTTTGCAAAAGGCTTAAACGAATTTCACAGCCAGGGGGTGAAGGAATAACCTGCCATTCCCAGTCACCCCAGAGAGACGATGGATGGACACCGAATCAGTTCCCGAGAGGATGCTCGTGGCTGTTGGGACAACCTGCAACCAGTGGCTCCCACCGGGCCACCAAACCCGTGGCTTTCCCCGGATTTCTCTGCCTTGGCATCTGGTTTGAACAAAGAGGAGGAATTTGGCTGTGTCCTGCCCCGATTTCCGGGATCTGGGCATCCCACCCAAGGCCCCACGTCGTGTCTGCTGAGGAAGCGTTTCACAGAACCACAGGAGCATTTAGGTTGGAAAAGACCTCCAAGATCATGGAGTCCAACCTTCTGCTGAACAAATTTGGGGGTCCCCTGCGTGCCAGGCAGGTGGGCACCTCTGCCCCATCCCAGTCCATCCCAGCCTGGCTGCTGCAATCCCACCTCTGCCCAAAGTTTAATTAAATGGGAACACCAAGTATCTTGCATCGACCACAAAAATTGTTCCCTGTGAGGGAGGTGAGGCCCTGGCACAGGTTTCCCAGAGAAGCTGTGGCTGCTCCGTCCCTGGAAGTGTCCAAGGCCAGACTGGACAGGTCATGGAGCAACCTGGAATAGTGGAAGGTGTCCCTGCCCGTGGCAAGGGGTGGAACTGGATGAACTTTAAGATCCCTGTCAACCCAAACCCTAAACTCTGAGTTTGGAGGGATGCAATCAGTACAAGCACTTTTTATTGCCCCTCCCCACCTTTCCCTGTGGCTGGACAGGAGCCAGGCCACAGAGCCAAAGGGATACATCAACACCTGGGGAAGGAAAGAGATTACAGACACAGGCTCCATCCCAGCCTCACACTTCTTTTATTGCCCTCGTGGTTATCATAACCTAAATGTACAGAAGGGTCAGCCTGTCCCTCCTTTTCCATCCTCCCCCACCCATTTCCCTCAACATCATATTTTCCCTCCATCACTTCCAGCTCTCAGCCCTTTTGCCACAAAGCCAGGAGCGTTTCCAAAGCCCTCAGCCCGGGAGATTGTCCTCAGTGGGTTTGATCACAGTATCCACGTGTATCTCCCTGCAACACATCCATCCCCTCCAGGTACAAATCCACCCCTGTCCAGGGCTCCAGGCACCCACCCCAACAGGAAGCAGGAGCAGTCTTTGCCAGGAGCTAAACCCCACAGCCTGGCAGGGTTAAATGTACCTGTGCCGACCTTCCCTGTCCCTTTGGTGCCGGGAGTCTCCAAATTACAGGATAACACGGACGGACCACACGAAAATCCCACTTGGGCTTATGCTTCACTAAAGCATCTCTGGATACACCAGGCTGCCCCAAGGCACTGGATGAGGGAATCCATCCCCAAAACCCAGCACAGGTGTGCAACAGCCCCAGGTCTGGGTGTGGTTTCGAAGCACTTTCAAAATAAAACCACGTGATGCCCATCTCCAGGGCAGACAGTCAGCAAAGGGCATTTTCAACCCAGCTTCTCAAACCATCCAAACTTTCCCTCATGGAGCGCAGCTGAGGGATATAAATCTCAAAACTTCCCCCCACCGTGTTCTATAAGATGAGGCTTGATCAAAACTTTTAATTTCTCAGGGATAAAATTACATGTTGGAATCATCTTGCTGCTTTAAGCGTTGCATTTTGGAGGCTCCATAATCAAATCCCTGGCAGGGAAGGGAAAATTAAATTAATCCCCCCAGATTTTGACTACAAATGCTCCAGGGCTCAGATTTTTCACCTCATCTGAGAACCAGCCCCTGTCCAAACACATCAGGTTTTCCTGGGAAAGCTGCATCCTTACACACACCAGCGAGCCAACAGCCCTCGGTCCATAGCAGCAATCCCAAATCCCTGCTGAAAACTGAGATTTTTGTTTGTTTGTTTGGTTTTTTGTCTGGCAGGGAGAATAAAGAGGGAAATGACAGAATTAGCAACTCTTCTGGCAAGAAGGAGCTGTGTTTGTTCAAGGGAATGAGCAGCATCCCTGGCTCCAGCAGGGGCACGGGACGCTGCTCGCCTGCAGCCAAAATCCCTGCCCTGATAAGCAGCATCCCCTGGCTCCCCCACATCCCTTTCCCCCCCAGCATCCCCCTCTTTGCTGAGTCCCCTCCACACAGAAGGTCACTCAGTTCGTATTTTTTGTTGTTTATTCCCTTATTCTACTTTCCTGCCCCCAAATCCCTCAGCATTTTTGAGCCAAATAAATCAAAGCCCTGTTTTAGGTCGGGTTGTTTTTTTTTTAATCACTCATAATTAAGTGATTCTTGGCAGGGAGGATCATGGAAACAGCATTATCCCACAGACCAGAGTTCAGCTAGGAATTTCCTCTTAGTCTCCTAACCCTAAATACATCTGGAAAAACGTATAATCACGTTATTGCAGCAGCATTTCCTCGGGAATAGAGCCCTCCTGCAGCACCCCGGGACCTTTATCACAAAACCAACAGTAAGACCTCAGGCTGCACCTCTGGCTCATTATCTGTTGAGTTCCTGCCAAAATCACCAGGAAAACCCCTCCAGATTCTTTTTGGGATGGGGGTTCGAGCAACCTGGTCTAGTGGAGGTGCCCCTGCCCACAGCAGGGGGTTTGGAAGGAGATGAGCCTTAAGGTCCCTTCCAGCCCAGACCCTTCTGCGATTCCGTGATGTTTTCCAGTGTGTTGGCTGGTGCCAGACAGGGAGAGCAGCACCTGTGCCCACACAGAGCTGGACACTGCAGCCCTGAACATCTGCTGAGAGCTCGGTGGGCTTGGCCACCGCCCCCATCGAGCTGATGCTTCCTGTGAGGTACAGCCCGGCTGGGGCAAAGCTCTGGCTGCAGAAGCAAAGTGGCCTCGGTGAGGGCAGGAAAACAGCAAATCCCTGATGGAAATAGCTGGAGCATCCCTTTCTGCCTGGGACAGGGGGATCTGCAGAGCTGGGGGCGCTCAAATGCTGAGGCTGAAATCCTGGGGCAGATACGGATGCAGGAGGTTAAACCAGCCCTGAGTCCCCTTTCCAAGCTCAGGACCACAATCCAAAGTGCTCAAAGGAGCAGGTTTCCTAGGGTGGGCTGCTTCCCAAAATCTCAGTGCCTCTGGATGGCAAGGCCCTGGCACAGGTTGCCCGGAGAAGTTGTGGATGTCTCATCCTTGGAAAGTGTTCAAGGCCAGGTTGGATGGGGCTTGGAGCAACCTGGTTGAGTGGAACTGGATAATCTTTAAGGTCCCTTCCAACCCAAAGCATTCCATGATTCCATGATTCCAACATCACCCTCCTGCTAAAGCCCCAAAACTAAAGAAACTGCGTTCACATAACTCTGACATACTGAGTTGCTTTGAGCTCATCACACCCTGGAGTTTAGCACCACTTTCCCAAATAAGCTCAAGGAAAACCTCTATCCAGGACTGTCAGCTCTAAATATTCATAAGTCATGAGACTGGCTTCAAAGTCAGCAGATTTTTTTAAAATCTCACTCATAGATTGCTATTATTCAAAATTGTCTGAATTTTTTTTTTCCAACGTTCTATATTTGGCTTTCTTTTGATGTGCCTTCTCTTTGGGGTTGTGTTTCCCCCTGCAACTATGTGGGCTTTAAAAAATGAAAAATAAAAGATAGCTGCCATTCTGATACATTCACACAGCTCTAGATAACAATCCTTGAAACAAAACAGATAGGGGAGGGGAAAAAAATTCAGGATGATGCCACAACAGCTGGTGGGGAGCTCCAGGAATCTGCCCCCACATCCAAAACCCTGCCTGGAATCCAGGCTGCTTTGGGGGTCCATGTCCTGTGCTCAAGAGCAGTGACAGGGACCCGGGTGGGATGTGTGCCAGGTACTTTTTTGTTCTGCTGCATTTGGATTTGCTAGAAAAGCAGGAGTTGGCCATAAACCTGCAGGTAAAATCCTAGGAAAAAGCTCCTTGAGGTGACAGGGGTGTGTGTGAAATGAGCCAGGGCTCAGGACTGAATGGGAGAATCCCCATTTCCCACAGCTGCATCCTGCACCCGGGATGAGACAGAAGAAAAACCACTCCCAATTCCTGCTCCCGCTGAGGGAATTAGAGGAAATCCCCACGAATCCCTGACGAGCATCCCCAGGGAACACACCAGCGCCCGCCCCCCGCCGCATCCAGCCTCTCCACCCCCAAATCGGAGCGACGCCGGCGCTCATCCCAGCCGGGTGTCTGCCTCATCCCGCTCGGCAGAACTATGCTTTGCATAATCCGATTAAACAGGACGGATGCGTCGCTTGGCACGGCGCGGGCCGGTGGGAGCACCCTGCTAATCACCAGGGAATAAAAACCTGGATGGCTGCAGTGGGATTCTCCGAGGAACTTTACCCTGTAAATCCTGGAGTACGGAGTTGATGTTACCACAGGGGGGAATAAAAAAAAAAAAAAGAGAAGAGAAAAATAGGGAAGTGGAAAGCAAATCCTGGGTGGAGAGGGAGAAACATTCCGGAGCCAAGAGACAGCCAACGTGGTGCTGTTGATGACACCTGATTAGTTGTGGATAGCAAAAATGTTCTGGAAAAACGGAAGGATGGTTTAGTGCAGATCCAGGATCAGATAAAGCAAAAGGAGATAACCCAGGCTGCTTCCCACCAGATGTCTGTCCCAGGTGGAAAACCGCATGTGTTGTTGCAGGATTGAACTCAAAGGAGGAAGAAATGCACAAACAGCTGGATCCAGGGGGTGGATGTGCAGGAAGTCGGCACCGACCGTGCTGCTCCCGTTGTTAATGCTCAGGTTTGCCAACAGCCCAGCACGGTGCCGGGAGTGCAGAGGGAGTTCCAGGAGGATCTTGAATTGAAAAGCCCTGACACTGGAAAGCAGGGCTGCAGTTCTGTCAGACTCTGTGGTCTCAGAGGTGTTTTCCAACCTCAACGATTCCACGAGGGAATGAGGCCGAGGGCAGCAGAGGGGATTTGGGGTGTGGGGGCACTTCCAGCACCACAGGGTGGGGGACTGCAGCCAGGGGAGCCCCAATCCCATCAGATTCAGCTCGGCAAAACCAGCAGCTCCAGGTGCCTGGAGCCTTGTGGGTGTGAACAGGGGGGCTGCAGGGTGGGATGTGACCTCACACCACGGTGTTCCACAGAGGAGCTCAGCAGGAAAGAAACATGCACAGATCTAGTAAAGGAACCTGAAAAGGCACAGAAAAAACCACCAAAATGGTCTTGAGGGCAGAGAAAAAGCAGTGTAGAAAGGACCATAAGGATCTCATCCTGCCTGAGCTTCTGGGGAGGAAGATCAGCAGTGGCTTGGCTGTGTTCATGGTGGGACACTGGCACAGGTCTCCCACAGAAGCTGTGGCTGCCCCATCCCTGGAACTGTCCAAGCTCAGCTGGATGGGATTTGGAGCAACCTGGGATAGTGGCAGGTGTCCCTGCCCATGGCAGGGGGTGAACTCAATGGTCTTTAAGGTCCTTCCCAACCCAAACCATTCTGTGAACTTCTGATCCCTCATTTTCCTTCACCTCCCAGCACTAATTAATGCACTCATTTACCCAGGGGAGCTTAATAAGGCACACCACTAGCAAGGCACTGTCTAAAGGTTCTCAGCCTCACAAGGCTCCAAAAACCCCAGCAAAAGCCTGAGGACAGTGGCTTATCCTGTCTGGATTCCCATCCATGAGTCCATCCACCCTCATTCCCTCTGCCTGCAGCATCCCACTGTGCCTGGCCACCACGGCTGGGACAGTTACTGCCCTCTCCCTTCCAGCCAGCCTTTCAGCACAGCCCCCAGGCTGGGTTTCCATGGGAAACCAGGAGATCACCAGGAATACGTCTGAGGGTGAGGGTGCTTTGGGCTCTTGCCATGGAGAGCCTCAGGACAGGAAGGAAGCAACTCCTCAGGAGGGAGAAGCAGGAGGCAATTCAAACGTGTGCATGATCCTACAGTGGTTCTCTGTCAACAGGAACAAAAACCCAGCAGAAACTGCTGATTCTAGTGGAAAAAAACCATACAGAAACCCCAACCTTTGAGAGCCATGAGCTGCCCCTGCCACAGCTTCGCAAGCAGGTGAAGATGTGAGAGCTCAACCCCCATCCCTCTTGAAAGGAGAGTTTAAACAAGCCCCAGGGCTGGAAGCTGTTATTTAGTGCTGCTGGATGCTCTGCAGATCAGGATCCCAAAGGAAACCTGTGCTTTGGGCAGAGCTCCAAAGCCAACCCTGGCCTGCAGCATCCATCAAATGCTTCGCTCTCCCATTGTGAATTTATTTGCTTCAAACCCAAGGTATTTGTATTTTTCAGAGAAATCCATCAGTGTGAGGGCGTCACCAGTTCAGAAGGGCAGGGTCTGCTTTGATCCTTGCTCCTGGAGCACAGGAGCTGCTCGTGGTGACACGGGTGCTGCTTCTCCCTCCCAGGCTAAACGCAGCCGTGCTCCACAGAACTGCCAAAGCTTCCACAAGCTTCCCTTAAAAAAAGGCAGCCCCAGAGCAGTGAAGTGGAGCAGCTCCATCCACCCCTGCAGCAGGGCATGGGCTCAGCGAGCTGAGCTGGGGGCCAGGGCCCTCCCTCCTCCAGGCTCTGGTTATTAATTGCAGACCTTGAATACAAAATAAGCCAAATCCTCCGTATCTGCAAACAGAGTCTGGATTCTCCTTCCAGCCACTCTGGCATTGTGAGTCACTTGAAAAGGCTTCAGACTTTCGAGGGAATTCCTGGTGTGTTTGCTGGCACTTGTGATGTCTCCTGTAACCACTGTGGAGTCACTGGCTTGAACCTCTGATTTTTTTCTGTAAATGTCACCCTAAGGATGTCCTGGGTATTTGAATTGATTTTGTTGTTTGAGATAAAGGTGAAAATGCTGCGAGTTGCTGCAGAACAAACCACTCCCAACACTCGTGTTTGGAACCTGGTGGAGGAGGGATGATGCTCATTGTGGAATTCACTCACACCAGACTGGTGGGAGTTTTCTAAGTTGGGAAACCTTTATCCAGATCAGAAGTTTTTCTGTTTAAAGGAATCTGCAGCAATGGAGCTTTGAATTTCTGAGCAAAGACCAATAAAAATTACCTTCCCTGGAAGCTGGATGGGATAACTTTTAGGATGAAGACAAGAAGTTGCTCCCTTGAATACAACACCCTGGCATTGAGGCTCCTGCCTCTTGACTGGGGGGGCTGGGAATTACTTCAATTTAAATATGAACCTCCTCTTCCTGTGCCTGAAAATTCCATCCAAGTGAAGGGAAAAAGAGGTTTGGATATTTGTGTGCTTCCGTGTGCTGGAAATCCCAGGCTTGCAATGAGTCCACCCTCAGCTGGGGCACTCCTGAGCTGGACCCTGCATGGACAGACCAAACCTGGAGTTCCTCAAGTTCAGGTTCTTGCTGCTCCACGCGAACCCAAGTCCTTTTTGCACTCTCTGGACACAGGAATGTCCCTGCCTGAGGAATGTCACTGTGGGAAGGAGAGCAGGCCACAGTCCACAGAGCTCGGGAGCCTGCGGATCACGACCCTGGACACCAACATCTGGCCCACACGTGTGCTGGGGAGGAAAGATTTCTCCTGGTACACCAGGGACTGCCTGGAAAACTCCCTGTTCCCTGCTGGAGGCTCCTGGCTGTCTAGACACGCTCGGTTACAGGCACTCAAAGCCCCAAGCTCCTGATCTGGCTGGAAGGGACCCTCCTGGCTCTGCTCCCGGGGAGGGGCCGGCTGTCCCTGCCAGCACAGCTCTCCCCAGCCAAGGAAAAGCAGGAGGATCTTGATACCGAGGGCCCAGCCAGAGGGCTCCAGGGCTGGGGTGGTGTGTCCTGATGGCAAGGCAGGGAAGGGAGGAAACAGGTCTTGGCAAAGGGACAACACTCCTGGGAGCACCCAGAGCCTGAAGGAAGGACAGACAGCTGAAGGGAGGCACTGGTTTCTGCAGGGAACATGCCCACTGGAAAAAGGGATATGTTTATTACCTGCTGGCAGGGAGGGGATAAAACCCTTTAGTCAAAAGCCAGATTTTTTCTAGAAAAATCTCAACTTGTTTCAGGCAGGGCCAGGTAGCCCTGTAGTTCCTATTCTTTGGATAGGAAAGGGAAATGAAAAACAGCCAACACAAGGGCTGAGCAGGGAAAAGCCAGGAGTCAAACCTGCCCTCCTGTTAGCTCGTGCCTTCCTCTGGGAACGGTTAATTTTTTTGTCTTTAGGTGCCCGTGCAGCTCCCATGGCCTGGGGTGGCTGTGGCAGAACCCCTTGGTGCCTGTCTGCCACTGAGAGCTGGAGAGGGACTTGGGACAAGGGCCTGGAGTGACAGGACGAGGGGGAGTGGCTTCCCACTGAGAGAAGGCAGGGATCGATGGGATATTGGGCAGAAATTATTCCCTGTGAGGGTGTTGAGGCCCTGGCACAGGTTGCCCTGAGAGGCTGTGGCTGCCCCATCCCTGGAAGTGTTCCAGAATCAGGTTGGATGAGGTTTGGAGCAACCTGGGACAGTGGAAGGTGTCCCTGCCCAGGGCAGGGGGTTGGAATGAGATGATCCTTGAGGTCCCTTCCAACCCAAACCATTCCATAAATCCTCCTGGCCCATACACAGGGGTGAGGTTTGCTGAACCACATGTAATGCCAAGAGACTCCTCTTTGTACAGACACAGCTTAAACAAAGCTCAGCTTAACCCTCATCTGGACCCTCTCATCAGGGGAATGACTGTGTCCCAGTCTCCCTGCCTCCACCCCTGCCCTGCCTCCTCACTTCCCTTTAATCAGGGCGAAATACAGAGGGCAGGGGTGCACCACAGACCCGAGATGTGCCAGATGTTGCTCACGGCTCTCTCTGTCCAGCTGGGCTGCCCCTGTGGCCTTGGCTCAACAGGAACCTTGGCCCAAATCCTGAGTCACCCTCAGGGCCGAGGCCAAGCCGTGACTCCTGTCCTTGTCACCACACCTGGCCGTGCAGAGCCACAGCTGGATCCCAGCAGCCTGGCAGCTGCCCATGGCACACCTCCCTCCTGGAAGGGACACGGACAAACCATCCGTGAGGAAATCCACCACCACGGGCAGCAGCACATCCCATTTTTGGCCCGTGGGTCCCTTTCTGGTCCCCTTCTGGACAACTCCTACCAGAATTAGCAGATTTCAGCTCAGCTCAAAGGCCAAGGCTTTGCAGTCTCTTTTAGCTGGAGCTTTAAAAATACAGCACGTAAGTCAAATACTCCCCAAAATGTATTTCTTTGCATATATAATTATTTACAGGCATGTCTATAATTTTAAGCCCTGATGTAACTGGGGTTCTACTGAATTCCTTTCTGCTCTGAAGTATTTTCTCATCTGAAGCTTGTCTTCAGACAGGAGTTTTCAGCGAGTTAAAAAGAAAAGAACTATCAGGCTCAGACTCCTCTGTCAAACTTCTGTCTGCCTTAGTTTTACATGAAAGAGATTTCTTAAGTTCCTCCTAAAAATATGCATCCATACAGCCATGCCTTGAAAGGCAGAGAAAAGTAGGAGTCACAAATGCCCTGGAAACCTCTCACAAAGATGATTTCCCAGCAGCACAAGCTGCAGTGAGTAAGTAGTGAAATTTTACAGCCAGGTAACACAGAGACAGGAATTGATGCTTTCTTCAGAGGGAAGTGAAAAAAGACCACAGCATCTTTAATCAGGGAGCTGGAAGGATGAGGGGAAAAGCAGCAAGGGAACGGGATCATTAGGATGATGTGTGGTCCTGTTGTCTTCCATAAAATAAACAGGGAAGAGGCTGAAAGCTGAAGGTTTAAATTAAAACACAAACTTGTGACAACATTGATACAAAATCTACATAATTTGCATAACAAGGTCACAGAAGGTCAGTCCTGAGGGATACTGAGGGTTGCTTTAGGACACGAGCTGGGACCCTTCTGTTGCTCTGGAGCCAGGCTGGGAGAGCTGGGGGTGTTCACCTGGAGAAGAGAAGGTTCTGGAGAGACCTTAAAGCCCCTTCCAATGTCTAAAGGGCTCCAAGAGAGCTGGAGAGGGACTTTGGACAAGGGCTTGGAGGGACAGGACAAGGGGAATGGCTTCCCACTGCCAGAGGGCAGGGTTAGATTGGCTATGGGGAAGGAATTNATGGGGAAGGAATGCTTCCATCTGAGGGTGGTGAGGCCCGGGCACAGGTTGCCCAGAGAAGCTGTGGCTGCGCCATCCCTGGAAGTGTCCCAGGCCAGGTTGGAGGGGGCTTGGAGCAACCTGGGATAGTGAAAGGTGTCCCCGCCCACGGCAGGGGGGTGGAATGAGATGGTTCCTTCTAATCCAATCCCCTCTGTGATTCCATGACCCCTCTCCCCAGACTGTTGGGGCACAGCACCAGCACCTCAGCTCTGAACTCTCCTTGCTCCCCCCTCCCAGGCTTTGCTCCTGCCTTGAGGCTCTTCTCCTCCTCCAAGGAGCAACAGAAACCTCTCTCTCACCCATGTTCCCAGCAGAACTCCATGGTTTCCTTAGAAACCTGGAATGGTTTGGGTTGGAATGGACCTTATAGATCATCTCATTCGCACCCCCAACCAACAGCCTTGACCTGTTTTAAACCAGCAGGACCCTGCCCGTCTATGCTCAGGTACAAAAGGCTGTTCCCCTGTGCTCTGTGTTTCTCCAAGCACAGAATTCCTATTCAGGAATCCACCAGGACCACATCCACGCCATCATGAGTGCATTTACGTTGTCCTGCAGTGGAGCTGGTCCCTACATAGACAGCAATCCCAGAGGAAAAAGGATTTCCTCTTCTGCTGGGAGGTGAACACAGTTACACACAAACATCCCAAGGCCTCCCATTCCGCCTGGGAACATCTTCCCTGGAAAGTATTTAGCACTCTTGACTTACACGGAAGCACAAGAGCCAGCTGGCAATGACCACATCTAGAAAACACTGCAGGTATCCTTATTTCCCTTCCCTGTGCTCACGCCAATGTTTTTTTCCCAAGTACCAAAAAAGGCTGACAATTCATTTTAGCTCCTTTTAAAAAATGAAGCTCCTGTACTCACGGGGGCCGCCTACAAAAAAGGGATACAGCAAGCACAGATGCAAACAAAACACTGAATTCCCATTATGGAAATTAATTTTAAGAGTCACAAAGCATATTATTCCTGGAAATTGCTTTTATTTAGCAATTACGTTAACACCGCAAGAAGGCAGCTGGCATTGAAAACAAACAGTTCAATTTAAAAATCAGGGAAGGGAATTTACTGAAATTTCAGGGCACTCACACCTGAATTTGCTTCACCACCTCCAATATTTAAGAATCCTCAATCAAAGGCTTTAGGTTTTGTTTGCTGAGTAGAAAGGGGATAAAAGAGTAAAAGAAACTGTTTATTTTTGAAGTTATTTGTATGTTTTTTTGCAAATCAAAGTCGAGCCCTGACAACCAACCAGCAGGGAAAATAAACCGAAGGAGTCAGTGACAATACTGAGATAATATTTTAATTTGTCTTTTTTTTTTTTTCCCTGTAAAATGGCTTGTACTTCCACAGGTACAACAGCAAAGAAATTATTTCAGTCTATTTCACACGGCGTATAAAAAGACCAATTTTACAAATATACCCAGAAGTTTAACAGCTGCTAACACTGTTTTAAGGTAAACATCACTCCTGCATCGCACAGGGCTCGCTGTGGGAGAGGCTTTTCCACGGCTGTGTCACAAAGAGGAGCCTTCCAAGGGCTCTCCATCACGGATCTAATCCCAGAGGAGAGCGATACCCATCCCTAATCCCCATGACACAAGGAGAAGGGACTTCAGATGGCCTGGAGGCTGGTTTGCCCACCAGGAAAGTATAAAAATGTCCCAAACAAGGGCATCTCGACAGTTTTCTTCTGGAGTTTGGGTGTCCAAGCAGCTCCTATTTTTGTTCTGCTGCCAATAAAGGAAACCAGAGCAGCACAGAAAGCAAAGCTCCATCCTGACTGCCTGTCAAGGGTGACTCCACTGCTGTTCCAGGATCCAAGTGTCTGCTGCAGTCAGTGGGACACAGTTTGGACAGGGCCTGCATGACCCCTGTGACTCCATCCTGGAAACTACTCCCCCTCCACCCCCCACCCCCCAAACCAGCCTTACCTTCTACATTTGTCCTGTCAACTCACAACACCAAGTGTGCAGACTTGTGACGAGTGCTCAGAAAAAACAGAATAATGAGAAAATCTGTTAAAAGACACTTGCAACCTCAGGTTGGGTTTCCCTTGTTTTTCTTCCAAGCTGTGTTTGTTTACCTGCAACTACATGGATAAATAGAAAATGAGGAGCCAAGAACTCACAAGAAGGTGAAAACTGAGAAAATGACGAAGAAGAGCCAGGTCAGTTTTCCTGCCATGTTCAAAATGGATTTAAATGCCTGTCAGTCCTCACCGGGGCCAGATCCCTGCCAGTGGTTTCTCCAAGCCTAGTGAAGTGTCAAGATTGTGAGGTGGATGAACAGAAACGGGATGGTCTTGGAGAAATCTCCTTCCACTTCCAGAGGAATGAAAAAATGGCGAGGAAGTGACCAGCTACTGCACTAAGGGAGAGTTACCACAGCTGAAACCAGCCTTCCTGTGCGTGGTGTGAGCACTAAAATGTAAGTTCTGTCCAGTTCTACTGCAGTTTCTACGGCACACTCAGCTCCTCTGCTCCTCACTCAGGCTCTGAGGCAGAACCCTCGAATTCCAGGAACTGCCATTAAAACACCAAGGAGCGTTTCGCGGGGAAAATCACCGGCTTTCCACGGCATCCCACAACTTCCTAACAAACTGAGGAGAATCCTTTCAGGGCATGGATGTCTGAAAGCAGGAACAGCTCCAATCACATTTCTGACTGGGTCCTGGCTTGCCTTTGCTTCAAGGTGGATCTGTCCCTACTGGAACCAGCCTAGCCATGGCTTTCACCTCTTCCAATCCCCGTTCCCAGCCTCACAATGGGAAAAAAATAAAATCCTCCTTTAATTACTCAGCCTGTACAGTACCATGACTGCACCCTGATGCACAAAATCACCACTTAGAAAAAAATTAATGAGCAAAACACAGTGTCCTGTGAACTCTCCTGTAGAATTGGACCACAGTTCCCAGTAAGAATCATTCAGTCATCTATTTAGACTTCAGTGCTCTCCCAAAAAGCGGCCAGGAAAAAGGAAATTGTTCCAGCTTCAGTGTGCATGGATATGACAGATATATCTTTTTAAAAAGATCAGACTAGAAAAATACTTTTAGCTCTAAGTTATGCAAAGCTGGTTTTGAAGCATCCAAATAGAATCAACAGGTGAAAAAAAACATCCTTACAGAACACATTGCAAACACTGGAAATAGAATGCAAGAATATCTTAACACTGAAATGCTGAATAAACTTTGTTTTAAAAGTTTGAGGGTGGTTCTCAAGTTTACTCACTCCAGTTTTATTTATCCACAAACTCCTTTTTCCTATGGAGGTACCAGAGCAGAGGAGGTGTTTATGGAGACGAGGGATAACAGATGGATGGTCCAGCATTTCACTAGAGCAGAACATGTGGCAGCAGGGCTGAGAAAAATCATGCTACAAATTCCTCAGCCTCCCCAGCAAATCCAGCTCTGCGGGACTGACACTGCATTTGAACACTGGTTAAATGGCAAAGTCCCTGGATTCTGTGGAAACCATGGAATATTGCTTCCCAGACAAGAATCCTGCCCCTCTGCTAAGCCATGGTGAGGCCATCTCCAGGGTGCTGTGTCCAGTTCTGGGCTCCTCAGGACACGAGGGACACGGAGCTCCTGGAGCAGGTCCAAAGAGGATTACGAGAGTGGAGCATCTCTCTCAGGAGGAAAGTCTGGGGGAGCTGGGCACATTCAGCCTCAAGGAGAGATGGCTGAGAGGGGACCTCATCCATGGGTACAGGTATCCAAAGGGAGGCTGCCAAGAGCAGGGACCAGGCTCTGCTCGTGGTGCCCAGCAAAGGGATGGGAGGAATGGGCAGGAACTGACGCCCAGCAAGTTCCACGTGAACACGAGGAAGAATAACTTCCCTGTGCAGTGACCGAGCACTGAACAGATTGCCCAGAGAGGGTGTGGAGCTTCCCTCAGTGGAGATATTCCAGAACTTTCTGGACACAATCCCGTGCTGTGTGCCCTGGGATGACCCTGCTGGAGCAGGGAGGTGGGACCAGAGGAGCCCCTGAGGTCCCTGCCAGCCTTGCCCGTTCTGGGATTCTGAGAGTTTTCCTTCCTGCAGTATTCCTTGTGTTATACAGAACTGCCAGCAGCGAAAGAAACAAAAAAAAAATCTTGTTTGAACAGTTTCAAACAGCCACTTCCCTTGGACACAAACCATTATCCAGCGTTCTGCTCCACACAAGCCAAACACACCACAGCCTGATGGTGTGCCAGTGTTTCCAGTGAGGATTCTTCCAACACTGTACATTCACTTTCCACAGGGAAAGGTATATGAAGCCCTGAAGCAGCAATTAAACTGCACCAGCAAAGGAAAGAGCAAAGCAGCTGGGGAAGGGAGGTGGGTGCCTGGGAGCCGGGGTGTTTACAATCCATTTGGGACGCAACACGTGCACGCCCTGACCAGCTCAGCCACAGGGCTGCAGCCAGAGCCGGGAATGGCGCACACGGAGCTCCAGAGGCCGGATCCAGGCAGGAACGGCTCCTGCAGGAGCGTCCTTCGTGAGGAAGCAGGGGGAGCGCTCCGGAGTCCGGCAGGGAGGAGGTGCAGCTGGGGCTGCCTCTCCCAGGTGAGGTATTTGCTGAACAGGGAAATGCTGCAGTGTGGGACCTGAGGAACCTGTAAGGGATGGGGGCGAGGAAGAGGCACCTTCGCGTCCAGGACAGAGCCGCGGCAAGGAGCTGCAGGCCAAAGGCGTTTCTTCCCCATCTGGCTGGGCTGCCACTCTCCATGAAGATGAGCCACAAGGTTGTCTTGTGGGAGTAAGGACTCGGAATATGGAATCACGAGAGGATCTCATTGAAAAGGCACTAGGAAGAAGCATATAGTTTTATGTTAACAAGGTTCATCCTGTTTCCAATCACTGAGTGGGACAAAAACTGTACAGTTTGGGGCTTTTAGAAAAAAAAAAAAAAGCTGCAGAGTTATATTTTTTTAACAGCAAAAGCATAAAAAGAAAAGTAAAGCTATTTCCAAATTATTAAAATGCTGAACATGTATACGGCAAAATTATATTAAAAACAGCAGCAGACAAAGTCCATCCCATCACCACTGGCAAGGGACATGTAAAATGTTTATAAGGTTAACTATAAAACAATTTTACAGCCAAAATATGAACAGGCCAATTCAAGTATATATATATACAGAATATATTAAAATCATATAAATTATATATTTATACAAAGGGCACAAATATAGCAAAAAGCTATAGTTGATTAAACAGAACTGAGCTTGAAGGATCAATTTCATCTAGAGATGTTATAGATTTCTCCCAAATTCTTTTTTTTTTTTAAACCTGGATAGATTGATACCAAGAGTACAGAAAGCATAAGAGGAAAAAAAAACCCCACAAATCAAAGAGTTATCATTCTGCATGAAATGAACCTAACAGTGGGCAGGGTACATCTCATATGAAATTCTGATTTAATTATTTCCATAGTAAACATTTATCAGCTCTCTTAAAAAGTCAGGAATTTCAAGTGATCCACTTCAGATGTTCCACCCTGGTGCATATATTTGATTACATTTGAATGTTGTTTGATTTGCAAACATTTGGGAAAAAAAAAAGGAAAGAGATACAAACACAACTCAATCTGCAAAAAAAAGGTGACAGATGGCAGCAAGTTGAAAAGTGAACAAAAATGCTCAGCTGAACTGGAAACGATGCTCTCCTTCTAGTCAAAATGAGCTTAAAAAAGAACTTCTTTTAAATTGCTTTTTTATTTCAAAACGCAACAGCAAATAATCACAATGCATTGAAGCTCTTGAGACTCTAAACAGTCCCAGCCATGGGCGCATGTTTAAACACAGACTAAGTGCTTTCCTGAATTCAGGTTTATGTGAATAAATTCTGTCTCAGCTGTACCTAAACCTCATGTTGTGCTGTGGTACCACTCCTTCATCACTGCAGGGTGCAAAGCCTGGCCACTCCTCTGGCCACTCCTCTGGCCACATCAGGGTGCCCAGAGCAGCTGTGGCTGCTCTGTCCCTGGAAGTGTCCAAGGCCAGGTTGGAGCAACCTGGGATGGTGGGAGGTGTCCCTGCCCATGGCAGGGGGTGGAACTGGATGAGCTTTAAGGTCCCTTCCAACCCAACCCATTCTGGGATTAAGAAAAGAATCCTCACCCAAAGGTCCTGGGCGTGCAAGGAGCAGTGAGGGCGAGTGAAATTAAGCAGAAATAAGGCCAGACTACACATACACAGAACATTGGCTTAAACCCCAGAACTAAGTATGGAAAAGAGTAAAGTGGTTTGACCAGATGCAGTTAAATGGAAAAAAAAAAAAAAGAAAAGAATCAGCTATCTCCCATACCTAATAACCAGTGGATATCTATTACACTGAAAGGAAATCAATGCAAACAGGATTTCCTCAGTTTCAAGTAATCTTTGATGCCTTTTTGGCCAGCTGTGTTATACCATAATAGATATTTTAATAGCTTTTACCCTCTACACTTTAGAGTAGTTAATTTTTCTCTTACATATCCAATTATCTCTAGTGAACATTCACCTATGGTTGTCCACACATTCTGTAGTAGCTCCTTGAGAAACTATTCAAGTTAAATTATATTGCAAATTAAAGACAGTTACATTCTGTATGTTCCTTCTAGATTTGAAAAATAGGTTTTAAAGGCTTGTCAAAGTTTAGAAGAAAAAACCTTTCCATTAAAAAATCTTAGCTTAAAAAAATCATTTAAGACACCTTTTTCTGATCCAGGATACTAATAAAAAGATTACAAATATACTACAATTTGACCAAGAAGACTCCATGAATATGCTGCTTTTGAGCATGCAACACCACTGATATCTGTCAAGTTCCAGGTATCAATGTATCCCAATTCCACCACAGTCCCTTCACTTCCTCGTCGCTTCCCCATCCCCACCCTACCACCCCCATTAATAACATTATAAAAAAAGGTAAAATCTAGAGTTAGTGGCAAAAATCTTCACAGTAAATCGTTAAAGGAAACTTTTATTGTGGTCATTGCAAAGTGGCATCAGTCGACCGGGCCCTGAAAGATGAGCTTGACGCAGTTGTGCTCCCCGGAGAGCTGCGTGGCGCAGAACGGGCAGGCGGCGTGGAACGCGTGGGTCCCGTGGGGCAGCGGGATCTGGGACCAGTATTTGGCAGACTTTTCGGAGCACACGTGTCCGCACGGGGTGAAAGCGTGGGTGGGAGGCCCGGCGTCCACGTAAAACCCGGCCTCGCAGCCCAGCCAGAGAGGCACGTAGGGGCCAACGGTTCTGCACATGGGGCACTCCCGCTCGTTGGCCTCCGTGTCACTGCGGTGGCCCCAGTTGTGGTAGCCGTGCACGTGGCCACAGCTGAGGTAGGCCCAAGGCTGCTTCTCTTCCACCACATCCTTGCGGTTGATGCTGGGGAAGGCCAAGGTGTTAAAGCCCACGGGGCACTGGGGCCTGGCGGCGTTGATCTCCTGCCGCAGGGCCTCGATGTGTTTCTGGGTTGGGGTGTGCAAGAGTCCGTCTGCTGTTCTCCACAGGAGCGTGGCCCCGCACAGGTCGATCAGGGAGCCATCCTGCAGGATGTTGGTCTCGTTTTCTACCTGGAGGCAGGACACGAGAGGAGGTAGTTTAGCCTGAGAGCTTTTGCAGACGACCAAGTCAGTACTGCAACCACATGGCCTTTCTCACCAAAGCACTGCCCTCCTTAGATGCCACTTAATTTTGTCTTATTGTTGTCTCATGGCCTCCATCTTTGAATCCACCTCACCTCTTAACCTACATTTAGGTTTTTAATGAGCACTGGTACTTATTCTTACTTGTTCTTACTCTGTACTTGTACAGGAGGATTTGCATTTCCAGTTGCAATACAAATACAGTCTTCGGACCTGCAACTCTTTGGACAAGGTATTAAATTGCTAATCACTACCTACCCCTGAGCATGCACTTTTTTCTCCAATATTGATTCCCTGAGTGTCTTTGTCATATTTCAGTAAGTCATGACAGACTGAAAAAAAGACAAGCCATTCCCTAAGGGCTGCATTAGCAGATTCTCTCCTGGAATTCTTTGACCACATAGATTGACATGGGCTGCTCACACAGTAAAAAATCCTTCGTGGACTAAAAACTGCTACCCAGGACAGAGCAGCTGTCCTGTCTCTCCAATACCATTTTTGGGGGGGGTGCTTGTGGCAAGGGCCAAGAATTTTCAGAAGCATGAACTCTCACAGTGTGCCTCAGCAGCACAGGTACCTGCATGGAATATCATTGCAGCAGACTGAATTACGAGTTGAATTTCTCAAGTGGCAAATTCTGCAGCTGAAGCCACACAGGCTCAGTTTGTGAACAATTACCCACCCCAACTAGTTAGGCCTTTTATTTAATGAGGTATTCCAAGCAAATACAGCCCCAGTGTGGACTGCCTAAAGGCTTCTCTCTGATTAAAAGCAGGTACTTAAAACATTTTCAAGGGATTATGCCAAACACACATTGTACTTGGCTGAAATATTCTTTATTTTAATGTCACAAACATATAAGCAATTTTTTTTTTTGCTTTCGCTATCAGTTCAGTAGTGATGAATATATATTAAAAAGGCTCTTTATGAAATTAAAGAGAAAAACAGACCTACTGCCTGGCTTTATACACAGAAGTATGGAAAATACCACTAATGCAAAACAAATAGCCAAATACAAACAAATACATTAAGTAGGTCACATGAAATCATCACGTCTGCCTAAGAATACTATGAATGACAACCAATTTGGCATTTACATTTTAATCCAGTTTAAATTCACAGATTAACTGTGGATCATCCTTGCATGAAACACCTCAGTGGTACAATACAGACAACAGATAAGAGGGCACCAGTGCAAAGTAATTCCAGCAGAAAAATTTAGTGGTTCAAGCAGAGATGAGAGAAGCCTTGATTTGATGCTCTTTTCAGATAATTCCTTCACAAACAGCAAAGCAAAAAGCTCCCTCATATGCAATGTGTTCAATTCATTATACAGCCTGCACTTGGTTTTATGAACCCAATCAACGAATACTGATCACATCAATACCAGCGTGCCATGTAATTTTATTTAAATGAGAATTCAAGTCATTTTGGATGCAGGGAGGGGAATACATTTGTTTTACTGTGCCTCTCTTTAGCAGCACTAAAAAGGTGTTTTGCTAACCACGTACAAAGGCTGCAATTGCCACATCATCTGTCCAGGTCCCCCGGCAACGCTCAGTGTGACAAAGCAATTTATGTCCTGTAGGGCACCTGCTGAAAGCAAAACACTCCAACTCCATTCCCCCAACTCCTTCAGCAGCCAGCTTTCCGCAAAGCCAATGGCAGAGCTGCAAAGTCAGTTCAGTGTGTGTGGGATAAGTCTAACACCATCAGGCTGATGGGAACTCAAGGTAGTAACAGCAGCAGCTTTGGCATAGGAATATTCCCCATCTATATGGTGGTGTTTGACTGCATTTTATTTTCTCCCTTTGAGGGCAGAAGGAAAAGGAATTAACAATGACAGCATTCTCCTTCATAGGCTCCACAGATCTTGAAGTGGAAAGAACACAAGAGCTACGGGAATTCGCTCACATGTTGTACTGAAAAGTGTACACTCGCTTCCATGGAACTTCTCATTTTATGTGTCACAGGTCTCTGGCAGCTGAAATCTCTCACTTCTGCTAAAGGCAAAGCCCATCCTGCTTCACAGGATAAAACAGGAATATACTTTCAGGGCTTCTCTCGTCTTCCTAGTGGCAGGTAAATCAAACAGAAGCTGCGTTACCCAAACTGCTCTTGCATGCAATTGGACTCTTCAGGCAGTACTGCAAAGGACAGCTCCTCATGCAGCAACTTCCAGCCATCCCCATGTCCCAGGAGAACATTTCAGAGATGAAGATTCAAGAGCAGAGTTTATTTAGCTTTTACACTCTGTGCTATTCCAGTTGGGAAAGTGGCATCTGAGAAAGTTTTGCATGTTCTCCTGGATAATGAGTAACAGAACAGCAGTGCAGAACCTGCTGTAACACAGATTTAGGTGCTTGCAGTGCCCACTACTCAGGGACAATACTATTACTCTGCAGTCACCCTGTAACTGCCTCCATTCAATGCCAAGAAAACAAGTATCCCTTGTTTAATTTTGGTTACTTCCCACTTACCAGTTTTCCCCTCTGTTGAGCAGACCTGGTTTCCCGGAGCGTGTAGACATCACCACAGACGGAGATCTCCCGCCAAACTCCCGGCTTGGACTCCTCCGTGAACCCTCCTTTGGGATGCATGACCAGCACCCCATTGGTTGTCAGTCCATCCATGTGGCCATCAGGATTTTTCCACTTGGCTGCTTTCTCCTACATGTGACAGTCACAATGACTATCAAAAACATATCAAGCCAGCCTAAAGATAATCCACCAAGAGTTACTAAAGTGGAGCTTCATTGTTAAAGACAATTATGACCACAAGTCGCTGCTGGTGATAACTCAGGCACATAAAACTGCAGTTTCTACTTAACACTGCAGCTGGTACATTGGAGTAATAAAAGTCTAATGACAGTGTAAGTTATCAACTAGTACAAGGAGATTTGGGGCTTGAAAACAACAGAATATAAACCAGAGGTTGCTCGTAACTAACTATTAGCAGTACTTACACCAAGAAATATATTTTTAGATGAGTCAAAGCCAGCTGCAAAGATCCTTGCTGTGTATGGTGGGTTCCTGTCACAAACAATCCTGCAGGCAAATCTGGATATGGTGCTCTGTGTAATCTGGGCTTCATCATTATTTTGACTTCCAGAAATGGTATCTGTTACTACAAAGTCTATGGGGCTTTCTGTTGACCTCCCAACCTGCAAAAAAATTAAGATAATAGTATAACTAAAAATATCCATAGAAATATGAAGCTTTGAGGACACAGTTTTGCCAAGTTATTGTTGATGACATAGGTAAACTGCTGTCTAGGGAATTTTCAGATGGCAAAGATCCAACCAGAGACTAACCTGTATTTCCACATTTGTCCTAGGCAGAAATACACCACAAACATGGAATGACGAATTTTCACTTACCACAACTGATGTTCATGCTTGCTTGAAACAAATCAACACAGCTGATTTGTTTGGTAAGAATATTGTCAACAAAAAAAGTATTATCACCTTGCTGTTTCCTCATCCAACCACAGCAAATTACTTCCCACTACATCCCGTCAGTTAAGAAAACACGAGCTTGGATTGACAAGTTTTATTCACATTTCCAGTTCCAAATTAATTTGCCGTGAAAATAAAGGACTTTTTTTTAAGACCCAGAGCTCAGTTATTATGATATGTCATAACAAAAAGCTACCCACCTTCATGTTTTCAGGATTTGTAGTCCTAGAAAGTAGAGTTTTCAGGCAAAACCCACCATATGATTAAACTCATTCCTAATCATGCACACGCGTGACTAACAGAACTAAACAATTTTCTTCAGCAGAAATGAGACACACTTGAGCAGTAGACAGGAATTTTTTCTGTCTTGCCATGTATAAATTTTAATTCTAAATCTGGAAAGATGTAGGCATCTGGAACAGAAAACTTCGTGACTACACGGACGGAGGGATCTGACCGCCAAGCAAACAGACACTGAGGTTTTATCAATATTTCTACAGGCAAATTAGTGTTACACCAACTTGGAGCATAACTGGGAAGTGGAGCCAAGAAACAAGAAGCAGAGCAGAATATTAATTTTATAGACATCGTGTGATCAAACAGAATTAGGAATACTCTTCACATGAAACTACCTTCAGTATCAGGCATCTACATTTACATAAAATAACCTCCTCACTAAACATGATCTCATTGTCCCCCAAGAAGTTCCATTCTGCTTAGATTTTGCTCTTCAAAGCAGCTATGGGGAGCCATATGTGGTTCCATCATTAACAAACGTCTCTGCAAATTAAATCTGCTTGAAAGAAACATTATTCAAGAGTCAAGGAAAGTAATATTTTTAACACCTAACCCTTGTCACAACTGAATTGAAAGAAACAGTACAGGGATCTCTCCTGTACTTCTCTCCTGCTTCAAGTTCTACTTTGCAGGGTTGCACTCCAACACATGTCAAAATTCATGTTTTAAATGACACATCCAGTTACTGTCTTCACATCAGCACAAGTAGAAAATGTGATGAGCTCTCTGCAGAGGAAATAGTCAAAAAGACCTAATCAAAAGTGTACATTTCAATTTTTCACAGAAAGTGACTACTAGAATACCAGGGAGACAGAGTTTAGAAACTATTTAATATGGGACACTTCTGATTTATATAACTTGACAACTTGAAGCTGAAACTTACAAAGCAATATTCTTCTTCCTTTTAGAGTATTATTTTGAACAGGCTCCTATTTCCCATCCAAAGCAATTCCTGTTAAGAGTCAGCACCGAGCAGCAGCAAGAACCTTATAGAAAAACTTTTTACTATTCTCTATTTGTATCTGGAGTCTCCTAAAGGATAATCAATTACAAATATGAAATGAATTTGTTCATAACAAATTTCTGCCTGTTGCAGTCTCCAAAATAGATCACTTTCTCAAAGCTTTTAGAAGCAATTAGAGAAAAGCCTGCCTCATTTTTCCTTAAAGGATGACAAAGCACACAAGTGTGTGCTCCCAGTCTCTCATATCACATTAATCATTCACCATGAAATCCAAATATGTTTGGATAGAACCATTAAAATCTATAAACAATCCTTCTGTGTGGTTTTTTAAAATCTCTGAAATGATATGTAATATTTTATATAAACACAATAAGTACTTATCTCATTTGCATTACAAATATATCTATGCAACATCAAATCTTTTAAATATTTGGTTTTATTCCCTCTTTTGCCTGTTGAGAAAGTGTTCCAGAGATCAGTCTCATGTATTGTGCTACTTTTCAACATTAGAATTTATTTTAAGAAGTGGCCTTCAAAACCTGGCAATTTCCTCATGCTCTGTGTCAAATCATGATTTTGGGTTTGAGATCATCTGAAAAGGTGATTCCCTAGGGAATAAATGAAGAACTTGACACTATCAACATCTACCCTCCAAAAATGTTAACTCATCTGATGTTTCAGTCAGACTACAGTCACTACAGACCTAGCTCCATTAGTCACAGCTGCTCTTTACACACTTCATTACTCATTTTTTTTCCCAATCTTCCTCTACAGCACACAAGACTTTCTTCTTTCTAGCAATTTCAGGCTGTATTTGGGACTCTTCTTGTTAACTGTGTCATATTACAGATTATTTCCTGAAGTTACTTCCAGTAAGAACCCATAAATCTCACAAGTGCAGAAGGCAGCGCGTGTTGTCCCCTCTGCAGGCGATTGGGAAAGGCTGTGGGAAAAGCAGGCAGACCCTCAGTCTGCTCGTGTCTCCTGTCAGTCACAGCAGTGCTATTAAAATAAAACTCTGCTCCTGAGACAAGGCAAAACCTGCCAGCACATCGTTTAACAGCTGCAGGTTCTTGGGCTTCAACAGAATTTCACTCTGGTAAGAGCGAGAATTGGACACTGCACCTTCTGAAGGGCTGTTCTTCAGGGAAAAAACCATAAATCAATGCTTCATATTGAGTGTACCTGCTTCCTGTATAAACTTGTAATTATTTAGGGTAGAAGCTACACATTTGGGTTCTTTGTAGTGGCATGAATCAACTCATTCTCACCCCATCAAACCATGAAGGAACAGGTTTAACTTCACCCAATGCATCATCAACAGAATGGTTAAACTCTGAAGAAAATCTTCATTTACAGCAGCACACAGATGCTGTAGCATACAGAGTCTGGGAGATGCCAGAGGAACACATTTGTACATTCTTTTTGTTATTAAGTGAAGAAATCTGATCTGGATGTCACTAAGACAAAGCTCCACAGTAGCATTTGTACACAGATTTCATTAAATAGTTACATTTAAAAAAACAAACCACAAACAACACAGCAGAACAGCAGCTCAGGAAGTACAGCAGGAATAAAGAAAAAAAACCAAACTATTCCCAAAAGCAAGTAGAGGACATAAAAACAGAATGATGAGATGCCGAGGAAAAAGCTAGTGGAAGAACAAATATGAAACTTCACCTGCATCCATTCAATACGTAACATTTTTATTTCATTATGGAAAAACATCAAGGAAATTGGCATTTAGAGAGCTTGAACACTGCTCCTCAGCGCCTTCTGAAGTTCTTTCCTGCCACTTGTGTAGTCTTTCACATCTTCCCTATATGCCTCACTTTGGATAAGCACCTACTCGTGCTGCTTTTTGGGTGAAAGATTGGAAAGCATGAAATAAGAAGCTATTCTGGCTTTGCAATCTTCAAAATCTTCCTGTTTGTTAATGCAAAAACTGCAGACTACAAGTCACCAACACAACACTCATGTTTTCCTTTAAAGAAGACGACTGGCAACAGACCCTCGAAGTAGAAGGAAAAAGGTGCCAGCTTTTTTGTCAACTGTCCATCTCCCTCATTCTCACAGGAAATCAGCTACCAGACCACTCCTGTTTCCATTCTCACCAGCCATCAGCCCCTTCAGGCCAGTGCATGGAATGCAATCCACAGGAAACAGCCACCGAGTCAAAACACAAACCAGGGCAGCGAGCTTGGAGGTCACAGTGAGATCAAGTCACGGCGTGACCACCTACACATGTCAAGACTGAAATAGTGTCTTATCCCCCCAATAAAAGCTGTAACCACCACTAGGACACTGCAGTCAAGAAAGGAGATGTCTGTACAATACGCCCAGAAAAGCAGCTGTTCTGCAACTCTTTATTCATTTTTTAGTGTAGTACTCAAGAAGGGGAGAACATCCAGCTTTCAAAAATGGCTTTTCAAAATTTACATATAGGGAAATATTTCACTGGAGCTACTCAAGAGATAAACAAGTATCACACAGTAACCCAAAGGGATGAGTTACATTTTTCTTTCACTAGTCCACACAGAAGAACCTATTTCAGTTCAACTTGACTGTGCAATCCTTCATTCTGCAGCAAATGAACAGGACTGTGTTTTAATCAATTCCTATTTGGACCTAATGGTTTCAGTCACACTGGGAACATTTAATATAGAGCAGAACACAGAAGCCAAGAGAAGCAAAGACTTCTCCACAGAGCTGTTTCCTTTTCTGTCAACAGCACTCAACTGCTGACCCTTCTAAATATGAAAGTCTGAATGAGGAGGGATAAGGACTCATGATGAGATTCTCTAATTAGAGGTCACAGCCAAGACAGACCTGATCAGTCTAGATAGAATGAAAAAGGCTGTACATGTTTGGGTTCCCCAAGTTTGAAGTCTATGTTTGCACAGGATTTCTGCTCTCTTATTATACATAAAAATAACCATCACACAAGAAAATAACTCAGGTTACAAGAATGTTAAATGATGCAGAAAACCACAAATGCATGCAGGGACAGTAAGCACATGCTGGATAATAGATGGCAGCTTAGAGAACTCAGCACGGTCCCCTACACCACCTGGTAGATTTGCACACCCCTCAGGAACAGTTTATCATTCTATCATTAGTTAGTCACCCCTACTACACAGCTCCCACATTCCCCTCCCTACCTTCACTTTTACCTTCCTCCTTCCCCATCCCATGTCCTACTCCTATGCACTTCATTTTTACTCCAGCTACTTGATTAAGTGGAGGGTAGGGGTGTAATTCTATGCTCATCCCTTAATCCAAACTAAGCACACATTTCTCTCCAGTACTATTTGTCTTTGGAGAAGCAGCAGAGCACAGTTAAAGCACTAAGTCAGTAAGAATAGTAACAGATGCTGGTGTGGGTTTGAGAAAAGCAGAATAATGAAGAATTTCAAAGTGCTCCCATATTAATGCTACTGGGTTAGACCATGGAAATCCCACAGAACACAGAGAACACCTGGAGTACAATGCAGAACTGGAGTTCCTTATGTTGCTTTTAAAAACCAATACAAGAATTTCAGAGTCTTACCTGAAACATGTCTGTATCCTTATCATGAGTATATTCCACTATAACCGTCTGGCTTCTGGATAATGTGAAGGAGATACTGTGCTGACCTTTAGTGCTGACTGCCTGGTGAATAAAAAAAAAAAAGATGTCTATTACACACAGCTGCCACAAAAGTATTATAATCAAATTCATTTTGCTATACAAACACCTTTGCTGTGATCAGGAAAAGCAGTGTATCGGAACATGTTATTACAAGGCTGGGTAAACACATACAATAGGAGGTTTTTGTTTGTTTTCAATGGAAAACCCCAAGCTGCACTTGTTTGTTTCTAGCTCAGAAGTACCCAATATTTACCATTTTTACAGTTTAAACTCCAAACACCTTTTCTCTCTGAAATTATATCAGTTCCTAACCCCTGTACCAACTTGTGCCCTAACAGAGACTTGGGGTTTAGAGAGTTTTGGTTGGTTTCATTTTAAAGCAAATGAGAAATACAACTGATTTTCAGTTGCAAGTGTCAAGATTTCAGGAATATCATTACTGTTAAGTAAGTTTATATTGGGTTTTTTTAAAAATAAGTTTATATTAGTTAAATTTCTAGTTATATCAGAAAGAGGCCAGCAATTTTATACAAATGGTGACAAAACCCAAACACTTTCAGTGTGGTTTTCCTCATTAAAGGGTACTTCTTACTACTTGTCAAAGAAAACTGGTGTCTACAGATATGGATTTAGCAAAGACTAAAAAGTATTTCAGTATTTAAAAAAAGACAAGAAGAGGACAGCTCCTGTTTCCTGCTGTATCTTACCAAGATTGAGGGAAACAAGCTGAGAAACTAAATCTATTGGTTAACAGGGAAATAGGTGTAAATATAAAGGTCCATATAATCACACACAATTCTGGAAGGTAATGGCTGTTACGGCTTAGAAAACACTTTGCAGACACTTAAGCAATGAATTAATAGGTTAATTAAAGCTTTCTCCAGTTTTCAGCTAAGGGGATAATTTTCTCCAAGAGGTTCTCTCACTTGCTCCATTCCTTCATACTGCTTTTCACCTAAAGAATTCACAGATAGGGGTGATTAAACTAAACAACTAAGTATATTCCACTCATCTGTCTGCCATCTCTCACAAAAGCCTAAATTATGCCAAAGCTACATCAATTATTGAAGAAATCATTAAAAATCCTTCTGAATGCTGGAGGTATTAAAAACATCTACATGCACACGAAAAGCCTACGAGGGTTAGCAAGAGTATTTGACACAGAATTATTGAAAACACATAATGGAAGAATTGTTTTTTGCAAACTTCATGCATTTACAACACCAGAGACTGTTTTTACAACATGCCTCGTGCTGAAAGCTCGTAGCAGCTCCAACACTTGCTAAAGGTTTTGGCTTAGGTGGTAATACCTGGAGGCAAAGGATTTAACAGCTTTGTCAGTGACATGGGCAGGGGCATTGAGTGCACTCACAGCAAATCTGGCAGTGACACCAAGCTGTGTGCTGCAGCTGACACGCGGGAGGCAAGGAATGCCATCCCGAGGGACCCGGACTGGCTTGAGAGCTGGGACCGTGCAAACCTCATCAAGTTCAGCAAGGCCAAGTGCAAGGTGCTGCACCTGGGTCAGGACGATTCCAGGCATGAACACAGGCTGGAGGGAGAACGGATTGAGAGCAGCCCTGAGGAGAAGGACTTGGGGGTGGTGGTGGTGGACGGGAAGCTCAACAAGCCCCAGCCATGTGCATTCACAGCCCAGAGAGCCAACCCTGACCTGGGCAGCACCAAGGGCAGCCTGGGCAGCACCAAGGGCACGGGGCATTCTGCCCCTCTGCTCTGCTTTGCTGACACCACACCTGGAGCACCGAGTCCAGCTCTGGGAACCCCAACACCAGAAGGACGAGCACGTGCTGGAGTGAGCCCAGAGGAGGCCACAAAGATCAGATCAGAGGGCTGAAGCTCATCTGCTATGAAACAGGATGAGAGTTCAAGGCCAGGTTGGATGGGGCTTGGAGCAACCTGGTCTGGTGGAAGGTGTCCCTGCCCAAGGTAGAGGGGTGGAACTGGATGATTTTTAAGGTCTCTGCCCACAAAAACCATTCTATGATTAGGGAAGAGGACCTTTCCCAGTTCCTTCCCAGTACTTCTTTTCTGCAATAAAGCTTTTAACAAAACTTGAAGACCAAGTCTAGTTTTCCCTATTTTGTTCCAAGAGTTGTAACAGCCGAAAAGCGATGTAAACATACTTGGTAATCAGCAAAAGGCAGATTCTAGATTTCCCAGATTATTTATAATGTTTTGTAATAACCACTACAGTAGCACACAGTATGTTGCAAGAACAAATGACATCAAGATGGAATTTGGATGAAGTCACCAACGCTGTGACCTGCCAGGACACAGAGCTGTGGTCTGAAGTGTGCATGGGAAGTTTTTCCTCTACACCTGTTTGACAATTAACAAAGGGATCTCAAGCCCTGGGCAGGTCTCAGGTGTTCTTAGAATATAAAAGACAAAGTGACAAACAGGATCTTCATACCTTGTGTTTTAAGCTTAATACGGCAATAATCAGTTTATATTCACATCATCAGATATCACCATTGCAAACATCAGAAAGTAATAGTTTCCACACACAAGATTTCATTCATTTCCACGAAACTGTGGTGCAGCTGGGATACAACAGAGGACAGACTGTTTACATGACAGTCCTGGCTCCAGCTCCAGCCACTCTGAGCAGCACTGACCACCAGCAACCAGGAAAAACTCCCAGGCAGGGATGTGTGCCCTAAGCTCATGTCTTGTCAGACAAGCTACTGCATCAAATGGAAGCTTTGGTGAGAACCCAAACGGAAAGTTCTAAGGTCTGACGGAAAAAACACAGAGGGAAATACTCGGACTTCCGGAATTACTTAGTGAGGTCGTGCCCTACACCTACAGAGCTCAGGGCTTAGATATATTAATAATACTGACCAGGGTCAGCGTGTCCTCTGAAATTCCAGGGTACGACAATCTTTTTCTTTTCTGTGTGTGCTCCTTTCCCCTCCCAGCTTTTCCTCCTCATCTACTTCCCCTCCTCTTTGATTTCCACTATTTAAATGCAGTTATTTTCAATGAAGAAACACTACACTTAAATTTCCTGGAATTGTGTAATCATTTTTAGAAAAAGCCAAGAACATTATGACAAATGCTCCAACTTGTGTGCTTTCACAGTCTGTTCAGCACCAACAGTTGCTCCAATTCAAAGACACTTTACAGGTATTTCAAGTGCTGATCTCAAAGCAACTGGCCACTTCCAAGTAAAAAAGAAAATAACAAAAGTAACAGTATTTTAGAAACTACACAAAACAGTAGAAGTATCCTAATAAAACAGTATTGTGAGTGGAATGCAGACAAAGGCAAAATCATGAAGAGTTTTCTTCTTGAGAACTACAGAACCATACTACTATGAGTCCCAGAAGAGTCTGGAGATTGATTGCACCAACCCTCTTAAAATTGATTTGTAGCAACCAAAATAACAAGTTGGCCTTTTTACTGCTTTTAGCATTCAAATTTCCAGACTTTTTTTTCCTGTCAGTAAGATTTCCCCCCCGAAAGTCCTCGATGCTGTCACATAATTGCCCTGCTGTGATAACTGGAGTTGTCAGAAAAGCCCTGACTTCCACAAGAACAACAGCAGCATCACATGTTTTAGCACATACATTCAGAGTTTCAGGCTGGACAACAACACATCCACCTTCCAGGCAGGAAATAAGACAAGGAAGAACAAGAACCTAGCACTGAACTTTACCTCTGTCTCTTCACCTCCTCCCCAAGGTTGCCAAGTTCCGCCAGAGCAATAGTGAGTATTTTCACAGCTTTTTCTTAGAATCCACCAGATTTTTCAGTCGGTGGAATTGTAGAATCATTTTGGATTTAAAACACCTTTAGGATCATCAAATCCAACCGTAAGTTCCAGGACTGTGGTTTCATCTGAGTGGCCATGGAAGAGAAAACTTCCTTCAGCCACTTCCAGCATTTTGGGCTCCTTTACTCTTCCCTGAGCTTAGGAGCAAACTGCTCAAAGTATCTTACAGGTTCTTAAAAGTTTAATGAAAATTATCCATTGAACAGGAAAAAAACCCACCGTGAATTAGTTTCCAACAAATACAAATGCTGGAAAAACCTCACTAACATATACAGCCTGAGCCTACCAAGCAAATCCAAACCATGTGGATGCACACAGCACCTCTTGTCCAGTAGGAATGCTGGTGGGGAGAGACAGGCTGGATTAATTCAGTTGCCTCCACAACAGTTTGTTTTCTACTGTTAACTGTCTCGAGCTGCTGAGTTCAAGTAATTCCCTTCGGAGGAAACAGAGTGCAAAGTGGAGATTAACTGACAAAAACCCTGTGGAAGAATAGAGAGGGGACAAGTAACAGCAGCAAGAGACTTTTCCAGAATAACTCCACTGCTAGTGACTATGTCCACAGTGGGGTTGAGGGATTTTAAAAAGTCCAAATGCCAAACGAAAGCAGCAAGAGGAATCCTGAGGTTCCACATTCTATGTGGCACGAAGGGACAGGTTTCCCCAGCATCTTTCCCATTTGCCCACCAGTCCATCCCTCTCCATGGGGTTTTGCAGATGCAGGACAGTGTGCAGCAGCTCCAAGCCTCACTACATGTTAGGCCAGTTAAGCTCAGCTGGAAGACTCCTCTCCTCCCCCTTGCTCCCCACAGCTCCCCCCACTGCCTCGAGATTTGTGTTCTGGTGATTTTGGGTCAGAACTGCCATATTTTATCAGAGACTGAAAAGCAAAGCCCATGACCTCACCCCCACAGTAACACAGCCTAAGCAAATATATATATTTCCACCCCCCCCAACTTTGCTAGTAGGTCAAGTTTCCAGTTATATCCTTCCTGCTGGCTGGAATTACACTTGGCCTTGGTTTTCCTCCTGCTTCCTTACACACACTTTTTCATTCTTGCTCCTTTCTCTCCGTTTTGAGAACAAAACCTCGTTCCAGCACTTTGCCCTCACAATCAAAGCAGCAGCTAAAGGCTACGACTTACAAATCTGTCAGGTCTCAGAGGAGCTAAGATCAAATAGAGATCAAACAGAGTCTGCTTTCCCAGCAGCAACACTGCAACTCTGCCAGCCTCTGGAATATCCCAGCCCATCTGAATTCTTTGCTCTCCACTCATTCCCCTGGAAAGGTGGATGCTATCAGTTTTACCATCATTTCAAGAAGTGAGAAAAAAGAATTCCCTCACCCTACATAAAATCACCGTGTAGATAAAGGGAGTAAGAATATATCATACTGACATTTAAAAACTGCATTTCTTAGTGCTCTGCTTTTTTAGCAAAGATAGGGAAAAAGGAGGGAACAAAACCAAAATGTAATAAATCTGCAACAGATTAACCCCAAGAACAGAGGTGGCTCTTTCAGTCAGAATTTCCACCTTTATCTCCTACACTGAATTTACATCTGTCCTCAGCGAGATGTTCCTATCTAGGAGCATCTCCTGGTGTGCCACAGCAAACTCCTGCACGCTGACGGTGCTGCTCATTCCCCTCAGCCACCTCCAGCCCAAGAGTTCAAGCACAGGTCAGGAACTCACTGCAGGATTACATCAACTTAACAGTATTAAGTCAAACCTTCCATGTAAGGAGCGTGTCCATCCATGAACTAGAGAAGCAGATCCCAAAATTCTCACAGCCTTTGGGTTGCTGCTTACAAAGCTTGCAGGGAACAAGTCTAATCCACTTCTAGAAATAGAATAGAATAGAACAGAGACTTTATTGCTTCCTCCTAGCTTGCAAACCATGTTTCCAAGGAAAGAAAAAAAAAAAAAATCTCTGCCTTTGGAAATTTACAATTAACCATTCCCTTGTGCCAGGTGAGCTCCCCAAAGATCACAAGAGGGACTTAATGCTACTACGGTCACCAACTCTTGTGCACTATAGCAGAAATAAAAGCTAAAACCCATTAAGAAAGAGGCAGATGTCTCACAGGAAGGGCTGCTCCATCAGAATAGGAGTTTTGGTTTAGTTAATTAGGTTGGATTAGGACAATAAAATGATTTATGGGAACACTTTAGTTTTCTTTGTTGGTAGTCAAGCTAACCGACACCACACTGACGTGGTTGAAATTAATGACAGCAGTGCCTTCATGAGTTAAATGCTTCTGGACTTGGCTGCCAGCCTTCCATTTCTTTTATAGAAAGAGAACACAAGAAACACTCAGGGATGTCAGACAAAGGATCTTGCAACTTAAAGGAAGCTTTAGCCAGCAAGGAAGGAAGCCTTCAAAAGCAGAGAACACATCACATTTCCACTGGATTTTTGGACAGACTGACTGCCAAAGCCAGCAGACATTGAGTTATCATAAGAAAACATTAACAAAAGCTCAGGATCATGAGACACTGATATTTTACCCACATCAGAAAAGTGTGTCCACTTGGAAAGTTTCCCAGCAAATTAAGACAAACGTCAATTCATGTAACATTAACTAAAGACTGTTTGCAATTTTACCCTGACTCAAACCCAACAGTAATTGCCCAGAATTACTGCTTCTCTAACACTACTTTTCAATAAATTATACTGACCTCTGGCTATTGATACAGCTATTCTTTAAACATATATATATATATATATATGCACACACACTGTAATTTTCCTACAGCCTTCTGCAAAGAAAGAGACATTATGATGGAAACCTTATGGGTTTCGTGTGCCTACAGGAAAGGCTGAAATATCAGTACCAACCAGAATCACCAGCCCAGCTCTAACTCTGCATCTGCTTCCCAAACAACTCTACACAATCCCATTCTTCCACATTCTTCCCTCTCTTTTAAACAAGTGTCTACATTACAACTGCAGCAACATCTCTGTAGACATTTTTGAAATACCAATGTTAACACCTTGTCTGTCTCTACTACTTCAGCTGTCAATATTCTCTTGACAACTACATGAGTGCTAAGAAATGGCCAAAAAGACCAAGAGCCAGTAACTGCATGCAGGGAAAGAAATGTGCCACCACAAAGAAATGAAATTTTGTCACTTTTAAACTACATACCTGTGGCACTCCCTGCAGTCCCCGGCACAATGAATGAGGTGATACATGTAACTTGCAGGTCACACAGCACTCTTCAACCTACTGAATGCAGATCACCCCCAAAACTCAAGGCACATGGGACTCCGTGTCTATGCAGAAACGAATTCAGCATAGTCTGGTTTATTTACACTTCAAGTTTTTACGGCTTTTCAAGCACTCACAGGTTTGTTCTAAGTACCCTTTTCTGCTGAGGTTGGAGGGGGCAGAAGGGACAGCACATTTGTCTCGAGCACACAAAGCCATCTGCTCCGAGAGCACATGTGGGGTCGTGTGCTACCACTTGAGCAATCCACCGTTTATCAACTCAACAGGCAGATGTTAAACCATTTTCTCCATTTGCTGAATCTGCCAGATTTCGACAATCAGCCAATACCACACACACCACCCTTTCTAGAGAACCACCATCAAAACATGCCATTCCCTAATTCTCTGGTACTGCAACAAGGAAGGAGGCAGAAATCTGAACGTTTTCCTAGATAAGCTACTGTGAAGCTATGCCAGGGCTGAGAGGCACTTGACTGTACTCTGTTTTTTCACAGTAGAACACAGAGTAGGCTACTCCTAAGACAAAAGTGAGTATTCAAAACATCTTCAAAATGCATACTGGGTGTGGGTTAAATTGCACAGGTTGAAGGTAGGGGACCAAACCATTATTTTTGCAGACACTGACTAGGCCAGAGTCCTACCTCATACCTGGGACCCCTGACCAGCTCTGGTAAAGCAATAAAAGTTGTTCCTCTTAACAAATAAAAGCAGCTCAAAGTAGACACCAGTTTTTACCAACAGGCACAACTGTATGATGCAGTAGCTTAGGAGTTGCTTTGTAAATCACCATCTTTTGGTGGCTGTGAACCAACACTTTACCTAAGCAACCCATGAATCATTTTCCTCCCAATCTCACCTTGTCACTTTTCTGACCCTTAGTATCTTTCTTCTCTCATTCCATTTTCTTCTGTCCACATTCAGTAACATTCAGTAACAGTATATTACAAGTGATCTTTCACCCATCTTTGAAATCAACTCTATTTCTCCTCCTTTAGTCAGTTTGCTGAATTTTCTCCCCCAAGCAGACCAGATTTAGAGACAGCTCAGAGGCATCACACAGAGTTGCAGCAGTGTCAGAGACTACCCAAAGCATGAATCATCCATCCCAAAATCTAGAATGCTCCTCTGGGCAAATTAGTGCCTGCACAACTGCTCTGGAGTTGCCTGCTGTGGGATCCTGTGTTGAAGACACATTTCACCTGCTTTGGAGACTCAGGATACCTTTACATTTATCACTGTCCTACGCAGAGTTTCATCTATTTGATATAAGACCTTAAGTGTTGTTTTATCAGGCTGTCATGTGCCTATTCCTGTAAGTTGCATTTTTTAATATTGGTAGTCAACAATAACTTATCCATACTTTTAAAAAGTACATTACTTCTCATTTACTTCAGCAGGGATTCTCTTTCCATTACCTCATCTCATCACTACAGAGTATATGGGGAACCATCCTCTGCATTACAGGTTAGATTTCCACACACCTGTCAATACAGATTACAGCCAAATTATTAAGATACTTTCTTTGGACACCCGTGAGACCTTCCCTGATGTACGAATTTCTGGAAAACAAAACTTCTGACCCTAAAACTCCTAGCATTAATTCACTAAGGGTAGTATTTCTCTAGGAAGACTACAAGCCTATAGATTTAAACATGAAGGCATAAACATGATTTTGTCACTGCAGCTGGATCACATCCCCAAAACTCTTGACACACCCACAAAAATACCAGTAATTAGAGAAGGATGCAACAGTGTTTGCAACTGAACATTCTGGTGCCAACAGTCTACAATTCATTTATGTACATCAGGAACAAAAGCAGCAGATGCCTGGTTACACTTATGTATTTGGGTATGCCAAGCACACAAAATAGCCACAAATTAGAATCCTTAACTAAAAGCCAGACAAAAAAAATATATAGTGATAAACTCCCCTCAAGGGCTTCTATCAATACATAGGCTGAAAGATTTGTACACTCGGCTCATCAGCAGTGAATGCTTCTGTGAATCAAAGCACCCCTGAGCACCAGGCTGTGCCTGCCTGCCAAAGGAGAGCACATAATAACACCAGGAGAAGCTGCAGATCATTCCATAGCTCCCAGAAGCCATAAACTGCATCTGACACAAGTCAGTTTTACATTAAGACAGCCAAAGACTCTCCAGACAGTTACCTTAACAGACCTGTTAAGCAGCTGCACGAAACTCTCTCAAGAGGAGAGGGGGGGGGAAGAAAAAAAAAAAAAAGCCAATTCCTCTCGCCAAAAAGCCATTTAGTGCTTCTAGAAAGCAGTTACATTTTATAAAGCCCATTAAGGGACAGAAGCTGCTTTCTAGACATCACACTATAGAATATTGTCCTGATAGAAGGCACTCTTATACAACAAACTCAAAAGCAATAAGGTTCTTCTGCTCTGGGATTCCTACAGCAACTGCAACAAGTCACTGCAAACTGGACTTGGGGGCAATCTCATTCATGGAGACTTCAGATTAAAAATAAAAAATCCTGTAGAAGAGTTCAACTGGTGCTTGAACTGAGCTGGACAAACATGACTGAGAGTAGCTCTTGGGAAAAGCAAGTTAAGCCCACCTTTCAAACAGAGCATCCTTACTGCAAGAGATTCTGGGGGCAGAAGACCCAAGACAGGTAAGTCTGTAGGATGTGTCTCCTACAGAGATGAAAGGGATGGACCTGACCTCTCAGAATGCTAACAGAAGTTATTTCTCCACATGCAAGGTGCAGCCTATTACCACTTTGGGTTACTTTAGTCCTATGAGTACACAGTGAACAGCAGTATTTCTCACCTTTCCACTTCTCACTTACACAGATCAACAAGCATCTTCCTGTGTAAAGCTCAGAGCTTATCCACATTCCTTATACACAACTTAGTATACTTGAAAATACACACACACTCTGACCTGTGTTTAACTGAACTACTTAAGTGACTTAAGTCAACAAGGTAATACGTTAAACAGCAGTCAAAATTAAATCCTGATTTACACGCTGCACATGAGTTGAAAAATCAACTTGCTAACAAGTGGGAAGCAAGGAGCTTTCTTCACTCCATGTGCAGTTGCCAAGTTCATTTCAAAACATAAGTGACTGTAAACCCCTCTGGTGCTCTCTCTGAATCTGTGCAGAACTGAAAACAAGGCTGGCCCTGATTCCCAAACCTTTCTCAATTATCCAAGGGGAAAAAAAACCAGATCATCTCTTCAGCCAGATGTCATAGCTTTGGGAGCATGTGGGACCCAGTAGTGTCTCTCCATCTTGCAAATTGGGAAAGACAGCGAAAACGGGATTTGTACTTGTTGCTTTCTCAGTCACTCACCAGAACTACAAAGTGCTTACAACAACATTTAGGATTCATTTATCACAGAATGTTTTGTCCCTGGGTGTTACTCCAAAAATATTATGGTCCCTGCTATCAGCCAGGTTCACCAAATACAGTCAACACCACTACAGGGAGGTTCAGCTACAAGCCACATATTTAATTTCGGCATCTTCGTGTATTCACTCACTGCAGTGTTGAATAACAGGTTGGGGAAAATTTCAGTATCAACAGTGCACTACTGAGCAAAGCAAGTACAAAAGAACTGTCTGCGAGCACTTGAGCCAAAATACAGGTCATGTCTGCCACTAAATAGCTTTGCTATCAGTGCGGAGCCAAACAGAACTTTTATAGGACAGTCCAACACAAACAGTCCCTGTTGTAAATGTGCCACATCCTCAGCCCCCGTGCCCAGAGCAGAGTGCTCTGCCTCATCGTTTATGGAATCATGGAATTGTTTAGTTACATTTCAAACCCCAGGGTGTGAAAGGGCGAGCACAGCGCAATTAACAGCCAGGAAAATTCAAGCCTGCAGACAGGCGTTTGACAGAGCCGCCACATCTGCTTCCCTCCCATCAGATAAAGACCACCACAGCCCATTACTATTCTGAGTTGGTAGCAAAATCCCTCCCTTTATAGCTTTGGAATGGAATAAATTTAGCTTACTCTAGATTGTACTGAAGGATATTCTGCAGCCCAATTCCCAGTGTTCAGAGAAAGTAATTAGAGGATTAGTCCCCTCGATTGGTCTCCGTTCCCGTTATTTTCATTGTGTTCTCAAATTCGAATCTTCTGTCATTTCTCAGTAAGATTGATACAGACAGAGGAGAGGAAGGAAAATTTATTTCCCTAAAATTTAAATCTATCACACCAGTTTAAAAATTCAAGCCACAAAGATTCGTTTTAAAATTTATGATCCTGGAATTTGGTTTTAGCAGGCTGTACTAGAAGCATCCACATCAGGAAATTACCACTTATCTTTTCTGCAGTTTATTAAAATTTAAAGCAAGCTTTACAGGCAACTTGCTTTCTATTCATATGTAATGTCAGATAAGAGAACAGCTCATCAGAAGCTCTGCACTTCACACAACATGATTTTACCACTGATATGACCTGCTTTGCCCCTCTCCAAAACAGGCTCTCTCAGACAGAAGGCAGAACTCCATCCCATATTAAACACATTTTTTTCCATATGTTCCTTTAGCAATAAAGCCACGATTACCTGAACACAAAAGACCAAAACACAAAAAGAGATTCTTTTAAAAATAAAAAGGTAGAGCACAAAACTAGAGCTGAAGTAGCAAAATTATGGGATATGTCACTATTTCTATGAAAGATACAGACTAGTACCAAGTGGTGGATGGGATTTGGGGCTTTATATTGAATGAAACAAATGCTGAGAAACAGTATTAAAAAATGACACAATGCACTTAGCAGGCCCACAGTGTAAATAAGGCACAGTTTTAATTAGGGTTATAGAATATCCAGTGCTTCCTAGGATAAAGCAGCCTACATTTATGTGGAGAATAGGCTTATGAAATTGCATACAGCAAAAAGCACTTCAAGGACCATTTTTTCCCCCCACAGCATGCCTGGGTAGAAGTTCTTTACATAAAAATTAACTGTGTTTCCCAGTATTAACTGATTTAAACCCTGTTTTTAATTTGGTGTCTTAAACTACGTGATTTCTTAAATCAGTTGTTTAAACCAGGTTTTAACAAGCAGGAAAATCGTTGCTGCGTTGATTCTTCTCCTGGCAGAGCTTTGAATCCCAGTCTCATGACAGTTAAGGGTATTTAGCACACAGCACTATTAGGCTGCCATAATAAAGATGATAAATGTGTTCAATATTATTGTTTACATTTACAAAAAATTCAATTATTTACATAGATGTTTCTGAGAACTTTAATAGCAGCATTTGACATGTTTCAGAGTCAAACTACTCCTCCATCCACAATTTTGCAGGTTTACTGAGAGCAGGTTTGGAAGAGACATTACACATTTCATGTACAGCTCAAGAGATCAGTGCTTACCCACCCATCATTTTTATGCTGGAGATAAGAATGTAAAGTTTCCATTCTGCAATCCTCTGTCAAAAAGCCCCATTTTGACTTTCCAGAGAGCTGTCACATAAATTCAGAATTATCTAAATCATTTCCACTGTCCCTTTCCTCTGCACCCACCTTTATCTCCACTTACCTGCCCTTTACATTCTCTTGACCAAATATCTAGTGACAGTTGTAACATGATTTGGAAAACAAACAAAAATAATGCATTTAGTAATAATTAATTTAAAACATTGCAATCCCATGGCTTTGGGTCAAATGTCCGTCAAATTCCTGTGCACTTCTGGAATACCTGGATGGTATCCAAAGGAATCCCCAAGGCACTGATTGTGCAAATGGCAAGTGAAGTCAACTATGGGTGAGTGAATTAAGCAGAAGCTCCAGTGACTCCTCGCAGCAAACACTGTCTACAAATAAATTATCAGATCATCTAATGCAGGCAGTAGAAACATCATGAAAAGTATTTTTTTAATAAACAGCAGTGGCTGTGAAGATCAAATTGCAAGAACTCTGCCACAGCTCTGCTGAGCTAAGAAAGTAATTTAAGAATAGTTAACGTGGGAATCTACACTGAAATCAATTGATTCTTTCACAAGGTATGAACTGCACAGCTACAAAACCCAGCAGGAAGCCTAATTAAAGACAACATATTAAAATGGCAGTTCAGATCATATGCCAGATTTAAAAAAAATAATTACAAGCTTATATATTTTTAGAGCAAATATAATAAATGAAAATCCAGCAAGATAATCTATTCAAAGTCAATATAAATGAAGAGTGTATTCAAATAACACATTTAATATAATTATAAGTGAAAAAACTTACTCAGTTTTGTAACAACAAGCCAGTACAGATTCACTGCTCCTTAAAAACAAACTAAATAGCACAGCAATGCTGAAGAAATGCAGACCACAGAGTGCAGTGCCAACACCAAGATTCTTTTTATGTACAGATTGTACACAAATAGTTGGCTTTACTTAAAGAAGTACTTTCAGAAAACTGCAGCAGAACTTCTATTGAGTTCTACAAACATGCAAGGAAGGATTTGAGTGCCTCAGTAACTGATTGTACTGCCCACCTGCAACATGACTTCCAACCCCTACTGTCTCAGTATGTCTTTTCCTATCAAAACATTCATTTTTGCCTTCACCCTCCAATGTTTTATTAAATCTCTGGGATAATGACATTTATTCATTAACAACTGAAGTGATATGTAGAAAATATTTCACAACTAAAAGGTGTTTTTTTCAGCTACATTAACCTAGCCTGCTCCCTCGACCTCTACTATTATCATTAATACAGCTATTACACATAAAAGGTAATTTTGAACACCTTTTTTCACAGTATCTCATTTTGACCTTTTTGTTTCTGTACATGGAAACTGATGTAAAATTACTTCCACTCAATAGATTTGCCCTCTGACTGTTAAGTTAGGTCGGGGAGTGTGGATAACAGGGATTTAGAACGATGGCACAGAAGATGTAAACCGGAATGTGTAGTTGATTATAAACTATGTTTTACACTTCCTACAGTATCATTCCAAATTTACAATTCCCCAGATGAAATATAAACTCAAGTTTGAGGCTTTTTGATATTGGATTTTGTTGTTGAGCCTCTATAAGAGTAGGAAATAATCCCTTAAATCTCACATCTGCTTTGCCTAATGAAGCACCAGGAACAAAAGGCTCCAAGAGCTCCAAGGGTTTCCCTGCATCCATGAAGGCACAGGATTTTCACCCCCTTCCCTGCAACCTGATGTCTGCAGACAGAGCTGAAGCTACAAATCACATATGGGCTATAAAGATGGTATCTTCCTTTAATCTTCCAAGACTAATGCTTCCCAGGTTTTCTATCCACATTACGTACACAGACACTATCCTCTCACTAGAAGCACTATCATTTTGTACACCTTAAAAAAAAAAAAAAGGCTCCATTTTGGCATTTACTCGTGAACAGTCCTGATTTGTTTTTACAACAGCCATTACCCTCTACATCCCATTTCACACGCTGTGCACAGTGACTACTAAAACATACAAGAACATTTTCCATCATTCTCAAAACACAGCAGTTACTGGGATACAACTCACCCCCATCTCCACCCAGACCCTAAAGAAAACACTGAATGAACACCTGCTTCAAAATCAAATACTTTTGCACTGTAATATTTTCTCCAAAAGAGCCCTTAAAGAAATGATAACTTAGATTTTTAAACTCTGAATTACTTAATCAGGTTAAATTCTCCCCATACCAGGTATCTTCCAAAGTCATCCCGTTGTCCTCCATGTGGGTTTAAGTACATCATGTTTGGCTAAGATATTTCAATCTGCTTCATGCTAATTCGATTTCATCAATAAATTAAGTGTAAATGTATTCAATTAAAAGCAAACCAGACTTCTTCAAAGAGCTTCAGCTTTCATACAGCAGCACGTGGAAAATTTCTAGGCAGTTGCTGCAGTTCAGAAACCAATTTGTGAGCCACTTTCTGCCACAGTTTCTTGAGTAGTTGTGGTGAGTAACTTGTGGAATAGCTCATTTAAGCTGCCAGTTTTCATTTGCTGCTGTACAAGGCAGAGTCTGTCCATTCCCTCCTTCAAATCAGTTCTGCAACTCCTGTTTGAATCCTCTCCAGTATCTCTGAATCCTTCTGAACACTTGAAAGCAGATCTGCCCACAGTATGGGATAAGGCAGCCTCATCAACACACACTGTCCAATTCCACTGTTCCCTGCTCAGCCAAGTCGAGAAATCCAATACATTTTTACCAATTGTAGACAACTCTGGTTTCCAAGACACAGTCCCTGTTGCAACAGATACAGGCCCTACTGAAATTCTCCAAATATTTCACTTTGCTGGTATTTTTGTTATAGTTAATTATAAATAACGTGCTTTTTTAAGAAACCCGTATCACCAAGCCATCTGGACAACTTCATGCAGCTGTTTCATTTTATTTACCCTTCTGACAGTTGAACTACTATCAATTTTGTCAAATGAAGTTTGTGAGGTTTGCTATTTGGAGGTTTTTTTGTTGTTTTCAAAAATATTCTTTCATGTAATGCATTTAATGCTGGAAAATGGCTTATTACTATGGAATCTCATTAGTAATCAGCTCAGGAATTGAAATTTCACAAATAATTTATTAGGATTTAAATTAATTAATAGCCAGCTGATAATGGTGAAGATAATATCACATAATGCTCCTTTCCATTTCTCTCTTTTTGACTTTTCATACCAGGAAATAATTAGCTAAAAAATAAATTTTAAATAACAAGGAAAATACAATGCACAGGTTATTTTCAATCAGCTGTTCTATCATCCTCAAACTGTTTAGGATTAACTGTATCCATACCCTGCTGCACATCATCAGACAAGTCCCATGCCAAGGTCCTGTAAAATCAGCAGGTTATTGACAACAGCACATTACCCATGGACTGGTGTTCACTAGCACTGTATTCCCACCCTGCACACGGAGTTACAGAAATTCAGCTCTGGTCCCTCGTTATCCAGTTTACCTTTCCAGGCTCTTAGCGGGCCATTAAAACTCTTCAGGAATTCCCCACTGTTCTCACTCCAGCAATCAATTACCAAGCCAGCGTGTGCTCTCGCCCTCTCTCTTTAGCCACTTAGGATTCTTGGGAACACACTCATTTAGGAAATGGTTCTCCTGGTAAGTCTTCAATAAACCAGGACTCACCTTGTAACCCTCCAGTGAATAGACACCTGCTGCGCTGCTTCCCTCCCCAAATACAGGCAACAAATGTGTGAAGAGGGATGAAAAGGCGCTGGAGAAGTGCTGTGCAAGCTTTACTGTGCCCACCTCCCTTTGAGAAAGAAACAGCCAGGCTCTGTCATGTTCCCAGCAAACTTAGGGAATGCCTCATTACTGTACTGACAGAAAAGATATTGCACAGGGCCCAATCTAGCCCAAACGGAGGAGGAACTAGCGCACGGCTTTTGACCCCTTCCTCACAGACAGGAGGGTAAACAGTTTAGAATTCCCCATTCCTCCTTAGTACTTCCTCATACGCTTTATGAAAGTGTCTTTTACTACACCAACACCTCATTTACGCTGAGCAAGTCACAGAAGTGTCAGAGGCTCCTTAAGTTATTACGTAGGCAAGCAAAGAATTCTTGGGACTAGAACCTGCTAAATGTGCTTCTGCCATATGCTGCTCACCACACTCACCACAGACTGTCCACCTGGGTGCTCTAACTTGTCCTCAACCCAGCTGACAACCCCACTTGCAGATGTTGGGGGTATCCTTCATATAACCCATCTTCCAGTGAAACGAAACAAAATAATGCACAACACCAGAACATTTAATTCTCACTGGTCTTGGTACATTTTTTCCCCTCTCTCCTTGCTTAGAGCATCTGAGAAAGCCAGGATTTGCATCCTGCCAAATCTATGTATTGACATACTTTCTTTTAAGTAAAATATTTTGAATAGACCTCTCCGTATCACCTCTATTTCTAAAAATAAATATTGAACAATAGTTAACACTCACTTCCCAGGCACGGAGCACTGTGAATTGCAGGTAGTACATTCTTTTCAAAATATTACACACATTCCCTTAACAAGGAGTTATAAATGCATGAATAAACTATTCAGTTCCCCTGACTTGCACTCAATACTTAAATGCTGGCAAAGATATCACTCTACACACTATGGAAAAAGAACTATGTCACACAAACATAAGCAAAAAAAAAAAAAAGCATTTGTTTGTTAAAAAACATCATTTAAAGGGTCTTGAAATATCAGGTGCCCAGCTGAGACAATCTTATGTAGTGGAAAGTACAAACATAAGACAGTTTTTGGGTCCATAACCAAATGTATCTCCATTACAGTTTTGTGCTGTCACTCAAGCCTTAGATTGGATAGCTAAAATTGTCAAATTAAAGGAGGATTAAGTGTTATGAAAAAGCAAAGAACTACCTGAAGAAGAAAATGTTACTATGAAGTATAACTGACAGTCTGGAGGGTCTGAAGTATTAAGTATTGCCCTCAGGGTTGGATCAGTAAATCTAAAACTTCAGGAAAGCCTGCTTAAACCCACACTAGTCCATCATGAAATTGTTGTTATAGCGTGAGGCTTTGAGAGTTAGAGCATTACGTGCCTGTCAAATTACATTAAGCAATGTTAGAAACAGAGCAGTTTAAAGCTGTTTTGGAGCTGCAAGTCCGTCTTTAGCTGATAGTGGTGAAGGAGCTGATGCAGCAGAGCAGTCGATACTTTTGCCACATCACTATCAAACAGATCGGTTTCAATACTACCAGGTCTGCCTGAACTCCCACAGATTCTCCTGTTACTACAACAACAGCAACAAAAAAAAAAAAAGCAGTTAAATGTTCCATCAGCAGGGATGAAATACTACACACACAGAAAATAAGAATTTGTTGTGTCTGTTGAATCCCAAACTTCACCTTGCTGGGACACAGCAGCAGGGAGAGAGGAGCCGCTGTAATGAAGCCCCACGGGAGTACAAAGACAGAGATAATTGCAGCTTTGTCTCATTGCACATCAACCTGACTAACTTGTGTTAGGAAGTTCAAACACCATTTCACAAATTAATTCAAGATTCTTATTTTCAGTGAAAAACAAACAAAAATCCCACACAGCACTTATGGGGAAGGCATTCAGGAAAGAACAATGCGCTCGAGTTGTAAGAACAAAAGGCAGACATTCCTCCTGGAGGAAAAAAGCTGAGTCGTTACTGTGAGGCTTCTCCAGTGCAAACACTACAGGAAAAACGAACTGAAATTGTGTCCCGATCTGGGAAGATTCATTTTATTTGTGACACCAGGAGATGACACATCAGTGCTCTGCTGCTAGACACGCAGGTACGTGACTGACACTTTCTGCTCAGACTGGCTTCCAAGGAAAATAATAATAGTTTTGAGGAAACGATAGCTATGAATGAACAGCATGTATCCTACATTTTTCCCTTCAGTAGCAAAAGGCCTCAGTACCAAGGAAAATATCAAGATAGCATAAGAGTTCGAAGTCAACTGTAGCATGTAATTTTTAGTGCTTGCCTCTGTGCATCTCACTTAGCAAAGCGGATGAAGTACTGATTTTCAGTAAAACAAAGAGCTGATCTAGTGCAACTAATATTCTAATTACAGAATCATGTTTATTAGTCCAGGATTCCCCTTCACAGAAACATGAACAAACGGCAATGCAACAAAAGCCTACAATTTCCAGCTTTACAAAGTTAAGATCTGTTTATTCATGAAGATTCAAAACTAGGAGACGGTGAAGATTTTAGGATTTAAGCCAGAACCATCAGGGCTCTGAACTACTTTCATGAACACAGGCATTCAAAACAAATGATTACGAGATGAATTTGTAGTTCTACATTTTCGATTATTAAAAACATTTTCTGGATCTAATGTTATATGGAATATTCTGTCAACACATCCTCTCCCCTTCTGTCACTGCTCCGCCACAATTCACGTTCAGAGACCAGCAAAGAAACTTGCTATGACAAAAACAAGTTTCTCATTTTGCCAGCTCAAGAGAGAAGAAATAAAAATCAATTGCTACCAACATGGAGCGACAGATCACAACACAGTGCAAGTGTTAGTTACAAAGGAAAACTGGGACACATCAAATCTCACAATTCCTGAGCATACTGGACTATTTTTACTTTATGTGTATTCCAGTAGGAGCAAGGCTCTACACCAGTAGTGAGTGCTAAGCACAGTGCATACATGTTTTATATATTAAATGCAAAATGAGAAGGAAAATTCTCTTTTAAAGCCCCATGAGTACAGTTTTAACATTTTTCTTTCCAAAAAGAAAATGTTCAGCAATGTTTTCCTAAAAAGCTCAAAAGGCATCACACTGATAGGCCAACGAGAAAAAGAAAAAACCAACGTCTAGACTCCTGGTGTTCCTCACTTTCCAGGGACAGAAGAGCAAAGCAGAGGAGCAGCACAAGATGGGTCAGTGGCAGGAGAGGGGAGGTTTGATGGGGAGGAAAATAATGACAGAAGGACTTTAACCCAGTCTTTCAAACCAATTCATAAAATCAAACGACCACTTCTTCATACTCTTTATTATGCCTACATTCGTAAGACGCACAGGAGGTGATGCATAAGGGGGAGGGGTAAAGCACAGGCTTCTGTATCAGTTTATTTCCACATTTATGTCAGCCTCTCATAATCAGTTCATACTATACATTCTTCCACAACTGTATCACAGCTTGATCCTCTATGTCAATTATTTAAGACTTCAATCCAAGCCCTGCTTTTTGATGCTTGAAAATCTTGGCCAAATTGGAACTAAGTCCCGACCTCACGACTTTGCAGCAACTCACCCAGAACACCACATCAGAGAGCAAGTCTCACTGTTCACACAAACAACTGACCAATCTGCACACCTGACAAGGAGACAACCTGTCCCAGACAGGTATCGATCTTGGTTTCTGCCAAGAGCACTGTAATACAACCACAACCCTATTTTAGAGGGAAGATGTTTTCCCTAATGTGAAGCTAAACATATACTCAGTATAACAAACTATTAATAGAGAACTAGTACAGCAAGGCACAGTCATAAATTAGATTAATACTGCGCTGACCATGCCAACACATTTAGCACATTTTTGGCCTTTCCACTTTGCATGTAATTTCTTGCTGTTGAATTCCAAAGGTGAATCTAATTCCACTCCAAGTTTTCCACAAGTCTGCGTGAAAATGCATTCAATTATCATCATGCTGGCTATAGTTAGCAGGCACTAAATAAACAGATTTAAAAGCAGTGAGATGCTTCTTGAGAAAGGGTTGCAACTGTAAATTACACAACTCCCCAATAGTTTGTAAGTCTTCTTCAACACTAGTCATCTATTTCAGTAACAAGAAGAACATGGTGTCTAGAGCAGTGCATAAACAAAGAGAAAAACAAAATAAAGCATGGAAACAGCATGGCAAATGAATGTGCAGCCTTTGGCCAGTCTGCTGAGACTGTGAGTACATAATATTTGAATGAGGAGGATTTCTCTTTTAAAGAAAATCTGCTTTTTATCTTCCCTGTTCTTCAAATACACAACAGGAAAAATGTTATACAAGTGATAAATAAGAGAGACATTATGTACCTGAAACAAGTGTCCTAAGTGCTCTCCCCTTCCTGTTAATCAAGCCTGAGAAATATAAGACTGAGACAATCCTGGAACTCTAAACAGGCTGATAAGATATGATCAAGGTATCTGTGATTTATGAACTTTTACTGGTGCTAACAGCACATTTCACAAGTAGGCAAGTGAAAGCTGGGAAAGCATTGCTAAAAGATAGCCTGTACACAATTAACAAATGATTCTGAGTATGACATTTCCTTGAAGACAACTTCCTTGACTTCAAAACAAAGAGCATCCAAATCTTGGCAGCAGTACAGAAAATGACTCTATAAACACTCAAGGTTTTGGCAGAAAAATGACTGAAGGACAACAGATTACATGAGGCTCCCAAGATGTCAAACATCCACTGTACACAAACTTGCTAGAGCTCCTTCTGGAGTCACCTTCAGCCAGGGTTATATCGGCCATTAAGATACCAAAATTGGTATGATCTACTGGCCACATCCAAGTCCACGGAGCCTTGACCAAATCCACTTGCTCTAAAACAGCACATGCTGCTCAGCTGAGCCACCATCTGTGACTGACTGTGCACAGCCAGGGCTTCACATCTGCCCACACAGAGCAGGTGTTCCAACACAGGCACCAGTCTCAGCCTGCATGACCCTGGCACTCCTTTCTCCACAAGCAAGTGCCGCTGGAACAGCTGGGTTGCCAAAGGGATGGACTGTCTCCACTGCACCGACCTCTGAGCCCTGCTGGGGGGTTTTATCTACTGCAAAGTGAGTGCCTGATTCAGAGCAGTTCCAGGCAGGACTGCTGCCCTTCTAGCAAGGCTCTTTGGGTATCAGAGATCATCCAATTCACATCATTGCTCCACCATCAAAACTGCAGCCAGGCATTGCCTGGCAAACACTGGAACGGAATGGATTAATGCTCCATGGAAGCTGTAACATCTGCTTCTTGAGACAACTATCACCCCTCAGCATTTGCACAGTCTCCAATCCAACCTGAGGCAGAAGTACCACTTTTTATGTTTCAATATCCTCTCCTTTTCAGAGATTTGTTTCAAGCCATCCCAGCCTTTGACTGAGGAGGGTGCCTCCACACTCCTCTTTCAAAGTGGTTTAGTGGTTCAAGGCTAAATGAGATAAATCACTGACATCAAGTAAAAACCAATTACTACTGCAGCCTGGAAAAACCTCAGTGTATTCATATTGTCACACTCTACGATGGTGTTCCCTCTTGTCAGCATGTATTTGGTATGCATATATATTTATTCACCAATATGGCTAAATTTTAATCAGAGCATTTTCTACACAGAATTTCTCAGCAGCCAGAGAAAAATCAAAGCCCTACATTTACATCTTAGCAAGTACATCTTTCACCTGGAGATGAAAAAAAGGTTCCTCAGTAAGAGCCCTGTTTTTAGATGCATCACATAGTGGCACAGTGATACTCTCAGCCCCAGCAGTATTTGCTACTACAGTACAAAAATACTAAGCGACAACATTAAATAACCAAGATATTTTTAACCCAGGAAGTAAGAGTTAGAGTTAGTTCCCAGTCACAGTCAAGATCATAACAGGGATATTTTAAGATATTTAGCATGGGCTGTCTCTTGCACAAAATCACAAACATTTTGTTTTGACTTACAGTTTATTTATTGCACCCAAGTAGCAACAGAGTCAATTTTTGTGACAAAATACCAGAATGATTTGAGCAAGCTTTAAGGGGGAGGGATGAGTTAGGGAGAACACTTCATGTGCTATTACAAGTTTCGCAATCCAGCTTTCCAAGGCCAGCTTTTCTTTTGGAACCAACTGGGAGCAGCTGCCCAGGCTGAAGCGAGGTCAGCTTTGTTCCTCCCTGCCTCCCACCTGGACCACCACGGCTCTGCCTCATTGCTGACCTTCAGCAGAGGAAGATTCTTTGGTGGGCTGAAGAAGAGAGACAGAGGTGTGGAAAACCAAATGCTAACGTAAGATAATGGGAAGGAAGAAAAATTTCTCCATGTTTTACACAGTAGCCTATTGTCTGAAGCTTATAATGGTAGACACCATTACATGAAGGCTACAAGTCAAAAGTAACCCACAAAGCCTCCCCAAAGTTCCCTTCAGACCTCCTTCCAGCTTTTCTGCATTTGCTGTCACTGTCCTATTCAATATTTCCTCCAAGCCTCTGAAGAAAGTTCAAAACCAGTAAGGTCTGTAAATACAGAGTGCCTCAAACGTGAGAACTACAGAAATCAGCCCATAATCACTGAAGGATTTTTCTGATCATTCACACAATTCTTTTTTTTGCATTTATGCAGTACAGAAAAGGTTTTGCTTTAATAACACTCACCAAGCTCTCTAAAACCTCAAGCACAAAAAAGCAGCTCTCCCTCACCTTCTCTCAACCATATGACATCTTTAATTATCTCTTCTGGAATTCTGGACTCGGGAGGAGGCTGTATGTTAAACAGAAGCACAGTCAAAATACTGTGAAGGCAAGAGCTTCAAAGAGAGGTTGGTTGGTATCTGTGTGATCACCTCAGGTCCACCCATGCAGCCAGGCACATTTTGAGGTAGCTGAACTACACAGCCAGAAGTTTACCAAACCTTTGGCCACTTTTGTAGAGATGGGGCATTGCTGGTCCTACAAATTTAGTTGTATCAATATGAGAAGACAATCCAATTCATTCAAGAATGCACAAACCTTACAAAGACAGAGAGAAAAGGTAGAATAAGATCATTCAGCTGAAAAAAAGCTTCAGCAACAGCAGCTACTTAGGAAGAGCATTGTGTGGGGAAGCTCTAATCCTCATAGGCTGTAACCCCCCACACCAAAGAACAGCTTCCAGAGGTAATTTCCCAAAGAGCTGGAGAACAAGCAAGCTACTCCAGGTTCAGAAATTCCCTTATCCTCCAGGGTGTAAACATGTATGCTATGGTCCCACAAAATTCTGATTCTCAGAAGAAGTCTGATACTACAAAAGAAAGCATCCTTTCAGTTAAACTTCACTGGGATTTGAGGTTAGCAATAAATCCCAGAAATGTGCCTTGCTGCAGAGCAAGTATAAAATGTGATTCATCTCAACAGTTCCAGGTTCTTTTCAGATTCCTCTGCTCAAGAACACCCCTCACCAATGCTGATCGGAACTGTTTCAGACACAAGAGCTCTCCAAGCTGCAAACTGGAAGTGCTTGGTCATCTAAGCCTTTGTTCAGTTGTGGAGTCTGGGAGGAGAAACAGACCTGGGGAGCTACAGGCCCTGGAACCAAAATGTCTTTGGTCACATGAGATTCATGAAAGAAAAATAAATACGTAGAAACCAAACTTGTACTTGCTTTCCTTTTTCTTACCCTGGGTTAGGGCAAAAGAGAAAGAAAAATGTCTCACAGTATCTTAAACTCAGAAAACAGCAGAGGTTTCTGGGGAAATCTCTGGAACCACAAAAGTGGTAATTGTCAACATCCAAGGCTCAGAGTGCAAGACTTCAGGATGATCCCAGTCTGAGACACATCACTGTTAAGACGCTGGCCTTGTTCTCAGTGAAATGCCAGGCCAGAGTCACCAGAGCAAGAGTTCCAAGCAAATGTGCAAACCTGACCTCAGTGCACCAAGGCCACAGTTTTTCAACCCGATGGAGAGTGATACGCCTCCCTGCTTGCTGGTATCAAAAAGCGGAGAAGAAAGCATCCATCATTCCCTGGCTGTGGTAAATTCAGTGTAAGAGAGAGCCCTCAGAGCTGGAGGAAGACAGAGTACTGAGCAACTAAGCAAGTTGGCAGTGCTGGGCCTTTAATGAGCTTCCTCAAGTCAAAGTGATAGGCATCTGCTGTTATTGAAATTAGAAGGCCAGAGTATGTATTACCACAAGCATTATCTCACACCAGGCATCTGCAGAGTCCAGAACTTCCTGAAGTACTGGCAGAATCACTGCGGACAAGGCACACGCAGAATTTAAAGGCAAGTCTGTACACAACACACAGTCTGACACAGAGGTCACCTAAGCACAAGCTCTGCTGTAGGTCCAATGGTTAGACTCGTTTGTTTTCATGGAAGGACACCTCATGGATGATCAAAAAAAAAAAAGATAATGATCTTGTAGAAGCAAACCCATAGTGCTAAAGAATTCTGAATTGCTTTATGACTGCCAGAGAATTTCTGCACACAGAGCTAAAGAGCTTGGAGCATTCAGCAAATGAAGCATCACCATAAGCACTTTGCTGGGGATACATCCCTTCAAAAGAGATTATCAGGATAAAGTACTCCCTGTTTTCTCCTAAGATATTTGTGAGGTCTTTGGTGTTGAATAGGAACAAACCAGCAGGAACACAAACCAAAGTAAATCTACATCTAAAAGAAAGCATAAACATGTCTCAGACAAGAGACCTACAGAGTGGAAAGAGAAATCTTCTAATGTCACGAGAGAGTCACCCCTCTTAATTCTTCACTTGGCAAACAGATAACATTACTCATTTTACAGATGTAGTCATAAGAGACTCCCAAAAAGAAAAATATTTAGATTTTGTTCTTTCCATCAACAAAAGCCCAAAGCACTGTGGAAAACAAGTATTTTCTAATTTGTAAAACAGGAGTGGCAGCTGTTTGTTTCTTTGAAAAGTTACTGTTGGCCTATGAGCTTGAATTGCTTTGTGTGTTTTGAAAATAACTGCCCCTCTCAACAAAGCCTTGGAGCAGAGAAGTCTCATCTCCTCTTTGACACAGTTCCAACTCCCCTGTTCCAGGAGAGCAGTTCCATACTGCTGTGACTGAGTACACACTACCTGATTTTTCCAAAACATAACATTCCACCCATTTACAACAATTTCGTTTGGACATTAGTGTGAGATAACAGGAAAAGTATATCCATCATCAGCTGACATTTTCTTTTGAGCATGGAACAACCTATATACAGAAGAGGAATTCCTGTGTTATAGATGCTGACAGTCCCAGACTCTAATAGTTGTATACAAGCCCCTGCAGTCATCAGGCTGTTCCCAACTGTACTCCAGCACAGCCCACCCAAACACCTGGAACACCACAGCAGATGACCATCACTTTTTAATAAATACTCTAGAGAAAATCTCCCTTAGTAATGCCAACTTGCAGGGGTGAGTTATCCCTGACAAGTTCAAAAAGCAATACCATCCATCATTCAGGCAGAAACAGCATGCCTCAGTCCATCTGGCTTCGTCTGATTCAAAACCAGCTTAGGGGTGGGGGTTATCTTAACTTCCAGGAAGCTTAGAGCAGCCCAGCTCTCAGATGTGCTCTTCTAAGACCAGACTCATTCCAGCCAATCGAGAGTCCAAACAGAATAAATATGAAACAGGACAGAGCTTCACCACTACAGTAGGTGGTCCAAAATTTCCACTCTAAATTCTGGGGAGCAGTGGGGAATCATGCAGAAACCAGTCAAACTGGAACAAGACAGTTTTAAACAAGTCATGCTACATTAAGCTCAAGCTGTGAAATTTTTATCTTCCAGTGAAACAAGTGGCTCTGCTGTCTCCAGTACAAATCCTACTCTTCGCTTTTCCTGTGGCACAAACAATTGAGGACATTCCATGATGGGCAGCAAGATTTGCAGTGTCTGACCTCACACTACAGCATTTAAACCTCAGCTGAGATCCAGCCTCTCCTTTCCCCAGTTCTGCATTATCACAAGCCCAAACCCCCCGGGTTATTTCTGACATGGTCAGGGAAGCTGCAAAGTGACAGATCCTGCACAGCAGTGGGTTTCACAGCCTGGCTCCCTGCAGGAAGCCAACGGGAAGCGTATGGGGAAATGCAATGTTCCCGAGTTTCTTAACACTAGCCCTGGTGATCACTGCATCTTCCTCTGCTTTCAAAGGGCACCCACATTCAAGTAGAATCTGCTCTAAAATATTGATTTAGAGCAGATGCAGTTTAAAGAGAGTTTACAAGGAGAGCGTTTTTTGATCTTTTTTACCCTCTGAAGGGAGAGCATGAAAACAAAAAGCAACGTTAAGTCATAAAAAAATAATTGTTGTAGACCTCAGCAATTTTTAATTCCCTTTCCCTCACTAAACATCTGGGTTTTGTTAGAAAACACTATAAAATGATTTTTCACAACCTTTGACATGCGTTCTGCTCAATAGAACCCAAAAGCTCAGGAAGGAGGGTTTCAAACCAAGTAAGGGTTGTTATTTTTTAAGCCTTACCAGTGAAATTGGTCCAACCACTTTCTTCTGCCTAACCATTTCCTTCTATTTGCAAGGGCACAGGGATAGGGAGTTAGCATGTTAAGATGATGCTCATTTAATAGAAGAAAAGGACATTACACCAAGGAAACTATTATTCAAGCAGACTCAGTCTGATGAGCCAAGGAAAAGCTGCCTCTGCACAACCCAGGACTCTCGAGACACCTATGCGATTAAGTTACTTCAGAACAAATTAGTGTTCCATGAACTGATTAGACCATAAATAAGCCCAATAGGAAAGAAGGAAGCCACTGACAGACACAGCATCCTCCTGACAGCAGCTGAGCTCTACAGCTCTCATTCAGAATGAACACCAAAAAGCTGTCAGTGCCAAAAGGATTTCTGGCCTTTTTACTCCCAATTCTAAGTATGTCAAAGCAGATGCAATATCTGCCGTAGATAACTAATCACAAGAATCCTATACTTTCATTTTCTCTCGTCACTCAAAGCACAAATTGCAGCTCTCTCCCCGACCTAATAATTATTCGTATGGCTGCGTTTTGTTCTTCTCCAGTAGCAGCAGGAGACTTGATTTGAGCTGCAGGAACCCAGCCAGTGACTATACAAGCTGCTGTTGTGATAGCACAAAGCAGAAGCCAACTCGGCAGGTAATTGGACTTGCAAGTCAGAAAGATCTTCCTCAGTCAGCTTGAAATAGTAATTTCATAGGGGAGAAAATAGGTTGCCTTTATCTACCACAGGTTACCAAAGGAAAACTTTGATCCTAAGAAAGACAGACATAATAAATACCAAGACATACCACCATAAAACGGTATTAAAGGTGGGGTTTTTCAAGTCTGCGCAATTCAAAAGGCGTTTGCAATCTTCTGTCGAGTCAGTATTAAGCATGCAATCACTTAGGTACCACCAAAGCACAACACTCCCTTGTTAGAAAGGAGTCCTTCTAGTGCTCAGTAGTTATATTCTCTTGCCCACTGACTTTGGAAGGTCTCAAACACCAGACATGCTGTCACAAGGGAATTCAGTCATGCTTTTCTAGGGAATCCTGGAGGGCTACTGTCAACAATTCATGCTTCCCAATGCCATACTTGAAGTAATTCAAATGCACATGAAGCTCCTTCTTCATTTTTCTAAAATTCCCACCCATGAAAGTAATTGCAAAGCATCAGAAACCAATAGAGAAATCTAAATGCTTGCACACCCAAAGTCACGGGGGATTGTATGATCAGTGTCCAGTAACACCATGAACCTCAGCATTAATGCCAGCTGCCAGCACCCCTCTCATATGGGACTGGGGGAGTTCTCTCCCAGTGTTCCACAAAAAAACCTCCAACTAACAACAACCAACAAGAAGCTGGGGATGGTTGTGAAGAGGAGGAATGAGGAATGAAGATTCACCTGTGTTTGTACAGGGCGAAGTGTTAACCTAATGGTCCACTGAATCAAAAGACTGGATGTGTACGAGAACAGGAGCATCCCTGCTTTGCAGAACCTGGGATCATATGGTTTTATTTAGACAGCGTACTATTCACCTGCTTAAGATCTGTAAGAAATATATACTGTCCTCAAATATTATTCCACAGTGGTATTAAGCTGGTTTAGTCTTCAGTCACAGACACCTCTTTCCCCGTTAGACTCGAACACCCCCAACCAAAGAAATGCCACAAAGCCCCCAAAATACAAAAAAACCTTATGAAAACTTCCCATATCCCTTCCCAAACCCAGTAAACTCCAGTTCAGCAACCCATCATTCCCAGGTGATTATTCTGAAAAAAGACTTTTATCCACCTCTCACTTGAAATTCCGCACTTACTGGAAAATTTCTGCACAAGTAAACCCTGTAATCATTTCAGACACCAGCAGATTTTTACTTCAGTTTCACAGCATTAAATATTATGCATGAAAACAACAGTTAACACAACTCAACCAAATGAAATAAGCATTACAACTGACTTTTGACTTTGTTAAACAGCTCTAATAGCTTGAAAATAATTTCACCAACCCTAATTATGTTATGATGAGCTAATAGCAAACTTACACCTATGAGTTTGGTAATCAGAGAAAGGTTTTCACAGATTCTATGATCGTGACTGATAACAGTCTTCCTCGTCACCATGAGACTCAAGTCAATGCAAGGAATGGCCTCCTGAAAATGAGGATTTTCAAAGAAACTCTCTAGTTCAGCAAAGGGGATTATTAAAATCTTGAGAAAGATCCGTAACAGTAAATGAAGACTCACAGTCCCCCACTCACCAAACCCCTACCTCAGACACGTCCATACAGAAAAGCTCAGGACAGCAGAAGAGTTTTAAGCTTTCTTACAGTAAAACCAATTTTGACAATGCTGGAAGAAGTCTGTCTCAAACGGTCTGACTTTTATAAAATAGCGGACACAAGAAAATTTCTTGAATGGCAGCTAAGCAGAGAATTAATAAAATAGGTTTTAAAGTCAAATGCATAATGCTGAAGTGATGCATCCATATTTTAACAATACTCTGAAAAAACTTGAGACCTATTACCCTTTGCAGTACTTTGCCCCCAAATACACCCATACACCCTCAGAAGGCTAAACAATTCTAAATTTTCTTCAGCACCTCAGAATGCAGAGTGGCAAAAAAACAAGTGCTCAGTGGAAGAAACAAAAGGCAGTGATTCATATGCAATTAGCTCAGCTAAATTTACTACTGAAGCCATTGCTACTCCAGCTGTCCTTGACACCTGCACAGCAGGGACAATGGAACATGACAAGCATCCTCTTACCATCTATTGCAGTTTTCAGGCTGACACACTAACTTAAAACTGGTGACAGCTACAGTTCTTGAGCTGCTGCATTAATGCAATCAGCACAAAACCAGCCATGTACCTTATTCAAGCATCCATGTCGGAGACAAAACCAATGGAGACAGTCAGTGTTTCTCCCACCTCTGCTAAATACACCACCCAAAAAGCATCAGTACTTTCTCTGCACATGTGTCTTTCTACTCAAAGATTCTATTCAAAAGTTTACAGTGACAGACAAGCAGAACAAAAAAGAAAATTGAGATCTGAAGAGCTAGAAGGAAGGATATAAAAGGAGGAAACTTGTTAATACCCTGTGCAGCACAAGTTTCTGCTGTTTTATCTTCCTTAAATACGAGTTAGACTGAAAGACAGAGCAGAACTAAACTTCTGAGGTCAAGTTGCACATTATTTTCTAAGCAGCTCACTCTTTATTAGCCAATGTTTCTTTGATCACTGACACAAGTTATGTGCAGAAACAATTCTCAGTAAAACAATTTAGGCTCTGGTGCCTAAGATGTGAGAAAAGCTGACAACAGCATCTTGAAAGTGTAAATGTCCTTCCTGTGCATCAGAAGAGCACTCCCTGAGATCCACTGCCTCACTGTTTGGCACACGTCCACCAGCCTTGCCCCAGACAGCAGTATAAATACACAAAAGCTCCTTTCTAAGGGTTCAGAGAAAGTGGAAAAGAATGCATTCAACTTGACATATCTACCTGAATCCAAATCCTCAGAGGACAGGCTTTAATGTCCCAGACCCTGTGCTATCTTTATAAGGGCACTAATTTGTACAGCACACACATTTTATCTGTACTACAATAACACCACAGATGAACATTAACCAGATTCCTTGGGGTGTCTGCCAGGTGTTTAAATATTTTGCAACTCAAATGCTGAAATTCTATCTGCAGTCTAAATGCTTAAGATTATCCAGTGAGAACATGTGTATATTTCCATACACTATGTAAAACACATTTTTTCCCATTTGTTACATTTTAAGCAACAGACTAGAATTACCAACATATACTATAGGTCTATTTTGAAGGTTGATTTAATTAGGAAGATTTAGCTCACAGAAGTTTTCACTTTCAGAATAGAAACACTGAAAAATATTTACTGTAACTTTTAATCCAAAAGACTCCACATTTATCTGCACTAAGCAAGCCTTATACAATGTTGAAAACAAGCTCTGATGTTGTGTGTTTTGATAAGTTTAGGAGTATACTGTGTATGGTGTATATTAAAAAAGAAAACATAATCCCATGCTATGCATTAAACAACATTCTTCTCTTGGTCCAAGTTAGACAACACATTTCTGAGAAGGGAGAGGGACAGAACCTACACCAAAGACATATTTCAGTAAAGTGATGTACATCTCATACAAACCATCCTCTTGTGTGAGTGCCACCACAGAACTCCTCCTCCACTTTGGCCCAAACTCTACTCACTTTTTGCTTTTTCTGCTTTTCCTCCTACACCCACACTAACCTTCAGGTAAAAACTTATACAGTATCATCACTAGCAACAGAAATGAAAGGCCTAAAGGGATCACAACATTTTTCATAATACGTCAGTTATCTTCCTGAAAAGAACTACCACTCCAGTGAGAAAGAAACTAAAATACTCTTTGTGTTTTTATCACCTGACTTCTCTGTGCCTCAGATAAAACAGTCAGCACTGACAGTCAGTTTTCTGAACAGGGGCAGGAGGGTCAGATTATCTCACACCTGAGGTTACAGACTATTTTAAACAGGTAACCGGATTAAAATTAAAGTTATATATCCCCAGAAAGAAAATCCGCTGCAGACTCTTCATTAAACAAATGTATCCTACTACCACAGAATAAACTGGCAGCAAGGTAAATCAGTAGTAATACATGAGTTGTTCTCCACCAAGGATCATGAGAAAAACAGGATTTGTCCCAGTGTCACATACCTTGGATGCTTGAGGAGTAGAGATCACATGAACAGTGCTGGGTTTAACTCCATTGGCCTTAGTTCGCTTATAAAGGGCAAATCTGCTTTTCCTGCGCCCTCTGTCTCCATTAGGGAGGGATCCATTATACCTAGAAATAAAGGAGAAAAGTTTAGCATAAACCATCACCAGTTTGGAACACAGAAAAGGAGAGAGTGGTAATTTGGCCACAACGTTCTGGTATCATCAAAAGCATGGGCAAACCAAAAAAAGTACAGTTATGCTAAGTTTTGCTTCCTGAATTAAGAGAATTCAACAATTCTTTACCTGCTTGTGGTTGAAATTTTATTCTCATTAAAAATGTCATTAACTACTGAGTTATTCAGCCACAGTAACGCTTCTTCACCTCTAGAATCAAAGGAATTTGGAAAAACAAACTCTACATCTTCATTGTAATTTCAGAACATGACGAGTTTTAAGATGTTTTTACCCTACCAGCCCTGTGCCCACATCTCACACAGGAATGGAGGAAGAACAAGGGCATTTTGGAAAACCAAAGAAATTTAGGGGCAAGTAAAACTATGTGAAAAGGAATTTTACTCACACAAAGAGCTTTTCTAGTTGTTTCCCCCTCCCCTTTTTAACACTCTAATCCTTAAGGCTTTATTTATTATTAAGGAAAGAGGATGCAAGTGTTTTTAATTTATGTGACTATCTGAAGCCTCACTAATGACTTTCTTTATCAGGTGTAACACAGGAGCCCTCGACAGTTCTTTCATCTCTCCCTGAGGACAGAGACCCAGCGGATTAATTATTCAGAGAAGTCTGAAGCCTCAAGGGGATATAGCTCCTTCCCCAGGAAGGGATCAATTAGAAATTTCTTTGCACTGCATAAGCACAGAATTCACCTCCACCTCACCCCCGAGATGTAGGTCAGGTAGATGCTTTTCACCACAGCACTGTCACCTGTGCCATTCCTGACAACTCTCAGCTGGTCTAGGAAGAGCTCTCAGGGCTTTACTGCTTCTTCCATTTCTCATCCTCAGAGATTTCAGACTTTTGCCCAAGAAATTATAATAATCTCAAATCTCAGTACTCTAGAACATAAAAACCAGACATTTACGAAATACATTCAATACATGATGCTAAAGCCACCTAGGAAGAGCCTTTCAGTTGGGCTACAACTGAATGTGTTCTCTCACTCCCATTTTCATAGGGAAGACTACTTTATCTTCCTAGATTATTAAAGGAGATTCCCTAACCAAGCAGAAAAACAACAGGAGTATGTCACTACTATTTCATGCCAGGCCTATTTGCACCTTGGAAACTTGTAATTAACCCTATACCAAAGTAGTGCAGCACAGTGGATCCTCATCACCAGAGACCAATCCCTAGAAAAATACATCAATATGACCCACAGGCAGCCTAAATACCAGCACTTAAAATAGGAGTTATTTGATTCTCCAACTTGAATCTCCCTGGATATATGCACATGCTTTCTTTCAAAGACATTGCATTATCAGGAATACGCCAGCAAGTTTTAACTTGCCTGGAGACAACATTCTTTCTGCAAGTATTTTTATCTGAAAACCTAAAAATGCAGTAATTCCCTCAGAAATAATATATAACTATTATATGTTACCATTGCTAGCTTTATATCCTGTAATTATTAATTTTTCTTATGCTTCCGTAACTATTAAGCAGTTAAAGTAGTTCCACTGGAAGTTAAAACCAGGCGAGTGGGGTTTTACTGTTTGGGGACTTTTTTCTCATCTTCATAAAACAATTTTAACTGGGGAAAGCCACTCTATTTCATTTCAGGTTTCTGTGGGATTTAATTACTTTTAAAAGAGAGAAATAAAGAAGCCGCTGAAGGTTAAAATCTTTTGGAAACTCTAAATAGGAAGGAAATACAAGCCAAGTGAAAGTTGAATTCATTCATCTGATTAGCACCAACAAATTTTCATGAAGGTTTTCCTTGTGCCAATTTCTAAATTTTCTTTCCGCAGAAGGGCAAGAGGAATTGAGTGGTAGTTTTACGATTTGTTATGCTTTAATTATAGACCTGCAAGTTTTATTTTGATCCCACAGTGCTAGAAAGAGCAGAGACAATTACTAGGCATACACATATGTTTTGGAGAGGGGGGGGGAGGGAAAGGTGTCAGAGAAGTTGCCTCTTTCCACAGCCAGCAGACACCTTCATTTTTCCTAGCCCAGGCCTCTCAACTCGTTCCCCACAAACCAACCCTCCCCATGGCACTGCAGCCACACCTTTCCTTCCCACTACCTGAACAAGCTGCATACCCAGTGAAGCAGCATTAATGCCAGCCCCGGCAGGATTGCACCCACCCACCCTCTCTGCCCTGCTCCTGAGGCAGCAGCCCCACTGTCACACCTTGGCCCATCCCTGCCTTTCTGACAAGGAGCTGTCCCGCAGGACACAGTGGGATTCAGCATCCAGAAGGAAGAATACAAGCACGGCTGCCCACACCTTGCTGAGCCAGCTTTTCTAAGCACAGGCACAAGGAACTACGGCAAAAGCTCCTGCCCTCTCCTCTCCATTTCTCTCAGCTCTCCTACTGAGCAGTGCCCGGGCAAGCAACAATTGCCTCCCTCCAAGCAGCAACACGGTGGAACCACAGACAGAGAGAAGGGACAAGGACTGAGGTCCTAAATTCCCAATCACCAAAAACACTGGGAGACTCCAAGCTTCCCCAAAACCACAGGAGCTTCCTCTCATAAAGCCTCTCAACAAGCATGAGCCACTTTCCTCCTCCCCGCACCCTTCCAATAGCTCCAGGATCAGGGTAAGCACACCAACATTTTGCTTCACAAGGCCAGTATTACCAAAAGACAACCTGCAGCTGGAACTCTCCTTCACTCCAACGAAAAGCCTACAAGAAATGTTCCCAACTAATAAAACAAGCTAGGAAAATCAAATTTCACAAGACAGATTCATCATTTCTGGTAGCATCCTGCTCACACACGGATATATGGGGCACTTTGAAAGTTCTCCAGATGTTCATGAGACCAACACATGTGGAAGGAGCAGTGCTGCACTTTTTCCAAATACTTTTCAGCAACAGCAATACTGGGACAACCTGCATTATGAAACTCCTGGGATAATTATCTCAGTTGATAGCACTATTCCTTGCAAATAAGGGAGTGGTGCTGGCATAGGCTATGGGCACCATAATTATCAAAGCCAGTTTCCTACAGATTTACATCAAACACTTGAAGTTTGGTATACAATGAACTGCAAACTCCAATTAAGCTTTTCCCATGGCTGGGATATGTAATGAAAGCCTCTCCTCTGCCTGGATTCAAGGCTGTCTGGAGAGCAAGACCACACATGCTCTCTCCCACAGTCCACTGTGGCAAGTTCCTACTTTCTACAAGTCTTGTACTACTTGTACTACTACTACAAGTACTTGACTACTTCAGAGATCATCAACAAGCTTTGAACTAATTGTCAATTAGCCTGTTATACAAGCTTTTTTGGTTTATGTTTATTTAGGTTTTGTTTTTTAAAAAGAAATCCAGCCTAGACAGTGGCAAAGAGTAAACAACACCTCCATAACTTGGGACAGGAGCTCTAAATCTTGACCTGCACTTTGAAAAGTTTGACTTCAACTCAAGGAAGTCATCCATAAGATCAAGGTAAATATCTACTAGCTAACACAGAAAGTGCTGTACACAGCATTGCAAAAAAAAATATCAGCTATCAAAAGACAAACCATCATAAAACTCAAATACTTCTCCATACCTGTGCTAACTACCCCCCAAAAGGCTACAAACTGAACAACTCCTAATTTTCACCAGTAGCATTTCCTCTGGACAAAAAGGAATAATTTTACTTTGCTTTTCTTTTCTACTGCTAACAGATCTACTGCACACCTTGTCATTTTTGGATGAATACCATCCCATACCAAGATGTACCCATCTTGGCTACAGAGATGACTTACTACAGTTCAGTTGCCACCATAGCTCTACTAAGTCAAACAGCACGTCTTTGCTTACTAAACAATAAAGCTGCAGAAGTGAAGTCAGACTTGAATAAATTTTCCCTTGTAAGTACAATCTGATGCCGTGTTTGGTATAATCTTGTAGTACATACTCCACACATACCAAAATTCAGTTTGTGCTTACAGTGTGTTTTTACATCCCTGCACCAGTGTGGTCCAACACTGCTGCCAAAAGCAGCAGTCTCACCTTTCAGTCTGTTAATTTGTTCCTCTACTTCTCTCCTTGCTTCACATGAAGGGGAAACAAAACTAGATTTATGCTTTAAATTTCGTTTTAAAACCACATTCCTCACTCTCCAGTCCACTGCAAAGCCAGAGGACTCTTGTATCAGCAACATGAGAAAGCAGCACAGAGAGCAGGAGATATTCCCTTGGAAGTACTGAGAGTCTACAGCTATCACGACATCCACAACATCAGAAGGTTAAAGATACGTTATTCACCCTTGCAAGACCCAGTCCCAGAGCTTTTCACAGCTTTACACTCAAGTCCTGACTAACTGGAAAACCCTCCTCTGCTGAAGCATCCAACACTTGCTGCCTTGAACACACATTAAAAAGGAAAAAGTCACATGTTTATAGTTTAGAGCAAAACACAAACAGAAAGCTTTAACGCATGCAATGCTGACAACAAAATAAGTGTATTTGTGTCTCCTTTTATGTAATATCACTGCCAGTACTTCATAGTCTTTACACCCTCTTCCCTTGTATCAAACTGAACGATTCATTTTGTATCTAGTACTATTTCAGCAAAAGAATGGCTATGGATTTTCTTTTTAAAAAATACAAGAATTATTTCAAATACATTTTTCTGCATCAGAGCTTCAGAAAACAAGCAATTGCTGTCTACCAGTTATCTGAGAATTTCAGTGAAAGAGAACAGTGAAGTTATTCTCAAACTTAATCTCATGGGGAAGAGTTGCCAAATAGGAAAAGCAAAGCTAAGTAGTACTTCTATACCAACAGGATACTACTGGTTCATTTCCTCCTTTGAACTGTGTTCTCTGGTACTGTGTATCAGTGTCATAGATATTAACTCAATATGAATTTAAGCTTAAGCTTGTCTCCAGCTGATTACAAGCATCAACGTCTGTCTCAGAAGCAGCCTCCACCACCAGAAGTATTGCTAATCCTGTTCCTGTTGGCAAGTTTTGGCAGTGAACACAAGACTGCTCCTCAAACAGTGGAGTGCTCCACAGATGACTGCAACAGACTGGAACAAACACCTTTAATGCTGAAGCTTCTTGGAGGCTGGAAGCAGGATACTGTTTTATCCTCGTTGTCGTCATCCCCCGGTGCTCAGCAAGCCTTGACTGACCAGAAGGTTTCCTTCTGTCTTTCCAAGGTGCCCTTTTTCCCCATGGCATCACAGGTACCTCTGGCAAAATGTACAGTTGTTTCCTGACCACAGAATGACAGAAAACAGAGCTAGGCAGAGTCACCTGGTCCTTCCCCAACTCAAAGGCTTGATCCAGTCGATCCGTGACACTTCTGTTTCAGTTAGTCTGAAAGATCCAGGCCTCCCCACCATGTTTCAGCATCTTTAGAGTCAGAACTTCCCCCACGCACACAGCAAGGGAGATTCAGGTCAAAGCAAGTCTCCTGCACTTCCTGCCAAATCCATCACAGAGCTTAAACAATCTGTTCTCTCTTCCTTTTCACAGCAGGCTCATGTGCTAGAAGATTAAATCCCATCAGATTTTTCTTTCTTTCTGAAGGAAAATGTTTTAACTAGTTACAATAGCAAACTGAATTAGTATTAAGTAGAATACATATTAGTATGAAATAGTATTAAGTAGAAAAACTATAGCACTAAGCAACTCATAGATAACCAAAGGGCTTCCATCCTTTGATTAACAAAAACCACTGATCCGAGACCTTGAGTTTATGCAACCTTGGAGGAAGTTCTGAATGAAAGACACAGTCCCACCTCAGACTCTGCTGGCTAAGACATCTCCACAGGCAGAAATGCTTCCTAATCACTACTAGTTGTACAGCTTAATAAAGTCAGTCTTCCTGCAGAGCAAGAAAATCCAAACCAACAAGTTCTAAAGTCACAAATAATCTCATCTCTTTACCCAATTAAGAGCAATGTTTTTGAATCTGTGAACTTGATTATCCCTGAGAAAGGTATGTTGGAGTTACTAATTGTGGCTATAATCAGTTTGGGGTTGTTTTGCTTCTGAGACAAGTGGTTGCTCTTACAACTTGCATTTGTGAAGTCCTTTTACTATCATAAAACGCTTTAGGAAGCATTCCCTTCTCCAGCACCTTTGGAATGCTCATTGGCATAGTGATTAGTCCTGCGTGTTCACCACAAGCCTTCTCCTCCCCAACACCACATTTTAGTACTGCCTACTTGTGCTGTCCTAGAGCCTTCCAAGAGGCTGCAGTGATTGAGTGAAATGCAGTCTGACCTGATCTGTGCCATGACCCCAGATTTTTCAGAGAAAAGGCTGATTTACATCACTGGCTCGTGATTAGGTGTTATTTTTAACTACTTTTTTTAGCTACCTTTCATAAGTTGCTCCTAAGTGCTCCTGCTACCTTCAGGAACCCAGCAGTGAGCTGGCCCAAAAGCCTTGTGCTACGCTCACAAAGCTTTTGTGTTCACATACAGGCAGCCTCCTTCTGATCAGAATCACAAGTATGGATTAGCTGAACACACAGCTAAAAGGTTATGTACACCATGCAAAAAAACAACAAACAAAGCTCTCAGAGGCACCTACAGTAGATTAGATAAGCTAGAACCTACTTTCCTCCTTCACAGGGCATACAAATTAAGTAGAACCTTATCTACTGAAAACACACAAGAAGTCACATGTGCAGCAGCTGGGGTTCTCCAGGGTGACCTTATTTCTTGCTGGTGTTCTGGAACAGAACTGGTCATTCTTCTGGTTTGGGGGGAAAGGCTATTCCTGGCTGCTGTGGCCTCCTCCTGTTCCACCTCCACCCACCAATCAATGAAAGGATCTGGTACCCTACAGATCAGCTTCACTCACAGGCTGCCTTTTGAACTATTCCACTCCACACATTACCTCCACCACCAGCAGGACTACCCTGCTATTATAACAGCTGTACCATAAGTGGAATAAAAAATCAGTTTTGTTTCAGGGAGAATGTTTATAGAAAATACAGCTGACTAATCCTCCTGCATGTTTAACTTACATAACACAGGCACTTCAGAAAACACGCACCTGGTCTATATTAACTTCACCCTATGCAAAAAGTTAAAGGATGCTATTGGCTTGCAAATACCAAACGGATTGTGTAAGAAATGCTTTTATCAGCTTTATTTACACTACACATCCAGTTTTCTTCAAAGTTCCCAGAACTCTTTCCTATTTTCATACTCTCCCCCCTCACTGATGGGCAGAGGAAGAAATTCTAGAGTAAGAAAATACAGAAGTAGCAGAAGCAACCAGGTTCCAAGTGAGGGGCACAGGAGCCAGGGCTTTACTACTCCAGGTACTTGTAAGACCAGGGAGATCCTGTCTGGAATATAAACGAGCTGGTGTTTCTCCTGGGGTGAGAGGAACTTTCTGTAGAAACTTATTACTCTCCTTGATTTTTCTCATCAAGTGGTTTGTTACTTGAGACAGATTATTTTTCTGGAAAATTATTTGTGACTTCTGTTTTTGTGAATCAAAGACAGCTGTATAAGTAGCACAAAAGTTTGATTAAAAGACGGTAACTCTAGAAGAGCCTAAGAAATAGGCAGACTACTAGAGCATCAGGATAATCTTCAATTAAAGCAGTCAACCTAACAGTTCCAAACATTTTAATAGCTGAAAACCTCTATAGGCAGGGATGACTAGAATCTTGCAACATAAAACACAGAAGTCATCCATACCCATGGTATTAGCAAGGGGAAAGAAAGGTAGCAACTTTAACAGAAACAAAAGTACATTTAAGATACTATTTTACCAATTCCAATATAAGTAATATGCCAGCAGAGCATTAGAATGCAAGAAGTTTTCCTTTTAGAAAGCAAAGGGTAAGGGTAAGGAAACCTGTTCTTTCACATAATGATTTCCTTAACAATCCTCATTTCCAACATTTTACTGCTCCCCCCAGCATTCATTTAACAAGGAGGCAATTTTATTCAGTGCTTTAAGCCCATCTCCAAAGCTGTCAGCTAAAACCATTCACCGCTGCATAAAACCAGCAATGTTAGTGCACAGCAAAACACAGGGTATAAACTAATCAAGTTCATTTCAAAGCATGCTCTCTATTCCAGCTAAAAGAGCATAAGAGGTGGGCAAAGCACCATGTTTAGAGAATCCTCTTTCCAACCCTAAACCTCTCATAGTACGGAGGAAATGCTACTCCATCTGAGAAGGATCTATAATCTAGCCAAATGCCACTGAAATTGTTTGATATGGCATTTGGTTAAATACAGATACAGCAGAAAACGAGATCTGGCTTTTACTGCATTCAAAACAAGTCAGATAAACACAAAATCCCTTTCAGAGCAAAGCACTATGCACAGCTGGGTTTCCATGCACAAGAGAAAAGAAGGGAAGGAGGAAGACTGTTGATCCAAAACACCAGAGGCTTAGGAACCACACAGCTTTGTTCGGAAACGATTTACAATCTGTTCTTAAATACCAGATCAAGAAAAGGCTGCAAGTTTCAAAACGACGACAAATTAAGACTTCATAACACGCAAGGGGACAAGAGACCTCAAAACCCACTTGCCCTGACACAAATGTGCTCCCGACCTTTTTTGTGCTTCATCCATACTTGAAGGTGCAGAAGAAGCTGTTCACATTTTAGCCTGAGGAATGAGCAGTAATAACACCATGTTACAGCTGAAACTTCACTACATTAAACATTATGGTGAAACTACGTTTCACTCCAAGGACTGTCTGGGCCATTGAAAATAAAAGCACAGTCCCAACAAGTCATTTCCTAAGAAATCAAATGCTTTCCCTAAAACATTATGAAGGACTGTCTGATAGTTCACATTTTCACAAGAAAAGGTGATGGCTTTCTTATAACTTCAGTTCTCCTCCAAACACAAGCAGTTACAATGACATTTTTGTGATTCCACAGACAGGAAGTTCCAGGATGTCTGTTACAGCTTTTTCAAACACTCAAGCATGACAAGAATCTTCTTAGGTTGGTTTCAGTACCATTTAGCAGAGGAAGAGATAAAATTTGCATCCATTTTGTGAATATAGGTGATCTCACCAGCAGTGCACTGAATAGAAAGTGAGGCACTCAACTACTGCATCCCGACCTGCAACATCCAAGTCAAATTCTATCAATTTTAACATTCCTTTTAGTTTCCCAGGGAAAAGACACCCTTACGAATGCACAGCTCCCAGTTTAACCCTAACTGCTTGACAGAATCCCAGATGTTTGCCTCCGAGACAAAAAATAAAGAACTGGGTTTCCTTCTTGCAAGCATTGCTGCCCCTCTGAACACAGCAGCTTCCTTAATATCACTGGTGCTGCATTATATCAAATGCTACATGGCACAAGCAGTCAGAGGTAAGAATCTACTGTACTGCCTGCTACAAGGACATTTAGAGGGGGTAAGTAAAGAAAAAAACCCGAAGAATTACCTTTCTACCTGTTCTTGGTCAACAAATGTGTTATGTGCCCTAAAATCCACACAGGATCAATTGTTCTTCACACTCAGTTTTGAAGGACTACCTGAAACCTACTGGATCAGTGGGTGGACCATAAGGACAGAGGCATCACAGCACTGCTGAAACAGTGGGGTTTTAAAAAGTCTTAATAAACCAGAAATTAACAGTGCACCAGGGCAAAGAACTAGACTTCAATGTATCTTCTTCAGACTTAAAACACACTGACAGCGTACTAATTCACAGCAACCTTGGGTGTTTGCTTTCATCATAATCTATAATAAAGTTAATCAGACATCTCTAGCCAGGAAAAGATTTTTGCAAAGCCATTAAGTGTTTACTGCTGATCAGCAAAACAAATTCTGATGAAGTCTTTCAGTTTCACACTATTACCTATAAAATTCTGAGATTTTTCTTCCCCTAAAAAGGCTTCCCAAAATACACAAATAAATAATTACATCAAATAAACACTGACCTTTCCACAGGGCTCAGAATACACATCACTTACTGAGAATGAATCAAAGTCACGGAAGTGATGAATTCCTCATGTTTTTTCATTTCTAAATGCTCAGAGATTCTGATCTCTAGAAGAATTTCACTGCACAGCATCTTGTAGCACTACTTGTACAAGAGATCTTGCACTGCTCTTGACTGCAGATGGGAAGGCATGTCCTCACTGAAGCAGCAAGACAGTTTTAAGCAAGATAACTACACAAGACTGTGTTTATACAGCTTCTGAAACTCTGAGGGCTCTATAGCAGCAAAGTTTCTTGGAGGAGCAAAATTTTCACTTATTTGCAGGGCTATTGCAGCCTGCCTGCTTCTGGTTACACTCTGCAAACTGAAGTTTCATTCCAACAGATATTAAGTAATGTGCACAAGTGGCACAACAGTCTGTAGAACAGAAAACAAGTTTAAAACCACAGATAGTTCTCCCTCAAAAGTTTTCCTTTGGAAATCCAGCTCTTTTACTTTGCCAATACCCACAAAGACACTGAACATACTATTACTATTTTTGTTCACCAACTTTCAAAAAACCAAACCATGTTTCCCTCTATGTCTCTGTATGCCTTTGATTTTAAAGGCAAGGATGCCCTATGGGGCAAACCAGACCAAGAAAACAGAGGTTGTTTAAAGCAATGTTTCCCAAAATACAGGCCATAAAATCAAACAGCATTAACAGGACTTAGAAGTAGCATTTGCAAGCCAAATGGAAATTCAGCTGTGGAAATAAAGCTCACGATCCCAAGATTGAAATTGGAAGTGCATTGCCCAGCAAAGCATGACTGCAGGAGCTAGTTCAGAGATACAGAAATCAAGTAACTGATTACAGTTGCCTGGCTCAAGAGATTCCCTGTTGCCCTCAAGTTTTTATAGCTGACATCACTCTCCATAAAGGCACCATGGCCATGCTGCACTGTTTCCAATTGAACAGGGGAGCAGTAGGATGCTGAAGAGCTTTGCACCCCACTGCAGTGCATGAGAATATGTCTGCACTGTCTCCTTTTTATGTGGGTTTTGCAGATCCCCAAATTCTTTCCTGTCCTCCCTTGCCCAGCTAAAGGTGCTGCATGTGCATTTCAGAATATAAACATTCCCTTGCTACTCTGTCAATACTTTGGCATTATACCCACAGCAGTATCTGTAAAGGTCTCCCACAACTGTTTTACTTTCCTCCTACAGCTCTATCAAAAGCAGAGGAAGGAGCTGTAGCATTTGTAGAAATCTCTCAGGCTGTACCACCTTGAGGGGGAGCAGAAGATAGGAATAACATCCAGAAATATTCACACCCCATCAGTCTGTTTCAGTACCTCTGTCTGTAAAACTCAGAAGTAAATCTCCTGGAACTGCCCATTATAAAGGAACAAGCCTGAAATCTAATGCAGAGGCATTCATGTCTGGACAAATGCCAAACTTCTCCTTTCAGAGTTCTGGCCAAGGACAAAAATCCTCAACTAGGCTATTTTACAACCACTAGGAAAAGACGACTTTCCGTATCCAGAAAATGTAATGTTTGAGTAACACAGAATACTATTCTTAACTCTGAACTGAGCTCATACATGAGGCAAAAGTAAGAGGCTGCTAAACGACACAGGACATTGTTTACAATTCCCTAAAGTTTTGGGTTGTGTTCAGAATTACTCCAAAAAGCTGGTCTTCCAAGAAAAGCTGACACTCAGAGTTATTCTCGTCTACATCCAAACCTACATCCACCCCTCAGTTACTTGGGGCAGCAGAACAATTGTGTCCATTCCCACTCACTCAAAGTTGACATCCCAACATTGTCATTACTACTGCAGGCACCAGAGGTGAAGCAATAGTAGTGACAAGGAGAACAACGAAAAAACAACGAGTTTCATAAGCCAGGGAACCAGCAAAGCATGATTTCCTCTGGGTACATCTTGCAGTTGGATTCCTTCTTTGTCTGCTAAGGTGACAGCTCCAATTGAAGCTTTTCCTCAGAGGTAAGAATCACAGTCACATGGATTCCCTGATGTCTAACGAGGTGTGGAGGGGGTTGGGAACCTCATTCATCCTACAGCCTCTCCTCAACAGAGCTCAACTAGCATCGGGAGGCTGTGGAATAAAATCAGTTCAGTGACATACTTCATTTCCAGTTACAGACTACAACCTCACCTGTCACTACATCTCTCAGTAAATCACAGAGTATACATCAGAGGCAGATGGAAAATGACTGGGATAGGGAGCTGGTGGTGCCAGCAGAGTTCAGGATACAGTCTCCCCCTGAGAGACAACTGCCTAGACAGCCAGGAGGAGTAACTACTTCACTCCAGCTGTTTGCATCCTCATCCCAAAACTGACTACCTTGTTCTGTCCCAACATCAGATCCTCAAACAGTTTAACCCACACCACTTAAATACCAGCAGCTCTAGAGGCTACAAGAAGCTACCACAACCAGCATGAAACAGAACTTCTCCAGATTTTAACCAGGCTTAATTTATGCAAAGACAAACTGCCCATCTGAACAGTCATTATCCGGACTTCTGTTCTTCCAAAACAAACAATAACAGGATGCTAAAAGGTCCTGTTAAATTCTGCTTGCTGTACCACCTTTTTTTTTTTTTAATTTTGACAACAGCTGTCACACTCTGCATAGGTCTGTACATCAAAGAAACTCCATCCTTCTTCAAAAACAGAATATGTAAAGCCTAGAAATAGAAGGAGAAGGAAAATGAAAAGTATGTTATCCCTAACCAGGCCAGTTTTTAGACTTAATAATGCCTAGAGGTGGGAAGTCATCTTCATTTAAATAAACCAAAAGCTGCTTACAGTCACTTACACAGGCTCCACTTAGTACCTGCACAAGAAAGAACAGTGGCAGGAGGAGGGAGAACATCCCTTTGTACTTCCATTACAATGAATGAGTTGTTTTTACAAATGAATACACTTATTTTCTGGATATTAAAGGGCATAATACATTCTTATCTCTCTTAGTTTAACTCAACTAAGTGTTTTGCTCTCTTGACTTATGCATGACAAACTGATCTTTAATGCATTTCTCAATCTCTGCACAGCACAAAGCATCCCACTTTTACCACCTGACATAGTCATAACTGATTTCATCAGTTCACAAAAGTGAGAGAGCTGGTTTTTCTCAACTGTCATCTCTGCCCAAAACTTACAAATCAGCCCATACTTTTCCTGGCTTGGGTCTGAATGGAGTCTGCAACTGGAATCTAGCCAATCCCAAATCCAGTTCCTTCCTTCCCCCCTGTACTGGCTACAAAATGCCCAGAAGTGAAGAGCAAATCACTTTTGCCTCAAAAATCTGCTTACCCTTTAACAAAGTATCATTTTACCATTGTTCTCTTTACGCCAAGGGATTTCCAGCAGGCAAAACCATAATATAATCCAGTGTCCTCCAAGGAGTTGAAGGCGCAAACTAGAAATATATGATGAGAGGCCAATTCCTGAATTACATTTAAAGTTACATTGGACATAATAAATGAGGAGGGTACACTGAGCTTGACTTAGACCCTGCTAATCACTTAAACCCTGGCTTTGCTTACAGAGGGAACTGTGCTTTATGCAGCCTTCCTGCATCCTTACATGGAAAGCTATTTGCTATATTACACCAGTCTCCGCATGCCGGAAACTCAAAACTTGCAATAAAACTGGAAATATGGCACTCCAATATTGCAGCTGGAAGTGGGATTGCACAACCAAAGAGATAAGGCACGGCTGAGCAAGCAATAAAACTGCAGCAGTTTGTGCTCAAACATGGAAAGTAAGGCCCAAAACCCAAGTCAAAAGTTAAAGCTCTCTTGCTCTGACAGCAAGCAGACTGTGAAAACACTGAAAAAAACCAGCTTAGTTATCTTTCACAGGCAAAAGAAGGAACACATCTAGAGCTTTTGGGAAAGCTCTATCAAAGTCTTTACATTGGTGTGGGGACTCACTGCCAAAAAGGGTAAAAAAGAAAATAAGGATATTAAGAAAATATTTGTGAAAATTATGGGAAAAAATTGCAGTGCACACCCCTAGAAACAAACAAGCAGCTTGCAGTCTCTACCCTGGCACCTTGAGCAAGGCATCTTACCTAAGGAGCAAATCTCAGCACAGTCAGTAAGACTGAAGCACTGCAGCTTCCACGGCCACTGCCCATGGAGGCACATTCCTGCCTGCAACCTCCCAGAATGCCAGCACCAGCCCAAGGGCAGCTGGATCACCAGGGAGGTTTTGATGCATCTCTCATGTTTCAGACTTTTCATTCTTCCAGTGAAGACCAGCTAAAAACAAAAGTGGTGTAAAAAACCATGCAGGGCTCATCCATTTGGCTACTGCCAAACCTCCTTCCCCAGTTTTTGTTCTGATGGAAGAAGTTACTCAGCCGCTCATATGAACCAGTACCTGCCTCCTCACAGATCTGCCCCAATACCAAATCGTTCCATTTGCTGAATTTGCTGGTAGTTTTTCTGGCAAAAGCCACCCAGGTACTGACAGCCCATTTAATTACATCTTCTGGTAAAGTCAGATGAGGGCACACGCTTGTGAAGAATTCTTCTGTCTCCACTGCAGCCCTGCCAGAGGAGGAACAGACCTGCAGCAGAGCACTGCAACCCCTCCCACCACACACGTGGTTCTGGAATGGGACTTCTCCCCACAGCCCAGGACAGAATGCCACACACCAAACTCATGAATCAAAACTCACTCCCTGATGCACTGAGAAACTACTCCAGCAAATTTTAAGATTCAGAACGCAATTCAAAGCAGGTATTACACATATGTTAGCAGAAAGGCTAGGGCAAGCACAAGGTAATGAATTCTATCCAGTCTGAAAGATTGTTCTTTCAAAACCAAAATGATTTTGAATCCAGGTACTGAGCTGCACAGCTATTTGCTCTCAGAGGTCAAACATGGACTGAGAGGAAGGCGGGTTGGAAGTACAGCAACATTTTGGTTTATTAGTCAATGTTCCATAAAAAATACACAGTCAGTCTGTGAGGTACTGAACCCTGCCACAGGATGTGCTGGGAAGCAGGAACCACGCAGCTCTTACTGTCTTTCAACAGCTCAGTCTTTCCTGGGAAAGGAGGACATACACACAGCGCTCCTGTTTCAAAGGCTACGGCTCCACCACCACTAAATCAGACCTCAACAATCAAACTGAATTCATGCTGCTGCACATGAAGAAATGCAGCTGTGCTTGTATCAAAGTTTCAGCCCATTAACTTCTGTGTCCAGACTAAACAGTCCTTTCACTCCTCCTAAGGGCACGTGCTCGAGGGTTTGCACATTTGGTCTCCAGCTTATTTGTAATACGCAAGGAGAGATTTAAGCTTTTGTAAGATTAAATTTGTTTACTTTCATACAGTGACTAAATGTCTTCACAGTCCCATTTTGTCTCCACTCATGACACTTCCATGCCTTAAGAGGACAGATCTCATAAGTTTGAAGCCTACCTGTTTATTGAGGCATTACTAAAGCCAACCAGTTTGAAGAATAAAACTGTTTCCTAACAGTTTATGAATTTACTGGATTCTAAATAAAAGACAGCACACATATTTCTTGGTGAAGAGTAATTTGAAAGCCTACTGAACACATCATTACAGTTCAATAGCTGTTTCAAAAAGTTTTTTAAATGTTTATCAGAGAGAGACTGCCAACACTACTTTTGTCTCAAATCCTTGAATGTAAAGAGAAAAAAAAAAATTTGCAAACAGGGATCAGTTAATATTAGAATACTCACAGAGATTACCATAATGCTTCTTGGCCTTCTTCTTTTAACTCACTATGTGCCAGTTGTAACTTTTTTTACCTGTCCTGCAAGTTCCTTTGGGGAAGTAGCATGCAAACTGACATTTTACACCGGTATCTGTCTCACTGAGCAGCTGCCTGCTTGCACCTCTGTTAAATACAATTAGTTGCTACATAGCAATGTAGCTATATCATAGTTAATATAAGCAATAAATATGACAGAAGAACATTAGGTCTTTATTGACAAACACTTAATGAGGACGTGTGACCTTTGTACCATTCCAAGCACAAGAAGCCTTCTGCTACATAAGTTAGGTACAGTCCACATTTACTCCATCCTCCTTGAAGCACACTGGTTGTATCTACAGGTCAGTGTGCCTAAGTCCAATATAAAAAATTATACTGTTAAATGAGGAAAAAACCCACCTAAAGTAAATTACTTCCAGAAGCACAAAACAGAGCTTGCTCGCTTAGCCTCTCTACAGGAGAAAGACTGCCATAGAGAGCAGTGTGCTTAACAGGTCCTTCAGCTATCAGCACCTTCCTATCATGCCCCATCAAATGGAGCTCATCTCCAAACCACTTTGCTTTTAATACAACAAACTCTTCAGCACTGTAGATGTTGTCTGTATCCATTTTCACAACTGCTGTTTATAATGTGTTTCATCCAGATGACATTTCTGTCGTGAAACAGAGGAAAGCTTTTAGCTGAATTACTCTTTCTTCTCCATGAGCCAGTAACTGCTGTACTACCCAGCTGTGTGCATGCTTCCCAGTGACCTCACAGAAGGACTTCCAAGGCTGGGATATGAAGAACTGAACAAAATTTTGCTGCAAAACAGCTGATACTTGCTATTTTCAGGAACAGAGGTTATACTCATCAGAACAAGTAACTGTAGAAGCATTGTCTAGACACAGACGAGGCAAGTCCAGTGTCACCTTGGTCACACATCACACATAACCCAAATGCACTAAACATTGTCTCCCCCTGCCACGCGGCCCCTCAGTGACAAATCTTCAAAGACCAAATATTTAAAACTGCTGAAGCTTCACTGTGCAGAGATTTCCTACAAGGACTGTTTCCCTGTAATCTACGCTCTTTTAACACTAGACAACAAGCGCTGTTTGTGGGAAGGGCAAGAGAGATGTTTATTCCCAGGCAAATCCAAAGACAGGTTACTCTTAATGCTGAATTCCCAGCACCACAATGCCTACTCAGACTTTAAGAAAACCCTACAAACAGTTTGCTACCTGCCATCCTTCCCTGGTCTTTGCTTAGTTTTAAATCATTATACAGTCATCAACACTGCAGACACCCAGCGAGAGAGTATTTGCACAGGAGGTCACATTACAAGGTTAAACATAGGAGTCATCACAGAGGGGGCACATCTGGTGGTCCAGAGAGGGTCACGGTGCTGCAGCACAGCTGAGGAGCTGGGACAGCCCTCAGAGCACACTGATCTGCTGCTTTGGAACCCCTACTGCTCTTGACTGGACTCTTTGCTTAACATGAGGACCAAGACTATTCCAGGCTACCGAGTAATAGGATTAAAACAGTCTAATCCCAGATGTTACTTACAGTTTGTCAGACAAGTCACGAATCGGTCCCCTAAAGTATGTGAATGTCACTATGAACTCAAGACCCAGGACTAACCTGCATAAAGCTACACCAGGAGATGCCTAAAAAAAAATATGACACAAAATAAGGGAGGTGTAAAATTCCGGACTGCACGTTCTCAACAGGGAAGCAAACCAGCTAAAGGAAAAGCAGAAGTCCTTCAACATATCAGTCTGTGCAGGCGACAGAAGTGAAAAATGCAAGGACACCATTTAGTGATGTCTTTATAAAACAAACAAAATGAGCAGCTTTGCCTTAGAAGTCTCTGGAAGCAGGCACATTCTCTATGCCAGCATCCCCACTGCCGTCCCTCAAGGTTCAAACTCATGATAAGTCACATGCAAGCTCTTCAGTGGCGACCTTGAGACAGAGAGAGAATAAACTTAAGGATTTCTGTTGGTAAACAGAAAAACACCCTCAACGCAAATGAGATTCAGGGTATCAAACAGTGGAAGCAGAAGAGGATTTGACAGCACAAAGTACATGGGAAACCAGTTAGAGATCTTGCTTCAAGCTGGGAGCTTAGACCAAATCCTCCTCTACTTCACTTGCCTTGCTGACCACAGGACAAATAAGTCACAAGTATGACAGTGAGGAATAACCAGACACAACTTAGATGGCAGCACATGAAGCATTTCCACTAAACATAAAGTTAGCCTGTAGCTAACATGCTAGAGGAGTCATCTTTGGAAGGTTTCATACCCACACCCGTCACAACTACTCAGGACAGATTGAGAACCAAAGCATGTACAGACAATACCAAGAGGAAATATGGCACAAGTTTACCTCAACAGCTGGTGCCTACAGGCACCTCTGCAGGACTTTGCAAACAGTTGTAAAACTTCTCTGCTGGCACTCTGAAATAACAAACCCCACCTGCAGCAAGGCACAGACTCAGGCTCAGTGCTATACCACACTCACCTTCTCATTAGAATACAGGAGGAAGGTTGTTATCTCCTCAAAGTATCAAGTTGATACCTTCTATCACTACTGAGCAAGTTAGAGAGCAGCATTAGTTCTGTAAGTATAAACCAGACATAATTTTGGTTTGAACTGGATAGTGAAAAGTTCGTGACTTCTTAGGAAAAAATCTGTTCTCAAGCAACCTTGTAATCACAGCAGAAGAACAGCCTGCTGTTAAGGAGCATGAAATAGCTTAAGATACTGCTTTCAGCAACAAAAAACAAATCTTAACAGCCTAGAAAGTAATTTCTAGGTTTATATGCAAATTTTAAAGTAGAACCAAGTGGACTTTTACAGTGTTTACCCATTTATAAATTACAGCTGAAGATGAAAAACCATTCATCCCTGATTCTGCCAAGATTGAAGAGGAGCAGCTACTTGGTTCTACACAAGAAGTGCACCAAAGGTAAAGTCTTACATTTCTCAGACTTGTTTATTCAGATTAAATTGTTTTCCATATTTTAAGAAAAAAACCCATGTCTTCCACATGTGTGACCTCCTGCCTGTACACACCATGGGGATTAGTTTAACTTCCAGAATGCACTCAGTTTCCTTTTTATAGATAACATTAAACATGCAGACATTTGATGCTCTGATTTCCTTCAATAAACATAGATTTTTAGAGTCTGACGTTTCTGCTCTCTGATTTTACATCGATGCCAAGATGTTGTGAATAAAGCCTACAGCTGGATACAAATCTGCACCCTGAGAAAGTCAAAAGTACTCCAACAAATACGATAGTTGCAAAAAACCAACTCAACCAACTCAAGTATAGAAAACATACTTGTTTTCTTCCTTAGCCTAAATGAAGCAAAACCTTTGCTCTATCCAGCCATACACAAGCTTTCCAAAAAATCCACAAACCTTTCCTCAGATATAATCCGTTCTACTATTTTTCTACACTGCAGTTAATGTTCCATTCAGACACAATACTTCTCGTGTTTGATTAATCTTCTTGCAAGTTCTGAACTGACCCTGATCACACATTCTCAATACGCTCCATATAAGATCCACCATAAACTCAACACAAGACATAAAGGTCTCCAAGAAGCCACTGTCAGTATCAATTAAAAAAAAAAAAAAAATTGTTTCTCCAGAACAGCAGCCTTCCAGCTATGACTTCTGGAGCCAATGATTCTCAGAGAACCATGACCTTGAACATATTTAACTGGCTCCCATTATGTGTTATAGTCACTCCTTTAAATGAAACCTAAAGTACATTTTAAAATAAGGCTTAAATGCAGCACTCGAGTGACCTAAGCAGTTTCACCAATATATCTACACCATTTAGTGCAGAAAAACACGGAGCCCTTAAACAAAGCCTCGGTCTGGTATCAGACAGCAAATCCATCTATGTGCAAACTGAGTCCCCAGTTTAATTCCGTAGCCAGGATGACTCTCCCTCCTCGTTCAGTCCATGAACAGAAGTGAACAGCTATCAAGGACAAGCAGAGATAACACAATGCCTCTGCATTTGTCAACACCCCTGGAAACCCGCATCAGCTTCTTCCTGAACTACACAGCAAGAGATTAACAAGAGTTAGGTGAAAAGACAAACAGGTGAGTTTGAAAAATGGAAATGTGCTTATAAGCAGAAGACACTTCAGAAACTTTATTTACCCTGTCAAGGAGACAGTGGTAGTGGCAACTTTGATCAGTCAGAAAAAGGCACTATGAGAAATGGGAAATTAAAAATGCATGTCCCTTCTGATTAACATAAAAAGACTGTTTCAGATCTAAAGTTGCTTCAAGTATAAAGTGGTCAATCAATGGGAATAGCTTCCAAAAAATGGCCACAAACTGTATCACAGTAAATACAGGTGAGAATTTCCATAGAATCCCTGAATGGTTTGGCCTGGAAGAGACCTTAAAAGACCGTGCAGTTCCAACCCTCTGCTATGGGCAGAGACACTTTCCACTAGATCAGGTTGCTTCAAGACCTATCCTTTCATTCCACTTTCTCAAAAGGTTAAATTTAAGCAGAACTACAGACTGTTGATTCAAATGTCCAACACTCCACATTAAACAATGCTCACATAACAACTCACAGTGGCTTCTTTCAGCAGTGAAGCCTACAAGTTAACAAATGTACTTATTTTAATAGTAGACAATGGAAAATTTACATGTAAAATGCTGACAGCAATTTCAAAGTGACTACTGTAAGAACACTGAGAGACAGCCCTGTGAGTTTTGTCTAGTTAAATTTTAAAAATGTATTAGATATTGCAAAACCCATGAAGTCTGTAAGACAAAGACTTCCTCAGCTGAGGATGAACCAGGCTGCACCTCCTTTCTAATAAGTAGCAAACACCAAAGAAGTCTTTGGTTAGTAAGGAAGATTCCATTTACATGCACACACCCACTAGAAACCCCATCCAAAACCCCTCAGAAGCGGCTGCCATACAACAAAGCATTTATTGTCAGGTACAAAATCTTTCACTGCTAGAGAACTCGGCCACTGACTACAGCTCATGTCTCTTTGCTGTTCCTCCTTCAATTTACATCATTTTAATCAAGTGACTTCTCTGAGAGGTCACAGCTGCCCATCCCCATCATGCAGTCCTAAAGGAAGAGAGATTTAAGGGCACCAGGCCACTGACACCTGCCTTCAGTGACAGTCACCCCCGGCAGCCAGACCCAGCTCCTGCACACATTAAGCAAAGCCATACTGGCTGGAATAAATGTTGGAATAAAGCCTTCAGAGTACGATTCAAAGCTGGGGGACAAAGGGGTAGCAGGAGGAAGGGGCCAGGACATGCACCTCAAGTAACAAGATAGCAGATAAGTCAAACAAAAGCTACTGACAAACATACTGGTACCCTGACACTGTTCAGGTATTTGTTACTGCATTCAGCATCTCCTCCTCAACTCCCTCCAGCCCCACGTTCCAAGAAATATATAATGAGCCATTACTTTGACAGGACTTCAAACAAAGCTGCTTTCTTTTTTTCTTCAAAAAGAATTAGAATATGAATGTTTCTGCTTCACCAAGAAATCCAGAGCCTTTTGTGAACAGATGATGCTACGAGCAGATGTACACAAGCAGATTCACAATCAAGCAGATGATCTCTTCTTTACCAGCCATCTTGACCTGTCTGGCTCGATTTACATAAACTGTTTCTATTCACTACAACATTGATTATGTAAACCTCGACAAAATCTTAACCAAACACACAGTGCCACATCACTGACAGCACAGACGTAACGCACTGCTGGGAGAAGGTTATTAGAGATGTATCTGCTGCAACGACCGACATGAAACGCCTTGGGCTTTACTCGGGCTCACATTAAGGCGCAGACGAGCAATCACAACTATTGCGAGACAATACAGGAACGTGCCCTGCTGGGAGAGCCACCTCCTGCCAAAAACCTGCCTTCCCCTTGATTTACAGGTCAAGGCACAGCAACCTCACTTTAATACTGCTAAGACAGAGTGGGAGCAAAAGATAAAGGGAAAGTTTTGTCATCTTAAAAACAGGACTCTCAGCAGTTTGCCAGGTATGCCAATTCCTTTGTTCATCACCCTTTTCACCACCTAATTTAAAAGTCTCACAGTTCGAGACACAAGTTATTCATCAACATCACAATCAAGGCTTTTTTTCAAAAAAAACCCAACCCACACGGTGTCTCAAAACAGCCTTTTTTTTTTTTAAACGTAGCTGAGAGGCTGCGCTATCAATTTTAATCAGGCAGTTGTAACAGGAGCTGCAACACTACGCTTCTGCTGGTCCCCAGGTCTCAGTTTCACTACAGGGAGGAGAACAGATTTACATTGTCTTATTTAAATGAAACTCCAGATTACAAGATTTTAATACAAAACAGGTATTAAGAGGTTTTTTTAGCATACTGAACAGCTTAAGCTGTTCCAAGAGTTCCTAGTCACAAATGTTGAGTCACCAAACAGAGAGAGAGAGATGTCTGCATTATTTATGGCACTACAAACAACATTTAAGACATCTCTGATAGGACATGCAGTAATCAACTCCTGAAGTGGCAAATGCATCTTAAAAAACGTATCTTCAGTCCAAAAATTAAAAATATAGTTACTGAAGTCCTGAAATTTCCTGGACTGCTTCCATCACGTCTACCTATCCCTGTAGCACACCTCCCAGGCACATTGTGTAAGCAGTGACAGCCAGTGCCCCATTGTTTCAGCGCAGCCACAGAGGCACAGTGACCAGAGAGACTAGGCTCCCGTTCACAGACTTCTTGTTCCTGGCTGTACTGCAAGGACAAGAGGATCTGTTTGCTTTTTCAAACAGATGTTACACCTAGAAGATGTAATCTCAGTAGTTTTAGAGAACAGCTGAAACTCAAACAGGACCTAAACTCAGCCATATACATTTTATTTAGATTTTATTGGCATGTTTCAACACACAGTGAAGATCAAGACCCCAGCAGAACCGATAAGACGAGATCAATGCGTTCCCATATTAAAGGCAAAGCACACCAGACTTTGCCAGGTTAAGATCAGAGCCAAAACATTTCATACTTCTGTACTTTCAACTGCTGCTAAAAATAGTAAAGCAACAGAAAGGAAAATGCTTCCAGCTGTGCACAAAGAGCCTCTGCAGCACAACATCAATTTATGCACTCTAATTTAATTAAAGATTCTGCATTATACTATGACTTTATTGTCAGAGACAGTGTTGCACAGCTGAGCTCACCCTCCATTTCCACAATTGAAACAGTAAGAATGCTTCTTTATTAAATTTAGTGTGATATGGGTTCTTTCCCACGAATCAAGTGACTTAAATACAAAGATTTCAAGTGCCAGCTACGCCACATTCATGGTAGCAGCTGTATTTTATTCCACGGTAACTGCATCTTGACCCAGTCTCGTGACAGGAAACATTTAGCATCCCTTAAGGAAAAAAGGTGCACTATTGGATACGTGTCTGGACTGCTCTTTTTCAGACAGTTATTCTACAAAGGTGAACGCGGTTCTTTATGAAAGGACCAAAACAAAACAAAAATCCCTAAAAAAAACAGACTGAGGCTTTCTACGACCTTGCAGCAAATATGTACCAGATTCTGGGGGAGGCTGAGTAACGCAGCGAGGCTGTGACCGTTCTGCTTCACGGCTGGCTCGAAACCTTTCTGTTGTGTTTATGACTAAAAATTACTCCATTAACCATACGATACTGCATATTAAACTAACAAAATTAAGCATCTCTTCTGAGGTTCACGAGGGCTCTCAGCAAGCACGACTTAGACGCTTCTCCCTCATCTGCTTCCGCGGCGCTCGGCAGAGCGGCTGCGAGCTTTAACAGCAGGGCAACAGCGTAATGCCAAGCGGATTACTGTAAGATCCATATCAAGCCGAGAAAATAAACATTTCCACGACGAATCTGAATATAAGTGCTTCACCCTCCTCCTCCTCCCCTCTCCCCCACCTCCCGCTCCGCTGCTCCTCATTCCAAAGTCATCTCCCTGCAAGCTGCAAGGAGGACGCGTCTCCCGGAGCCAGCGGCGGAGGGACGGCAGCACCGGCGGAGGGACGGGGCCCGCAGCGAGGAGCGGGGGGTGTTTGTGTGTCATAACCCCGCATCCCCCAGCCCCGCACGAAGTTTCTTCCGCAGCTCCGCCGCGACCTCCCCGCGGTCGCGATTGCCCGAGAGCGGCCGGACCGCGCTCCGTCCCTCCCTCGCTCGCGCACCGGGACCCGCAACAGCCGCGCCGCGCGGTCCCCTCGGGCACCGGGACCCCCCCTCATCCTTTCCCGCTTCCCTCAGGCACCGGGACCCCCCCCTCATCCTTCCCCGCTTCCCTCAGGCACCGGGACCCCCCCCTCATCCTTCCCCGCTTCCCTCAGGCACCGGGACCCCCCCGCTCCGTCCCTCCCGCCTCCCTCAGGCACCGCGACCCCGCAACGGCCGCACCGCGCGCCTCGTCACGCACCGGGACGGCCGACCCCCCCTTCCACTCCTCAATCCCTCCCCGCTCCCCCCAAGCATCGGGACATCCCCATCCCTCCCTCCCCGCTCCCCTTCGGGCACCGCGACCCTCCCCATCCATCGCTCCCCGCTCCGCTCAGGCACCGGGACCCCCCCCCCGGCTCCAACGGCCGCGCCGCGCACTCGGAAGGCGGGAAGCGCCACGCGCCCCCTCGCCCCCCCCTCCACCTCCGAGCGCTCCCGCACAGCGCGGAGACGCGGCCAGCGCTGAGGGTAGAACGGGGGCAGCCCCCGCCGCTCCCCCCGCCCCGGGACCGCCGAGCTCCTTCCCTCCCCGCCCGCCCCGGCGCCCCTGCCCAGCGCTCACCCCAGCACCACCAGCTCCCCGTACTTGACGGGCTCCTTGTTAAGCGCGCAGTGCTCCTCCTGGCCGGGGGAAAACATGGGGCCGCCCCAGATGGTCTCACCGGCCAACCCCGTCCCAGCCGCCGCCGCGGGGGCGCGTCCCGAGCGGGCTCCGCTCCGCTCTGCGCCAGCGGTCGCCGGCAACGGCCACTACACCGCGGGGGGGGCGGGGGGGGGGCGAGGGGCGGAGCCACCGGTGGCACGGACCAACCGGCCGCGGCGGGGAGGAGAGAGGGGCGAAACGGCTCCGTCCCCCCCGCACGGCTGCGAGTGGCCCCGCCCTCCCCGCGCCCATGAACTGCCGGCGGAGGGGGCGGGGCTTGGCGCGGCTGCGCTCCGCCCCCTCCCGCGCGCCTGTCCCCCCCCAGCACGGGCAGCAGTGGTACGGCCCGGCCGTGTTATGTAAACATAGAGTAAAGGGGACCCGGCCGCTCTTAAAGGGGCCGCGGCCGCGGCTCCGGGGGCTCTGGGTCACCTCGCGCTGGGTTCCAGATCACCTGTGGGGTTCTAGATCACCTCCTGCCCCCGGGGCGTGTCCACATCCCAGGGGTGTCTCCAGAACCCCACCTGCCCCGGGTTTGGGTCACTTCGGGGCTGGGTCGCCTCCTGTCTGGGACGGGGGCTCGGAGTCAGCTCCCCGTGGCTTTAGAGAGCTGTGGATTCCCCAGGGAGCTCCTGGGTCACCTCCTGCCCACCACCCACCTCCTACACCTTCCATGGGACCACCATCAGCTTCTGCTCGGGGGGCTGAGAAACACAGGCTTCTCACCTGTGTCCCATCCCTGGAGGTGGCAGGAGCCACAGGAACAACATTCCAGCCTCTTCTGTCCACTGTCTTCCTCTGAAGAGATGTACAGAAATGCCCCCACCCTTTTCATTCTTTAATGTTCTTTCAGGTTCTTCCCAACCCAACCCATTCCATGACTTTCAAGGATTTTTTTCCCCCAGCCTGCTGCTGCCTCTGTGTCTCCCCCACTACCTTCTTCTCCTTTGTCCTCTGCACCCAACTAAAGCCCAAAACCAACAAAGATTGGCTTGACATTAATCCATGTCGAGGACAGAAATTCTCATTAGCTGATATTTGAAGTCTCCAACCCATTATCAAAGAAAAAGCAATGGGAACATCCACCTTTGCCAAATATCATCTTCGAGGCCGGCACAGAGTCAGGATCGAGTCCTGCTGCCTCTGCCAAAAGCTTTCCCTCTGCCAGAAATTGTAGTTAGCTATTAATTTACCCAGTAATGTTATTTTTCTGTCGTTCTGGTGAAGAGGTGAAATGGAAAAACACAACCAATCTCGAAGGTCTGCAAAACGGAGATCTTCCCAGGGGCTGTGTGAAGAAGACAAGATTTTATTAAAGACAGAGAGCTGAATTATTACAGATTTATCTTCTTTATTGCTCTAACAAAATAGAAAAGAAAGCCGGGCTGTAAGTCACTGTCAAAGAAAACAAATACATCCCCAAAAACAGTGTGGAAAACAAACCTCCCAGCTGCATCTTCTTCAACTTCTGCATTTCTCCCCTGAAAACAAGACTCTTGCAGTAGCTTGGCTTTCACAAGACGTAAACAAACTTCAATACTCTTCCAAAAAGTGCTCCCAAACAGCTCAGCTCAGATGGGCTTCCATAAGTCAATGACGTGGCTGGACTTAGAGCATCTTCTGCTGCTCCCCCAGCCCCTCAAAGGGATGGAGGGATGAGGAAGGACCTTGAAGATGTGGTTTTGCCCCTCTTTTCCAGTTTCTCATTTTCTAACACCGCTCTTTTTGGCTCCTTTTGCCAAACCTGCACAATTTTTCCTAGCACACAAACCGGTGCGTTTGGTGTCATGAAACACTGAAATGCCTCCCACTCCACGACTACAGAAGATGCACTGGTTTGCACTGCTGACAAAAATTGTTAACTACAGAAAATGCTCTTCTCTGCCTTGCTGAAAAATAAACGTGCAGGACAAAGAGCCCAGGGATGTATTTCCATCTGATGTATTCATAGGAGGTGGATGAGCTGTGCTGGGATGAGGAGGCACTCACCTGCCATGTTCCTGTGATGGGAGACTGTGACATAAACCCTGAGCATGGGCTGATCCGGTTTTTTTTTTCCTTGGGAATGTGCTTCCCTTGGACATGTCCAATGTCTTCATTCTGCACCTCCCCACGGGGTGTTTTAGGCTGACAAGTGAAGAGGGAGGATCAGCCCCAGCCCCACAAGGTGTTCTAAGGGCTGCTGGGTCTTGTCTTCACAAACTGCAGGTTTTCTCATTTCAATTTCCAAGGACCAATTGCTCCCAGCACTGGAAACCTGCTTATAATTGTTTAATTTTTAAAATTTTGACATTTTGCTTAATGAAGCAGAGCCAGGAGGAGGGAGCAGCTCTGCTATACATTGCACAGCCCCCTGTCCCACACAAATCCCAGCCCCAAATCCCAACAACACTATTTCCTTCAGCTCCAAAAATTCCTGGTGCAAAGAACACTTGGCTGGCATTTTTCCCCAAACCCATTGAAATAATTGAGAAATATACCCACAGCTGCACTCTGCTATTTCTCAGTTCAAAATACCTTTCCTTTTCAGATGTGGGATGTCTCAGCTTGGCTTTCCAGAGTGGGGAAGCAGGGTTTGGTTGTTTCCCACTGAAAGTGGGAATCACAGATAACTTGGAGCTCCCTCTCAGCAGCATCAGTGCAGCAGGAGGGAGTTTTCTCCCAGGTTTAGCAGGAGCAGCTGTTTGGCTGGATGGAGGAATATGCAGCCAAGCCAGACAAGCATTAAAATCAATGTTTGAAAAAAATCCCAAACATGAAGAAAAGTAGTACATGCCCATTTATTTTTAAAAATCTAATAAAAAGTTATTTTAAATGCAGGAAGATTAATAAGGCTCTAATTCAGCAAAGTACTTCCAGATGTGCTGGGCTCTGAGTGTACTTCAGTGCTTTTATGAATCAGGGCTTAGGAAATGGGCTTAAAACGTGGGGAAAATATTGAAAGAGGTTTTTAAACTGAAAGAGGGGAGGTTTAGATTGGATATTGGGCAGAAATTCTTTACTCTGAGGGTGCTGAGGCCCCGGCACAGGTTTTCCGGAGAAGCTGTGGCTGCCCCATCCCTGGAAGTGTCCAAGGCCAGGTTGGATGGGGCTTGGAGCAACCTGGGATAGGGGAAGGTGTCCCTGCCCAGGGCAGAGGGTGGGAATGAGATGAGCTTTAAGGTCCTTCCAACCCAAGCCATCCTGGGGTTGTCTGAGTCTAAATACCTGAATCACACCTGCATCTTACACTGCACATGGAACTCACGGCACATGGGAACAGAGCGTAAATGGGGATAAAGGTTTGCATTCCCAGCCCTGTATTATCGCTGTTCTTAGCAAGGTTTCCAGAACTGGGATCAGGTTTATGTTCAGCCATCAGTGTGGATGACTGGGGCTGGGAAAATTGATCTCTGGGGTCACAGCAGCCTGGATTTGGTGCTCCAGGGAGAGGAATAAGCCCCAGGAAAGGAGAAAAACTTTCTCAGCTCCAAGGTTAGGATCAAGCAGGTATCACTTGGGTGGGTGCAAACCTTTCAGGCTGGAAAGTCTCCAGCTGGAAGGTGAGCGAGGCTCTCAAGCAGCCACCAAGTAGAAATAGCAAAAGAAAGAGCAGTAGGTGTTTTAAAATTAGATTTGATAAATAAACAACAGAAAAAGCAAGGTGTGATTACTCAGAATGATGCAATACCAAGCTCAGCATGTTTGGGGGAGCCTCTCAGTCCTGTGTTTCAGGGGTTCAGTGCCTAACTTAGGCTAAAATAGATTTGCTTTTCCTGACACCATTTGGGAATCTCTCTGCATGCTTTGAACCTCCTATTGTCTTAATTTTCCACCGTGGCGTGTAATGGTCTTGATTCACAGTAACACCTAAAATTTAGACAGGAGAATTGCATTACAAAATTAAGTGGAAGAGCTAAAAGGATAAAATACTTTCAAATATCCTGGTAGCAGCTTAAAGACATGGTTCAGGCTCCAGCTTAATATGTAACACTCCTTAATAAAGACCCTAAAGGAGTTTTTAAAAGCAAAGAAGTTAAGTAGCAGAGTGGAGAAGGCTATTAGGAACAAAAAAGATAGCTGTCAAAAATGAGGGAAAGAGAATATAGCATAAGCACTGGCAAATATCAAACCACAATGAGGACAGTGGGAATGATATTTCAAAGCAGTTTACCAGAGGCATAAAAATGCACATAAAAACATAGAAAGTACAGAAAGTCAACCAGGGACTCACTGGGACCAGCAAGCAGTGAAAGTGAGAAAGACATTTTGGGTGAAATAAAACACTGGTGGGTTGAGTAAATGAGCTCCTCGTGACTCTGCACAGGGAGATGGGGCTGGAGGCTCCCACAGAAAAACCCTCCTTGTCTGCAGTGGGTCTGATGAGCTTCTGAAATACAAGTGTCACCAGGCGAGATTTTGGAATAAAAAGGTAAATTGAGAGAGGAGCATATTTCCAGAGTGAGATGTCACTGGCCCAAGACTTGGAAAGAGATTCAAATACAATTATACAAATAATTGTATTTGTATAATTATATTCTACAAACATTGTCTTCGTATAAATATATTATTATATATTTGTATTTGTATAATTATGTGAAGGATTGTGTTTGTCATCGAAGGATGAGAAATAACAAACTTGCCACTGAAGAAGCAAGTTTAAGAGCTTAAACTTTGAGAATTTTAGTCTGACCTGCACTACAGAAATGACTGGAGAATACAATCGAGTTCAGGTAAATATGGATACCTGGGATGCACTGGGAAGATCTGATACACCAGGGAAAGGGCAATAGGAGGTTTTTGCAGAAAGAAGTCGAAGTTTAAAACACATTCACACCCTTGAAGCAGTCGATGAATATGTTGGAGAAGGTGATTGCATGTGTATCACATACCTGGGGTTCAGGAAAGCTTTGGCACCACGAGAGCTGTCAAAGAGATAAAAGTTGCGTGAGATAAAGAAAGGGCTTTGTGGATTAGCAGCTGAGACAAGAGAAACCAAAGGCTAGAAATCAGTTTTCATTTTCACAGTGGGGAGAGGTTATTGCAGGGATTTTGTGGTGTCGTGGGGCCCTGGCCAGGCTGCTGATTTCTAATAGGAAAGTTTGCTGACAAGCCAAAAATTTTAAGCTGACTGCAAGGAGTTATAGAAGGACCCAGCAAGAACATGTCCAAGTAAAGTACATGCAAGATGACCTTAGCTATATCTGTCTAATGACTGGCTCTAATTGAGCTATTGTCATTCCAGAAAGGCATCCCGAGCCTTTACAGGCACTGTAGGTCCTTCTCTTGAAAGATCAGCTCAGAGAACAATCTAAGTCTGAAACACAAAATGTGCCCAGATGCTTCTGTACGCCTTTTACAGCAACGTGGGTTAATCCAGATGGATGGTCTGTATCCCTTTTCCTGTGCCCCATAGCCCACGCCCCTTCCCTGGAACACCAGCACTGTGCACTCCTCCGCTTTGGTTCCCGAAGGACTTGTGTTAGCTAAGGGGAAATAAAAATAAACACCTTTTGTGTGTGTCTGCCCAAATCAGAACGCTGGCATCCCAAATCCCAGTGTTGCCCTTGTTGCACTCTTCCCAGGAGGATTCGGGTCCACCCGCAGCTCCAACTCCTGCAGAGGACCTGCAGCCCAGAGCAAGTCCCCTCTCAAATCACCACATCCCTCTTTGCAGGATGCTCCACCCTATCCCAGTTGTCCAACCAGGAATGGGCTTTTGCCCTCCAAGGCGTTGCCCCATTTTCCTTTTGACTGTTGCCTCCATTTGGAAGTTAAAACACAGTGGTGGGATGCAGAGGACAGGTACAGCTTCCCTATAATTTACTTACATCTAATTTAGGGGAAAATCTGCTACTCTGACCTTTATCCCAGCAGACAAAGCTGGTGAGACTGGTTCTCTGGGCTTGGACCACATTATCCTACTGCAGGAGACATCCCTGGCAATGACGGTCCCCATCCCCCAGGAGAGCAGCTTCGAGAGCAGATGGCTGGGTCCCCATCCTCAAAGAGATATTCAGCCATCCCATAAATCAACCAGGCTTCCCCCAATCAAGCATAATGAAAACACCCAAATCATTGCAGGATATGAGGTAGGAGAGGAGCTCTGAATTCCAAGCACTGAAGCTCTGGCAAAGCCCAGATCCATGGCCTCAGCCTGGTGTGAAATGCTCCTGTGGTCAGGGGTTGTCAGCCAATTGCACTGACCCCTAAAAGCCTCCTCTAGCTGCTGGTGTCACACAACCAATTTTTATAAACCAAGGAATCCACTTTCCAGGGGGTGCTCCCATCAGGATGATGGGAGCCCCACTGTGTCAGCACCGTCAACCTCAGACCAAAAACCTCCCCAGTTTGCAGGTGCCAAAATATTTCACCCACCAGCAATGCGTGAACACCCACAAAGCCACTTAAAATCAAACATCACTTTCACATATTTCTGCTCCGGAGGATGAAATGCATTTTAGAAATTATTGCATATTAAGAACAAGAGACGTTCCCCTGGCTCCCATTCACCAGCAGGTAATCAGCAGGATACAGAAACCTCCTCCACATCTCCAGTGTGATCCAGCATGTGCTGCTCCCCAGCAGGATTCGGCTCCACAGCCAAAAGCACTGAGCTGGTGGGGGCCCATCACCTTGTCTCCCCTAATTCCTCGTCACTGCCTTTTGCAGTCTTTGCAGCACGGATAAATATGATTTTGGAAGAGAAGGAAAACACCGTTTTGCTAAGGACTGTGGGATCTTGGTGGGACCTCGTGTTCTTTAAGGAAGTTTTTTGTGTTGAGGGTGGTGGAGCACTGAACAGGTTGACCAGAGAGGTGGCAGATGACCCATCACTGAAAACATTCAGGTAGAGGTTGGACAGGGCTCTGAACAACCTGATCTAGTTCAGTGTGTCCCATCTCATTGCAGGGGGCTTAGACAAGGTGACCTTTAAAGGTCCCCTCCAGCCCAAACTGCTCTGTGATTCCGTTCTGTGACTCTGATCTGTGGTTCATAACAACTTAGGAGTTCTGTGTTCGTGGGCAGCAAGACCTGGCAATTCATCATTTCCTCCTCTACGTCTTGTTAGGGTACAGAGGTGCCAGGCCATACCTGAATATGTTAAAAGCAGCATTTGGCCTCCAAAGCACATACATCAGTAAAGCCTCATAACCACCCCCCAGCATCTGACATTCTTTTCATTGCTGTAATTTACCGAGTGCATTGCCAGGTGCCCCTGGCAGGCTTCCAGGCTGCCTTCAGCCAGGCAGTGCATCAACTCAGGGGGGAAAAAAAGGCTGCTGCAGCCCCCCAATCCTTGAAATCTGAGCAAGGTTGGGGCGGGGGGGGTGGGGAGAAAAGGAAGAAAAAACCACAACAAACACGCCGCCAAAAACCAGCGACCACCATCCGTGTGCAGACGTCAGGAGGATGTAGCAAAAGGAAAGACATCCTGCGATATCCCGTTAAATCAACGTGCAGCAGCTCCCAAAATCCGGAGCGCTGCCTTCCTGCCGGCCGTGGGAGCTCCTGCTGCAGAGATGGTTATGGATGGTCCCTTCTCCTCCGCCTGCTCCGTCTGGGTAATTAGTAAGTCATTAGCTTTACAAGCTGAAAGGCTCGCTATTGTCGGGAGCGGCCGAGATTCCGCTCGAATTGTCTTTATTGCGGGCTCTATAGCAGATGGACGGCTGAAAAGGTGTTTCACAGCAATCAGGTAATGGCTGAGAAACACAATCCTGGTGGGCCCCTGATTGCTGCTGGAATCGTTAGGAGATGGGGATGCCTTGCACCTCATCAGATAATGTCTTTCCTTAACAAAGGAGCCGAGTTATCATGGAAGAGGTTGAGAGCTCCTCACCTTTCGGGCAGGGAAAAGGCACTTGTGTGCCCGAGATTTACTAGTTCTGCTAAAGGAGGGAAGATTTCGTATGGAAACACCGGAAGAATTTGTGAAAAGGTTGTGATACATTTTTTTGTACAAAAACAGCACACGCATACCTGCCGTTGCCATTAAGAGACAGAAGATGAATGAGGAAAGCCTTTGAGCTGAAAGAAAATCAACATGAATTCATTGCTAAGGGTTAGCAATCATATATACAGAGTACATCCAACCCAGGCAGCAGAAAATACGTTATTGAAGGAATAAAAAGAACAGGAAACCACTTGCTAATAAAAATCACCATCTGCCTCCTGGAATGAAGGAGTCCTCAGATCAGATGTTTTAGTCAAATTGAAGCATCCAGAAAAGCAAAAGCAACCTTATAAATCCACATCTGGTGGTGGCAAAATCACAGGATCAGGGAATGGTTTGAGTTGGAAGGGAGCTTAAAGCCCATCTCACTCCAACCCCCCGCCATGGGCAGGGACACCTTCCACTAGGCCAGGGTGCTCCAAGCCCCATCCAATCTGGCCTTGCCCCAAAAGTTAACGTTTCACAAAACCCATTTGCTTTATTACTTTATTTATTTGGTGTTTTGTCAGCCTGGTTTTTGAGAAGAGATGGGATCAGAGCCATAGGAACCCTCCTGGTTCAAGAACTGGCCCAACTTGCAGCTCATTAGCGAGGCACGGCACAGACAAACCCTCTGCTTGTCCCATCTGCAGCAGCCAAGGCCTCGGTGACCTCAACCTCCCCACCTGGGACCCCCAACCCTGCCATGGCTGCTTATAAATCTTTACATTTGAGACACACAGCCAATCGATAATTCCAGGATGCAAATGGAGCATATGGAGACTATAGCAAGCAGCACAAAGGCAGAAGCCACAGGCCATTTCCATGATCAGAAAGAGAAAGAGCTGCTAATTATGCAAAGGTCATTGACTGAGCGTGGTGCTACATTTAAATATTTTAGCGTGTCTTTGCCCGGATCCTCTCAGCAAAGTTGTGTGTGTGGGGGTAAATGCTCCTCTGTTTTTGGGAAGATAAGGGAGCACAGAAAAAGTGCAGATGTCTCTGTTTCATGCCACATGAGAACTTTAAAGCAGACTCAAGCGTCCTGAGGGCTTTGAGTTTCTTTTTTTTTATTGTCTTCCTCTCCTGTAGTTATTTATTCATGCTTTGGCTCTTGGTTACTCCACACAGTTTCCCGTGTGAAGTCAAGATAAACATTTCTACCTCCCAAAAGTCCCATCGTCTCCGTGCCTGGCTGACGGATGCAGAGATGGCAGCTTGGTGCTGGGGGGTGTCACCTCCACCCCAGCCACCCTGTCACCTCCTCTGTGCCCACAGGACATGGCTGGCACAGTCCAGGCAAAGGAGACAAAGTTTGACTTTTATTTCTTCCCCTCCTCCCCTTTGCAAATGTGTAACAGTGAGAAGGGGCATTGTCCGCAGGTCCGTGGGAAGCACAAAGCCATGGCTGTGCTGACCTCCTTATAAAAATTCAAGCCTGGCCTCATTTTTCCTGGAGGTTTTGGTGGTTTGCACACACGTATCTTTGTCCTGCCCCCTCCAGCCCCAGCACTGACCAGTCCAACAGCCTCCAGTGCAGCCCAGCCCTGCTGCCCACACCAGCAAGTCCTGACATACCCAGCCAAAACCTCAACAATCAGGGAGAAATCTTGAAAATTCCGTCTTGGAGTAAAAAACCTGCTTTTATTTCCAGTGATGCTGCCAGGTCAGTTCAGTGAAGTTCTGTTGCCAGTGCTGACAACACGGCTTTTCCCGAAATCAAGCCCTTGAAGCCTCTCTGGCCGGCCTCTCATCACTGCAAGCGCAGGCAAAGGTGGGGTAATTTGGAGATTTTCACTTAACTATATTCTCTGTGACCACTGAGGTCCCTGGCTGGAGCCTGTGATTTTAAAAAGGATTAATGCAGTGGGATCCTTCATCCAGATGCCCCCCAAAGAGGTTTTGACCTGGTTGTGTGCTGAGTATTTTGCCCTCCTAAATCCACTGCTTTAAATCCTTTTTGCTTTTCTCTTTCCTGCCTTATTGCTTGGGGGTTTTACCCCCTTTCAAGACTTAAATATTGAGTTCACTACTGGTATTAAAAATTCTTGATTTAACAATCTGACACATTTTTTACATATTATATTTATATATATTAAAATATTATGTATTTTTCTATTTATTGTAATGTTTATTTATTATATTTATATTGGGAGGATGGACGCTCATGGTCATTAAGGAGAATTAGTGTTCATGGGGAAGACTGAGCTTCACACTGGGACATGTATGAAGGGTCCTCACCTCTCCCTCTCTCCCAGCAGCATTTTTGGATTGATGTAGGGTCATTCTGCTCTGCTCCTTTCTGAAAATTTAGGAATTAAGCAGTATTTTGGAGTTAGGCTGTTGGTAAATACATGGGATATGCTGGGTTTCTTCCCTTAGCCACAAGCAGGATTAAGGCCAAAGAGCTTCTTCCTGCCAAAAACAGGGAGAATAATCCTGTCATAAGCCATTAATATGGAGCTGTATTGGCACTTGGCAGCAAACCACCAAACCCACAAAGTTGTGTTTAATTTGCTGTTAGAGGACAGACCGAGTCTTCTTCACTCAATTATACCGAGATGACATTTCAGCACCAAGCCCTGGAAACAGGCCACCCCTCAGCTCTCCATGACTCCACACCTCCATCCCGGGATCACTGGCATTGCCCATCCATTGCTAGTCTAATGGAAATCCCAAGAGCTCTGTTCTGTCAGGACGGCCTATGTGCAATAAATCCCAGGGTTTTCCACTCATGCCGGTGCTGCCATAGGAAGCAGGGGGTGCTTCATCCCTCACTGCCACCCCATCAGCCCCAAGAGCCAACCCTGCCCTGGCACCCACCTCATTTTGGCCCCATGTGCATGCCAGAGTAGCAAGAACAAGCAGAAACAACTCCATTTCCCCCCCTAGAATAAGGACCAGGTTGGATTTTTGACTTTCCGCAGGGTTTCCTCTCCCTCCTCCCATCCCAGCCCACAGGTCCCCATGTGAGCCGGGTTCCCTGACAGTGCTCGGCTCTGCCTGGTGACTTCCTGCCTTCCCTGACTTCCCATCGGACACAAAGCCTTTCTCCATCATCCAGGATGTCGTTTGCTATTTTTACTCAAATCTCTTTAACTTTTTGACATTTTTAAGGCAGCAGCCTGGAGGAAATAGATTATCCCGTCGGTGGTACTGCGCGACTCCAGTCCTCGGTTAAGAAGATAAAATTCCTTCTTTTCAGGGTTCATCACATTCCTGAACTGTCTGTGACTCCTAACTCACAAAAGAGCAAATAAAATGCCCGTGAGCTTTTGTTCCATAACATTTTATGATGAGTCATCATATCCTTCATGTGAATGGGGAACAACAAGCAGGGAACATCTCTCGCTTTGATACAGACAGCCTGCGAGACAGCTGCAGCCTTTTATCTCTGTTCCTCCAATATCTCTTGGCTTTCTCAAGTTCCATCAGAGTTTGGAAGATGTTTAGCTGTCCTGACATTGTGTGGGGACATGAAAAGGGGGGCAAAAGGATGCACTGAAGATCTTTTCCAAAGTGCAATCACCAGCATAGGGACCGCTGCTGGTATTTTGTCAGAGAGTCACAGAATGGTTTAGGCTGAACAAGACCTCAAAGACCACCTCATTCCAAGCCCCTGCCATGGGCAGGGATATCTTCCACCTGACCAGGTTGCTCCAAGCCCCATCCAGCCTGACCTTGGACACTTCCAGGGATGGGGCAGCCACAGCTTCTGTGGGGAACGTGTTCCATTGCTGTCCTCACTCGTTGTACAGAACCTGAGCTTGAACTTTCCTTCTTTTGGTTCAGTAACTGCAGGGACTAATCCTGCTTTTATTTTTGGCCTACATTTTTTACCAAACAAACTTTCTGTAAGGTCTCACTTTCCTTTTGTTTCCAGCACCTGGAGATGTGCAGAACAACCACCGCCTTAGGAATATTTTGAAGCAACAAGAGGAGAAACTCCAGAGCGGCTCCAGGGAGAACGCTCCCACGTTCCTGAGATTCCTCTTCCAACGCTCCTCAGACAGACTCACAGTTTTATTTGCAAAAACTGGGAAAGCTTCCAAATCCCAGCCTGTAAAGTCTTTCGGGAAAATAAAAAAAAAAGCAACAGAGGAAAACCACGTTTTCCCCCACTGTGGAGCAGGACCCTTGCAAGCAGCAAAGCCCCTGCAGATGTGCCCCTGTGAAGGGCAGCGTGCTGTGAGTGTTCACCACTGATCTGGTGCTTCCCAGGAAGTGTGCAGAGCCCAAGATTTCCATTTGCAAGCACAGCTCTGGGTTGTGTCTCCAAGGATAACATGCTCTTCATCCACGGGAGAACTCAAGGCGGGAATAAACAAGGTTTGCTGGGAGCCCTGACAGAGCAGGGTCCCTAGGCAGAGCTCTTGAGCAGGTTTTCCTTGTGCTGGTGCCTCCAGTGTGGAGCAGTCGGTGAATCCCATGCACCTGCCCCCACTTTCCCAGCAAGTGGAAAAAATAAAATAGAAAGAAAGGGTATTTCTCCCTGAGGAGGGTAGGACACAGGTAATTCCTCACACCTGCAGCCAAGCCAGCTGGGAAAGCATGAGTTTGACGCCTTGATGCCAACACTTGGACTGATGTGAGCAGCAATGGAGGAACTCCTTTTAGTGGTGTAAATTTTGGCAAATGGGTTCAGGGGTTTGTAGCAGTAATTTGATTTTTTACTCCTTATTATCCCACTGGAGCTCAGAAAAACCATTGACCTTGAGCACGCAGCTCCTCTTCTCTCCAAGTTCTCCACTTTGTCTTGGTCAGTTACTGTCAGTGACACCAACAGAAGGGGAAAAAAAAGGCTGAAAAAATATATATTACATTGTTTTAACCTCATTTTGCACACACTGAGCACTCATTCTGCTGGTCATGGAGACAAATGAACTCTGCTTTCCCAGATCTGATCTCCACGTTGCTGCAGCCTTTCCCAAAGCTGCAAACTCTCAGACTCAGGGGTGACAACTGCCCACACAAAGTAAGGCAGAGGGGTGGCACTGATGGACAACCTGCCTTTCAAGGACAGGGTGGTCACAGAGGAGCTGAGACAGGGCCAGGGACATCTCGGTCTGGCTGCTGGGCTGGGCAGCCTCAGCACCACAAGCAATTAGCATTCGTGCAGAGAGGTCTGACAGACCCTGTTTTGCAAATGCTGAAGTGTTGACACTTCCCAGCAAGGTGCATCTCGTGTTACTGGCAAAGAGAAAACTACTCTGTTAAATTTGCAGGGGTTTCACGCTAGATATTCCTGCTATGGCTCAGGAGCAGCCCAGTGCTGATGCCCATGCTCAGATCTGCAATCACGGACTCACGGGAAGGTTTGGGTTGGGAGACACCTTGAAGACCATCCAGTTCCACCCTGTGCCATGGGCAGGGACACCTTCCACTAGATCAGGTTGCTCCAAGCCTTGTCCAACCTGGCCTTGAGCACTTCCAGCCACCGATGTGCCTGGCTCCCATGGGAAAACCTCTTTGATATCTTCCCCTCCTGGGTGCTTCTATTGCTTTAACTTTGAATTTGAGCCTCCTGACAAACAGCACACCGGGTACCCCCCACCTCCAGAGCCAAATCCTCGCCGGTTGCAGCCAAGCCCTCTGAAGATGTTATCAGGAAAGGGAATTATTTGCTATTGGAGAATGTATTTGTGCCTCGCAGCTATCCAGCTCCACAAATATGTGGAGTGTTGCTGATAACTCACCAAGGGAAGTCTGGAAAACGGATTCTGCAGCAAAATAATTCTGTTTGTAGGCTCTTATTTTATGTATTTCTGTTTTCTTCCTTCCTCTCCCCTCTGCCCCCCGCACCCCTCCCCTCCCTGCCCTTTTCCATTCACATCTGAATGGGGTCTTTGTTTTTTTTCTGAGTTAATATTTAGTCAGTGGTTCCTGTTCAAGCCCCCCAGCTCAGTTTCTCAGAGCAGAGGCATTCCCAGGGGAGAGCAGGGTCCGAGCAGGACGTGGATCCAGTGCCATGTGGCTCCTCCAGGTATTCACGGTCCACACCGGAAATGGCTTTCACATATGGATTTGTAACTGAGTGATGCAAACTTGTTTATTATAAGCATCCAGAAATGAATTACACGTCCTAAATCACAGAATCACAGAATCATTTAGGCTGGAAAAGACCTCCAGGATGATCGAGTCCAACCTGTGACCAATCCTCATCTGGTCACCAAGGCCAGGGCACTGAGTGCCACGTCCAGTCATTCCTTGGACACCTCCAGGGATGGGGACTCCACCACCTCCCTGGGCAGCCCCTTCTCATGTTTAACAATCTTTTTCAAGTAGAAATTCATCCATATTTGTTATAACAAAAATCCAGGATCAAGTCCACTTTAGAGGTGATTTATCTGATGTCACCATCAGACTGGAAGTTCACGCAACCTCAGTTAAAAAGACACTTCCCAAAGACCCTGGTCAAACCAGGATGTATTTCCAGTGAATCATTTTAGATCCTCTCAGATACTTGCAGTAACTCTAGGAACAGACAAGGGAAACTGTCCATTAAGGGATTGATTTCCACTGAGGTTTCAGCCCCTCTTTGTTCAACTCCTGTCAGAGCAGCCGATGGTGCTCTGTTGATTTACAAGTCTCCAGCACTCCTCATCATCCCTTTCTCTTGCCTTTTGCATTGAACCTACAAAGATATATATGTTTGCTTCTAGGCTTGTCTATATGCAAAAGTATTATGGTCTCATCTGCCAGCTGAGCTGCACCAGCTGGAACTCAAAGCTTGTCCTTATTTCAATACAAGACCCTGTTACATCATATCCTCTAAACTGGATTTATTTTCTGTTTGTAAATAAGCAGATACTTTAAGCATGAGGAAAAAAAAAGAAAATAAGATATTTATAGGCTTACATAAAGCATCTGCTTAGACTGACACTGAAATAAATACAGGTGGGTTTACAACCCATAAACACAGTGTTTTTTCTAAGCAGGGACCCAATTGTAGCTTTTCGGTTCCACCATCTGAAGAAGCCTGTAAGGTCAGACCTCAGACTGATTCCATCCTGACTAGTTCACACAGCTGCACAGACTTTTTGGGTTTGTTTTGTTTGCGCCAAGAGTTTTCTGAATTTGCTCAAGTCAGCTGGGAATGGGGACTTGGCTGTATGGCAGGATCCAACTTCCCAAGGAGCAGCAATGGTTGAAAATCCAGGGATGCAGTGTTGGGGACAGCTCTTGGGTGAAGACAAGAAGGTATCAATGGCCATGTAATTGCTTTGCCTGCATTGCTTGGCAGAACTGTCCACACCTTATGCCAAGAATTGCCAAGAAAATGGAAATACTGGAGAGGTTATGCAGAAAAATAGATTCATCTTCGGTATGAGGACACCAAGAGTTGCCCATGACACAGATAGTCCCAAATTACCAGCCCACACAACACCAGGATGGAGGTGGCCTTCACTGTGACCAGGAGAAAATCAGGGAAGAGCTTGTGAGGAGAAAGGGAGGGGAAGTGCTGCTGGACACACGCAAGGAGCTGTTGGATGCAGGATCTCTGCAATGGTGGCCAAGGAGCTCAGGAAGATTTGTGAGGATTTGAAATCATAGAATGGTCTGGGTTGGGAGGGGCCTTTAAAGATCATCCAGCTCCAGCCAGTCCCAATACCATCCCTTGAGGAACACCACCAAATGATCTCCACTTGGACACTGAGCCATTGACTACAACACTTTGGACATCACCATCCGGGCAATTCCTTCTCTTAGGGAACAGCCAAATTTGTGCTGGTAGATGACTCTTGGAGACAAGGTATGATCTAAGAGAAGGCACCCATGTCCAGAGGCCGCTTGCTTAAATAACTGGTGAAAAGAGGATTTTCCAGACATGTCTCTGCACTGGCATTCAGCCCATTCCCCAATCACCCTGGGAGGTGAAGGGGTCAGAGGCACAGATTTCCCTCTCTGGGCCCCCTGTCTGAAGACCAATGCCACCAGAGCAATGCCCTCTTTCCCTCTTTTCAGCATGGCTACATTTCCTTGGCACATCAGCAGATTTCAAAGTGAAATACAGGAAAAAGCCACCACCACACCCCCTTCCTACGGGGAGATTTTGAGCAGACCAGAGATGGCTGCACCCATGTCCTTCAGGTGAGCTCTCCTGGGCACACACACAGCTTTAGAGACCCACGTATTTAATTCTCACCAGAAGAAAGCTGAATTCAAGCAATGTGATTTAAGAACATCAGGTTGGCACTTGGCTCCAAAGCCCTCCTGCCTCCTCAGCTGTTGACCACAGCAGGATGATTCCACAGCCAGGCTCGGTGTAATTATTCTGCTTTCTGTCTTGAAACCACGCAGAGATGGAGTTATATAACAATGCTGCTTAAGCACTTGCAAAATGCACAATTTGATTAATCTCAGCAATGTGCCGACTCCAGGATCTAAAAAGACAGCCATGTGCATTTTAACAAAGTTAAACCCCAAAGCTTTTCATTTCATCCTAATGGATAGCAAAGGTCATTCTCCATTTGATAGATGATGATAGCACTGCTGCATTTGTCTTCTGGCTGGCAGGGCTGGATTCCTCTGAAGTTCGTGTTAATGAGATTCCTCCTACCACAGACACGAAATTCTCCAGTGAGGCACTGGCACTGGATTTATCGTGGAGATACCCATTCTGCATCCACACAACAGGATAAATGCAACTTCCTATCACACTGATGAGGTGCCCACAGCAGCTACGTCCTGATGGAATGATGTTTTCCATGGCATAAATCCCAAGTGGTGGGAACTGACTCTGCAGCTGGACCTATTTCTTCTCCTCATGACTCAGTTCAGCGACATTTTTCAGGAGGAACAGGTACCAGCAAAGAATTGAGGTGTAGATTCTACATTCTCCCCTTGGGAAAAACGTCTGAAATAAAGCTATCCGCTCGGATCCTGGAGGGATGGTATTTATTTTGCTTGCAAAACCACTTAGCAGCATCCAGAAGCCACGGAGTTCCCAAGCTGGACCATAAATTAGCAGAGATGTGTTCATGTGCGTAACGGCGCTCTCGTGTCTCGCAGGGCGAGAGGTGGATGAATTAAAGCTGTAGGAGTTGTAGAGCCTCTCTTCCAAGAGCAAGGTAGGAGCCACAGGGGGAAAATGAGACCAGACAGCAGCACAGAGCATGAGATCCTTCTGTAGAGGAGAAGGACGTGGTAGGAAGTTCAGGAGCAGGCATGAGTGCTGTAAAACCCCCAGAAGAGCAAGCCCTGTGTGACAGCCTTCCTCCTTCTCCTCCTCCTCCTGCTGCTTGAGCCCAGCAGACATCAGGGGGCCAGTGGAAGGAAAAGCTCAGGAGATGAGATCTTCGGAGAAGAATTCCTAGCTGGAGCATCAGCTGCTTAACTGGACATTACTAACTGGATCCCCTGTCCCAACATTTTACCCCAGCACAGTGGGTTTTGAGGGTTGTTCCAACACGGAGACAGCCCTTCCCAAAGACATGCCAGGTCTTCACAGAATCACAGAATGGGTTGGATTGGAAGGAAATTTAAAGCTCATCTCGTTTCAATACCCTGCCATGGGCAAGGACACCTTCCATCTGACTGGGTTGCTCCAAGCCCCATCCACCCTGGCCTGGAACACTTCCAGGAATGGGGCAGACACAGACCCCTGATACCCTGGGCACTCAAACTTACATGTACATAACCCTTTATTTGAGGTGGAGATATCCACCTGCAGTTTGCCTCTGGAGACCCCTGTGTTTTCCAGCTGCCTCCTTCTGCAAAGGCAGGAAAGTCCTGAGTGCTGATGAGGGACTTGAAGTGATTGGGAATGCTTCAAACACAGGGGTTTGTCCTTAAATTACACGGCCCATTAACAAGCCTAAATTAAAACAACACTATTAGCAGGAGATCTGAGGGAAAAGGTGGTTTCAATTTTCATACAAATGACACATAACTGAATACCAGAAATTTAATACACTGATAACAGCCCTTCAAATCCAGTCTAACTAACTGCAATTATTCAAGTCTACACCAAGGCCCCCAAAATCTTGAGACTGACACTGGAAAAATCAGAAGGTCACATAAATCATTCACACTTTTTTGTTGTTTTTTTTAATTTGACATTTGTGTTTTGAGATTTCATCTTTTGAAACTGCCCAGTACCCACGAGAAATGAATATTACAATTAAATAACCCATGCAGGACTGTTCTGTAGTGGTAGGAATAGAGTTAGGCTGGAAGCTCTGGGCAACCTGTTGCCCAGGTGCCCAAAAGGCTTCTTTGACATATAGAATCATAGAATCATGGAATATCCTGAGGTGGAAGGGATCCACAGAGGTCATCTAGTCCAACTACTGGCCCTGCACAGGACAACCGCAAAAATCACACCGTGTGCCCGAGAGCATTGTTCAAACACTTCTAGACCTGTGTCAGGCTTCACGCCATGATGACTTCCCTGGGGAGCCTATTCCAGTGCTCAGCCATTCTCTGGGTGAAGAAACTTTTCCCAACAACCAACCTAAGCCTCCCCTGACCCAGGCTTTATGCTGCCTTGAATGATCACACACTTCTGCAAAACCCCACGACTTCAAAGCCCGAAGCATCCCTGGGCTGTTTGATGGCTGAGCGACACCCCAGGGGACCAAACAAACCCCTCGGTCCCAAAACGAAAGGTCAGCGACTGTGGTCAAGAGCTGACACATGACGAGCCCAGCTGACCACCAGGCCCTTCACGTGCTGGGCAGCAGGCAAGCTCACACAATGGTCCTTTTAATCCTGACCTCCAAAACCCACCTCATTTTGGGACACCACACAGCCCTCCCTGTCCGCGTGACTTTGCTGCCTGCCATTGCCTCGGGACAGGCAAAGAAATCACTTCAGGAAAGCCTGAAGAGCTGCCAGCACCCAAAATTCCTGCTTATTAGACATAATCATAATCTTATAATGACAATATAGTACATTATAATTTGCAAGTGAGGGGAAATCTTGACATAAATTGCTCGCCTCTGATTCACCGACCTGAGTGCAATTATGGCACATTGGTTATGGGGAACAGATTCTTTGTCACCGAATCACAGAATCTCCTGAGTTGGAAGGGACCCACAGATATCAAGTCCAATTCCTGGCTCTACACAGGACACCCCAAAAATCACACGATGCAATTTATGTGCAAGACTGAAAGGGAGAGGGCTTGGTTTGAGTGGCACTACCCTCTCTCACACTAAAGGACTAATTTACGGAAATTTCACACCCACTGGACTCAGCCCATCATTAGCTGCACCCCAGAAGGAAAAAACATCCCACTCAAGGGCCAGGCCTCACCTCTACAAGCCATTGTACAAATAAATGGAGCCAGAAATGTGGCACTTGTGCTCGTGGGTGAGTGGTGGGGTTGGCAGTGCTGGGTTAACAGTTGGCTGGACGACCTTGAGGGTCTTTTCCAACCTAAATGATTCCATGGTTCTATGCAAGCAGCCTGTCCTGCAAAACACCCACAGCCTGAGAAAAGCATGGACATTTTGAGTCAGAAAGGTGCGTTTTGGTCCCCACTCTGAATGAATTCCTGCTGCCTTTGGGCTGCTCCAGGGCCAGGCTGCAGCCAGACCCTCCCTTCCAGGCACAGCCTGGGCACTGCAAGGATCAGCCGGGCAGAGGCTCACTCCAGGTGCTGCAGTGCTGCGGCAAAGGCTCCTGGAGCTGCTGGAGCTTTTAAGCTTTAAAAATGAATAAGGTTTACGGGGAGCTGCTGCAATTTCAGGGGCTCTCTCCCCACGGAATGCAGATGCTGCAGTAGGAACTGAACGCATTTCCTGGGGTGGTCTCCTCGGAACCCCCAGCAAATACCCCCACACTTCACACACGGGCACTTTTACTCCATCCTGGTCCCTGCGAGTCAAGCACAAGGCTGCGTTTAAATCAGAACCTGGGAGAGTCCCCGGGACACGTTAAAGGTTATCACGGCTCCATTACTCATCCCGGAGGGAAGCAGCTGACTCACATCACGGCAACACCGAGCGGGGCTGGCGAGCCCGGAGCCCTGATCTGCCCCCGGCACGGGGCTGCTCCACGAGCACGGCCGTGGTTTTCCTCCACAGCTGCTCCTGTTCTTGACTGCTGCCCCCGAATGAAGCTCTGACAAGCACGAGAGAACCTTAATTTCCCATCTGCGTGTGTGTGCGTGTGCCTGCAAGGGGATGCTCCTGCTTTTCCACCTGAACATCAACATCCCCGGCAGTCTCCACACGCCTCGCGTAGCCCAGGGGTCTGAGCCTCTTTCCAAAACTTCCCCCGCACGCTGCACATCCCGTCCTTACCCCAGCTCATTTCCTGCTCTTTTAAGGGAAAAAGCAGCTGTCAAGCATGTACATAAATTGCCCCAGAGCCATGAAGGCTCTTATCGCAGCTAGAAAACCCCAGACACCCTAAAGGATGAGCCAGAGCTCTCTCCCTGCCATGGGCAGGCTCATCCCTGCTCCCAAGACAGCCCAGGGGAGCCTTGGCTCTGCAGCAGAGGGGGGAAGGCAGGCTGCAGGCAGGAGTGTTGGAAAAAGGTCATTTCTTGGTTTGGCACTGTGTCAGGGCTGTATTTTCTGCCTTCTGACAGAATTAACCAGAACACCCAGATGTCCAGAGTATTTCTGGAGGAAGGAGCCCATAAAGTTGACTGATTCTTCCCTGGTTCAGGGCATGCCCAGGGTGTAAAAGCAGGCTCCTGGGGGCTGTTTATACCCAAGCCTGACCTTTCAACCTTAATTACTTTATAGCAGCCATTTAAAAACGTCCCCCATGTCCATGCAAACACCATGGGCAGCATCTCCTGGGAATGGCATGGCTAATGGAGAGCTGGGAGAGGGCTGCAGAAAAAGATGTTTCTTGCCTTCCCTATGAAACACAGCAAATTCCTCTCCCAGCAGAGCAGACGTTCCCTTTTTTTTCAGCCGTCTGTGTTATTTTTGTGTCGTGTTGCTAGTTAAAAATACCCCTTGCCAGCAAGAACAGAGTTATTTGGAGAACCCTTCTTTATCTTTGTTTGGGATGAGCACACACCACCATCAGCTGCTTCCTTCCTCCTAAAAATCATCTGCAAAAAAACTGATCCTGTGCCTGCTCTGTGGCCTTGGAGAAATGATTGTGACCATGATGTCTCCAACACAAGGGGACAAGGACACAAGTGCCTGCCACACGTAGGGTATGGGGGAGACCTTCCAGTCTCTCCCCTGGATATCAAAGCTTGTGCCTTCTGAAGAGGATCCTGCAAGAACATTCCTGGCTGCAGAAAACGAAATAAATATATGGATCTGGACACCCAGATGAGCACGCTGGGAGGTTTTGGCTTGTGGAGCATCTCCATGACACCAGAAACCCTGAGGACACAGGGAGTGAGAAGCCAGTAATGGCCATAAATAATTTGTGAGTGAAGCTGGAGTCGATGATGGAGCCAGCACAGCCCCAGAACCTCCCCTGCCCTGCTGCAGCTGCCACTTCAGAGGAACAAATAACATGGGAAGAGTCCTCGCGACCCCTCTCCGAGGGCACGTGGGGAAGGGCATGTCCAGGAAACCCAAAGTCCCTTCAGGATACTGAACAAAAACAATTTGATGGTGCCAAAAGCCTGGACTGTCCATTAGTAACCACAACTGTTAATAGTGTCCATGGAGCATCTCCCAGACTCCACTCTCCCAAAAGCATCCTATAACTTGTTATGTTGGGCAAAACTCTCTCCCACTCTCATTGGCAATCTTTGGGGGTTTTTTTATTTACTGCAGGGCATTCTAAGACCTGAAAGAATTCCTGGGGAGACTGTAGCACCCTGTGCTCAGCAGTGCCACGCCCCCGTTACTGAATCAGAGCTTTCTTTTCTCCCTCAGATATATCGCAGTTTTTTCCAGGCTAAAGTAATCAGGGAGTAAAAGTCTGGAATCTAACCACAAGGAGCATGAAAATATTTGAACAAGCTGGTTTAGATCAAGGCTTTGACTTGCTTTTGTAATGGCCTGTTTGGTCAAGGCTTGAACATGCTGCTGCATTTTGGAGTGGAAAGTAGGAGGTGGATTTGCTCCATCCACTCTTGGGGTGAGCACGGAGGCAGAAGCATGGCCTGTGGTCTCCAGTATTCCAGAGGGAGAAAGGAAATTCTTCTATCTTGTTTTTTAATTTATTTTATTTTATTTATTTTAATTTATTTTGTAATTAATCTGAACAGGGGTGGTTTTGAGCCAGCCTGTGGTCAGCTGGGCTTCCACCACTCATCCCCCTCCATCCTGCAGCTCCCACTGAATGTGGGACAGTGGGAAAGAAGCCCAGACCACCAGAGGTGACACTGACAGTCCCAATGGCTCCAATTTCTTGATTTATTGGGATTTTTCCTTTCTCCATGCACCTAAAGGGAATGTGTGGCTCCGTTTCCCACTCATCCTCCATCAACATCCCTAGGAAACACATCCAAGCCAGGCCCTGCACTCAGAGAAGGCTGGAGCGGCCCAGTCTCCTGCTTTCCTAGGTAAATAATGACTTTGATTAGGAACTATGCCTAATTAACCATGAGGAGCTGATGACTCAGCTGAGTGTCGAAAGCTTTTTTGCTCTTGTTTCCAGTTTTCACAGCTTGACCCGGCGCCTGCCCCTGTGTGTGTCAGTACAGACCTGGAGCTCGGGGAAATCCCAGTTACACCAACCAGGTCCTCCAGGTTGGCCTCAAGCTGTGACAGCTTTTTCTGTGAGGTTGGCAAAACCCCTCCTGCAGGGGCCTGCCGGCCTCCTGAAAAGGAGATTGTTTTTGTCCTCATTTGAATTTTAAAAAGCAAACAGGCTCTGTTGATTCAGACATTACACTTAGGCCCGGGGTGGTAAATAGTGCAAGGTTTGCTCTTTTTATCAGCTTGCTCGGCAAATCAATAGAAGGACTCAAAAACGTATTGTCATCATAAACGAAGGAATTCATTAATGCCCGTTGTTTTCCTCCGTGTTTTAATGGAATGCAAAGCAAATACATCCAAAGGGTGTTCGGTGAGACCGGCAGCACAAGCCAGGATCTCCTGCCACTTTTAATTTGCAGTGGAGACGGAGAGGTGGCAGGACCTGGGTGAAGATGACTGGAAGCCTGGGACTTGCATCTCTCTTCCTGTGCGTATCCTGAGGGAAAGAAATTCATCTTTTGGATGTGCTCTCCAACACCTCCACTCCCTGGGAAGCGTTTTGGGAGTGGAGGGACCACTCTGGCTGAACTCCCACCCCTCTCAGAGCCTGTTATCTCACCAGTGGGAGAGATTTCGTCTTGTTTAACGCCTCTGGACAAAACACGTGAAAACTGTATTTCTTTAAATATTCTGTGCACCCTCCAACGGCCCTTCCCATGAATCACCAGGACCCAGCCAGAGCAGCTGTCCTGGAGGTTATATGTGTTCAGCAAATACGTTTTTTGGCACCGAGCTGAGCAGTTTCCCTGCAGCACTTTCGAAGTGCAAAAGGGGAAAGATGCAAAGCGTCAGCTCCGTTGCCACCACACGGCTTCAGGAGCAATAACCCACAATCAGACCCAGGCACCATGTGGGATCCAGCCCCTGTGCCCTTGCCCATGGCCTGGACCTTCAGCAGCAGGAACAAGGGAAATCCATGGCATATGCCCAACATCCAGGTACCTGCAGCCATGTTTGGCTGCAAGGCACTGCAGATACTTTAAGAGATTTAAAATCTTTTAAAGTTCTTTTCTCCCCACTTGCTCAGCAGCCGAAATGACCAAGGGCAAGGTTCTGCACCTGGGCTGGGGCAAACCCTAGCATTGATACAAGCTGGGGATTGAAGGGATTGTAAGCAGCTCTGCCAAGAAGAATTTGGGGGTGCTGGTGGATGAGAGGCTGGACATGACCTGGCCACGTGCACTGGCAGCCCAGAAAGCCAAATATGTCCTGGGCTGCATCTAAAGCAGCTCAGGCAGCAGGTGAGGGAGGGGATTCTTCCCCTCTATATCATTCTCATGAGACCCCATCTGCAGTGCTGCATCCAGCTCTGGGACCCCCAACATCAGAAGGACATGAACCTGTTGGAGAGGTTCCAGAGGAAGCCATGGAGATGCTCTGAGGGCTGGAGCCCCTCTGTCTAGAGCCAGGCTGGGAGAGCTGGGGGTGCTCAGCCTGGAGAAGGGAAGGCTCCAAGGAGACCTCAGAGCCCCTTCCAGGGCCTAAAAAGGCTTCAGGAGAGCTGGAGAGGGACTTTGAACAAGGGATGGAGGGACAGGACACAGGATATGGTTTCCCACTGCCAGAAGGCAGGGTTAGATGGGATATTGGGAAGGAATTCTTGGCTGTGAGGGTGGTGTGGCCCTGGCACAGGTTGCCCAGAGAAGCTGTGGCTGCCCCATCCCTGGATGTGTTGCAGGCCAGGTTGGACGGGGCTTGGGGCAACCTGGTCTGGTGGAAGGTGTCCCTGCCCATGGCAGCAGTTTTGGAACGAGATGAGCTTTAACCCTAAGTGTTCTATGGCTCTATGAGCCTTCTGCTGTGCCCATGGTAAATCCCCCTGGCACAGCCCCTGCACACTTACACAGGGATTAATCTGGCCCCACATAGCGCCTGCCTCAAACGGAGCTGCCGCCAAAAACAAGCTCATTTGCACATATTTGTCATCAGGAAAAAAATAGCCGCTCACTGATCCAGAACATTCATCTCTAAATATTTACAAAGCATTATTTATCCGAATAAAAGAGACGTTTTTCACTCAACAGACCAGGCATATGGCAGCAGCGTGCAGTAGGGGATGAATTGCGCTGAGTAATTCTAAACAGATTTAATGCCAGCAATAATTATTTTTAATCAGACAGAAAGTTCCCTGGGTGATAACCGAACATGCAGCGTTTGAAAGCAATTCCGTCGACCCGCATTGTTGGATCCTGTTTGCTCAAATACTCTTGTTGTGTCTTTTGGTACTTCAGTGCAACTTCAACCGCCTTCCCATCTCCCTTGGGGAAGGGAAAAAAAAAGGAGGGAATAAAACCCACAAACCCCAAGCCCTCTGTCATTTATTTCAAGCATGTCTTTTAATTACAGCACTGCATTTAGATAGTGTACAAAATATTCCGGGCTGGATGCCTATTTAACAGACTCCCCAGTTGCTGCTTGAAGCTGCTCAGCAGAACACAGTGTGAATCATTATAAAATCTCTCACTTCAGGACGTACCCAGGAAAATGGAGAACCAAATGTACTGACAGCAAACATTTAAGAAAGAATGACACAGGAGGAGGGATTTTGCCAGGCTGTGGTTTTTCAGGGGAGTTTGACAGACACTACAGATGAGCACAGCGGGTTCCCAGCCCCAAATCGCTCCCTGCTGTGCTGCAGGACGAGGTGTTTTGTGTCACCCACCTGTCCTCGTGTCAACAGGCTGCGAAGCTCACAAACTCCCTCCCCGGGGGCTCTGAGCTCCCAGCTGTTTTTGTAACGCTGGGAGAGCACACCTGGAGAAGACACAGAAACCTTTGGTATCTCCTGCAGTCAAATCATAGATTCACAGCATAGTTTGGGTTGGAAGGGACCTTGAAAGACCATCCAGTCCCAACCCCCTGCTGTGGGCAGGGACACCTACCACTAGACCAGGTTGCTCCAAGCCCCATCCAGCCCATCCTGGAACACTTCCAGGGATGGAGCATAATTTCCCCATAGCCTTGGGACCATGACCCAGTGCCACACTCGGGACATCTCTCAAGTCCCATGTGTGGGCACGGCCATCTCCAGCTGGTCTGAGCTCCCTCACTGCTCATTTCCATCTGGGAGGGTGAGGAACGATGGCAACGCGATGCCAGGGACAGGCTGGGCTGGAAACACAATCCCTGCACCAGACAATGATACAGCCAGGGGTGAGCAGGGCACACAAATGAGGCTAATGGCATATTGATGAGCAATAAGATCCACCTGGCAACAGCTCGTCCATCTGCTGAATAAGCCCCTGTAAGGAGCTTACAGTGCTGCCCTTACCTGGGCTCTTTGTTACGCACTGGGAGAGGGCAGCAGCACCCAGACCCTCCCTGCCAGCGCTGGGCTCAGCACTGATCCCCTGCCACCACGAGAAGAGCAAATCCCCACGCTCAGCCCTCAAAAGCAACAGCTCAGGGAAGATTAAGTTATGTTCCTGGCAGGGCTCAGGGTTTCCAAGTCCCCTACAATTACAGTGACAATTACAGGGCTGCCAGTGGCTGTAGTCGGAGTCAGGGAAGCAGGGTGGGGGCTGCTGCAATTTGAGGGTTGGTTCCTGTCGTTTCCAGCATTAGGGAATGTTGATTCCTGCTGAGGGGTGTAACCAACACCGGGGCCTCATTGCCTTAACCTGCACTGACTGTGGGGGTTAATCCTGGCCCTGACAAACCCACAGCTAAAGGTCAGAGATGCAGGAGGGATGAGAAAAAGCAGGCATGGAGAGAGCCTGAGACAGCTTTCATTTCTGGTCCAGAAGAATGTGAGCCCAGAAGGAAAAAGTCCTTTGGGTCTGATAGACTCACAGATGCTCAGGGCATCAATCTCCTTGTCTCAGAGAAAACTTACCCAGGAGAACCTTGAACACCTACATCACCTGGGCATATTTGACTGGAGCTTAACATCTCCTGCAGGAGAGCTGAGGAGTTCAGAACACCCTTTGCAGCCTCACTTGGGGGCTCCAGCACAAATGCCATAAAGACAGGTCCACTCCATTAATCCCCAAGCCTCTCCCCATGTCTCTCAGCCTATTTCAAATTAACCAAAGGAGGTGATCACCAAATTCAGGAGCACAGCTGATGGGAAACAGGATTTTCATCTTCAGGTTACAAAACCCATCTTATTCAGCGAAACCTATTCTCTGCACCTGAAAATTGCTCTAACCTGCTTCTAAATGGGATGGACATCTCTGATCCTCCAACTGTTTGCATTCAGAAAAGACAAATGGTATTTTGCTTTCATCCCTGCAGCCTTTGCACTCGGCTGGGCTGGAGCACACAGCCAGCACATGCAGGCTGAGCTGAAACACAGGTTGTATCAGCACACAGAGAGCTCAAGGGGAATCATGCCTCTGAAGTGCTGTGATCAGGCTGAGAAGGTCTAGGGCTTGAGCCTTAATAGTCAAGATTATTTTAGGCAGGAAACAAACAGCACTGCTTCATCCCAAGAGGATAACTCTGGACTTGTTCTCCACCACGGCCTGTGGCACTCCTGGGTGCTGGGATGCTCCTGGGGAGCATTTTGGGAGATGCTGGGAAGAACTTCCCACGCAACCTTGGGCCTGACCATAAACACACCCAGAGCCTCACCGGCCCACGCCAGCCCCAGCAGGGCACTAGAGGACCAGGACTATGACCCTGCCAAAAGCCCCCACTGACACTGACCTTAACTTTCAGCCAAACCTCAGCCCCCTGATGGTGGTTTTGCCCTACTCCTGAGCAGATAAATTTTGGGATGGTGCTCAGATTTACCAGCGCCGGGCTCAGAGGTGAAATGATTGCTCCTTATTTCCAGCATCAAAGCCGTGCTCTTCCAGAGCTCTTCCAGCGTTCCCAGCAGTTCATTATCCTCCCACCCTCGCAGCCTCCTTGTCCTGCCATAATAAGGCGAGAGGCAGAAGTCAAAGGCATCATTCCAGGGAAACCTCTCAGGAACTGTTCATCAAACTTGCCCTTTTCTCATGAGAGTCATCTCATTTACATGCTCATTTAACGCTCGACTCTACATCTAACAGCACATTCCAGCTACCTCCTTCCTTTACCTAAAACCCATTTACAAAAGCACCATTTCCCCTAAATCCTAATTAGGCCGCTGTGACCCCACATAAGCTCCAGCAAACCCCTTTGTGTCCAAACAGGAGAGCCTCCCAAAGGCTTTATCCAAACACCCTCATCACGAGGTTGAGCGTATTCCAGTCCCACGAATTAACAGTTCCGCAAGCCTCCTCTGATTAACAAAACTGAAATGCCCGGGGAAAAAAAATAGGGAAGTCATTCCTAGGTGTGTTCCTGCTGCAGAACAAACACCCTTCTGCCCCAGGCAAGTCTCTCCCGCTTCCCCTGCACGACCCTTTCCAAAATCTCAAGCATGGCTGGCAGCCCACAAACCTCCCTGCGAGGGCCTATCCCAAAAAACACCGAGAACTTTACAATCCATCTGTCTGGAGGCTCTCAGGTTGCAGGAAATACTCAGATTAACTGAGAAGAAAGTAAATTTTTCCCGCTTCTGGTCTGCCACCATAAGGTGCTAATGCAATATTGTGGTTTCCATGATAGGAGCAATATGCAGCAGCTCAGAGTGGTTTTGTGCCCACACACCCTTGTCTCAGGCAGAGCTGCGCATCCCCCACCCTGAGCATCTTCTGCCCACCAGCACAGGACCCTCACAAGCTCATTTATTGGGTCTTTGCACTGCTGCTCCTCCTCTGTACCTACAGCAGGGGCCTTGCTGGGTGCCCCTGTGCTAATCCTGACATCCACCCAGCCTGGTGCAAGGAGGCGTTGTCAGATATTCCAGTATTAATTTCAAATATTCTTTTGTTTGTTTGCTTGTTTTTCCCAAATAGCATGGGATAGGCATGGAAAATACAAATAAAGAGTCACGTGGAGCTATTAATGCTCACTGCTCCTATTACCATAAGCTCGGGGTCGCTGGGATGTTGTGGATGCAGGTCAGGGAGCTCCCAGTAACACACCCCCAAAGGGATTTCCCAGCTCAGCTCCCACTCTGCTGCCAGCAGAAACAGCCCTGTCAGATCTTTCATCAATTTAACAAGCTCTGCCTCAAAATTAGTTTTGAGGTCTTTCACCCCCAGCAATGCCATTAGCCCCAGTTGTCCCAGGGTCCTGCAGCCATGTGCTGATCCCCTCTCAGATTCATTCCTGCCCCGTTCAGAGCCATTTGTTTTTCTGCTGACATGGCCCTTCCAGTTAAATCAGTTTGCCCCCCTTCCTGGTGTTTACATTCCCACTGTATTTATAGACAGGCATCACGTCCTCTCCCAACCTCCTTGGCCAAACACAGATGATATTTTTCAGCTCCCTGCCTAAAATAGGCCCTTTTCCCCTGCCCTTCCCAACTCTGCTGCACCTGCTGTGATTTAAACTCAGCCTTTTTGGGGGCAAAGGCCAGAACTCTGTGGCACATTCCCAAAGAGGCTTCCCCGGAATTTCGCAGAGTGCTTAAATATTGCCTCATCTTTGTTTTGCTTATTATGCTTTAGGGTCACATTTTCCTTTTTCCCCCACAGCGTCCCACATAAATGGCACATAGGGAGTGCACCAAGGTCTTTGTCCTTTTAATTTCCACTCACGAGCCCTCAGTTTAGTGGAAAATCTGCTTCATCTCCCAAATTCTTGAGCTCACCCTTTGTAATATGGCATTTGCCCTATTTTATCTCACCTCTAACCCATTCCCTTGCTTTCACAGCCCCTTCCCCCGGCCACAACAGCAACACTGACCCTCAAATTCCCTCTGTAATCTCCTGCCAGCACAGTCAGTGCTTCAGGGAAGGCAGGCAGGCTGCAGCCACTGCATTTCCCTTGCCTAGAAGGTCTGCTCCCTTTCGAAGAAAAAGCTCTGGTGACAGCAGGTTGGTATCATCTATGGCAAAACCCATGCCACACTGCATCCCATTTTCTAGTACCTGCTGGCAGCCAGCGGGAAAAAAACCAAGGGAGAGCATCTCCATAGTGAGCTCTTGTGCCGGGGATTTAATTTTCATATAGCTCATTAACTCACCCAGCAGCAAGCTCGCTGCCCACACTTCATAACTCCAATTATTCCCTCCATCCCCTTTCATCCCACAGCCTCCCAAGCCTTGCAAGCTCAAGAAAATAAAATCATCTCAATGACTAGCTCTCTTTATCCCCCTTTTTCAAGCCTTTTCTGTTCTCCAGTCAGATGATGCCACCTCTGACTTCTCTGTCCACAAAAGGCTACCTTAAGTATTTGATGTAAATGCTGCAGGGAGAAATACTGGCTCCATTTTGGGTTATTATCTCACCAGAATGCCATTTATTATCCAGCAATCTCCAGCCAAGCAGGGGGTCTGCTGTATCTTGCATTATCTTGTTTGGAGCACACAGATTGCTCACTACATGGCTCTCACCACAAAGAATACATTAAAAAAAAAAAAAAAAAAAAAAAAAAAAAAAAAAAAAAAAAACAAGAAGGGAGCCCAAATAAAACCCGGAGGACAAAAAAAAAAAAAAAAGAAAGCATCCAGTGAGGCTGCTGATATTATCCCGGTGGGGAAAAAAAAAGAAAGGAGTAAGTACTAATGGCCCAGGATTCATCCCAAACACGCAGAGTGTCCCAAAGTCTGGCTTGAACTGTAACACTCGGTGCTGATGTGGCTCTGCAAACGTGTGTCAGAAAGGGATGCTGAGGTGCAGAGCAACGGCAGAGTTTAAACACCAGAGCTGTCCAAATAAATCAGGGCACGGTGCCTCTCATCGTTTTACCTCCTGGAGCTCAGAAACCACAAAGACGCCACGAAGGTGATCACAGGGCTGGAGCCCCCCAGCACTGGAGGCAGGCTAGGAGTTAAGGGTGTTCAACCTGGAGAAGAGAAGGTTCCAAAGAGGTTTGAGGGCCCCTTCTGGTGCCTAAAGGGGCTCCAAGAGAGCTGGAGAGGGACCCTGGACAAGAATCTGGTGTGACAGAACAGTGGGAACGGCTTTAAACTCAAGGAGGGAAGATTTAGATGAGCTATTAGAAAGAAATTCTTCCCTGTGAGGGTGGTGAGGCCCTGGCACAGGGTGCCCAGAGAAGCTGTGGCTGCCCCATCCCTGGAAGTGTTCCGGGCAGGGTTGGATGGGGCTTGGAGCAACCTGCCCATGGCGTAGGGTTGGAACAAGATGGGCTTTAAGAGATCCCTTCCAACCCAAACCACCTGGGATTCTGTGATTCTAAGTACCTCAGTGCTTCCAGCATGTTCAGGATTGGCAAGTCCCATGTTTTCAGGCCAAGGGGTAGAGTGGAACCAGGGATGAAGGGCACTGGCGAGCTGAGATGCACCAGCACCAGCCTCATCCCAGCAAATAAAAAGTTGCCTCTGTGGTCACCACTATGGTCAGGGAAAAGTCCTGCTGATTGAGGCAGCATGGAGCCACTTGAGAGAGAAATCACAGCTCCCTGCTGGACAGGCATCAGGCAATGGGCAGAGCTCCTTGGATTTTGTGTTTCTCAGGAGAAGGGAGCCCACGAGCAACTCCGCTCTCAGGCAGGACACACCTCAGGGGCTTCACAGGGCTTTCCTAACTACATCAATGCGAGTTGTTTAAAGACTTAGAGATAAGACCATGGCCATGGTAATCAATTCTTCTGCTCAATTAGCCTTGCAGATCTAGGAAAATATGGATCTTATTTCTAGAGCAAAAAACCCCCCAGCATTTCTGCAGCACAGCAAAGGCTCAACAGCAGCAGCAGCATGATGGGCACCAGCCCTTCACCCTCCAGTGGCAGGATCCAGGTGCCAAGGAGGGCAATAAAGTGAGGGCAGGCACAGATGGAGACAAGATCCTGCCCTGAGGCTGGCAAGGTGCTCAAGTTATCCATGGAGGCAGGAGCAGAGCCCCAGTGCCTGTCCCCAGCCAGCAGGCTTAGTGCCAAGAGAAAGAGGGAAAGGGATTAAACTTATTGAGTATGAGATGCCAGGGGACAGGGAGAACTTCAAATACAAAATAAACTCAGCAAATTCCTCTACTCCCTGCCTTGCTCCCCTCCTTGAGCTGGCTGGACTTTCTAAGTCTGTGTCCATGCTCTTGGACAAGAGGCTGGGCCAGTGCGGTGTCCGCAGGAGTGAGCAGCACAGCCCAGGTCTCAGAGCCCACGTCCCCACCACATCCCTGGTCTTGTGGGGCACGTTACAACCTCAGCCACCAGCCAAAAATGCAGCATCTTCTGCCAGTTGCAAGAACTAAGAAGAAATTTTAAAAGCCTCCAGCACACAGAGCACATCCTGCAGCCCATAGCACAGCACCCACCACTGTCCCCTTTGCATGGCAGAGAAAAAGGGCAGAGAGGCAGAGGAGGGAAAACACTGTGGTTGGGAGGGTGTTTGCCCGGGTGTTTGACATTCCCAGACTTCTCCCACCTTCCCCAGGCACATCTGGCCGTGGGCAGTACCAGTGCAAGGTGCTGGAGGAGACAGACGGGGGCTCAGTCCTGCACAGCAGCGCTCAACGTTCCCATCCAGGGCTACCTGATCCCTGCGGACATGAGTGCTCTGATTTCATTAATCACAGATGATTCCTCACTGCTTTCCCTCTCTCCCCATCCCCAAGAGCAGCTCTCTGGGAGGACCAAACCCAACGTGTCGGGTGTTTCTGCGGGAGCAGAGCATCTGCCCTCGCTGCCTGGATTCCCTGCACGAGCTGCACAGGGCTCAGGGATTAGCAAAGGTCTTGCTCCACAGGCACCACACAGCCCAGAGATTTCTATCCCTATCCCACAGCCTGGCTTTGTACTGTCCTAATACCCTGCAGCAGCTCAGAGCAGGGTTTCCCCAGCACCAAGCATATCTTACAGCGTCTGCTCCACACCTGCCACTCCTCCGTCCCAACCTGGAGAGGTGCTGGCAACCCAAATCCTTCCCCCGTGGGATATTTTGGTTTTCCTATATGCATCAGTGACTTTACCACTTGCATCCCGTGGTTCCAGCTCAGGAAGGGAAGACAGAGATGCCAAGGGCTGCAGGGCTGACTGGGAAGGTTGGGCAGGAAAAAATCCCCGTTGTTTAAAGGGCTGGAAATCAGCAACCCTCGGGTGCTCCATCCCTCCTAAGAGGTTTCATCCTGATGTCTAATAGAGAGATGCAATTAAGCTGATACCTTATGCTTAATTCTATGGCCCCAAACAAAAGAGGGACATGGATCTGCTGGAGTGAGTCCAGAGGAGGCCACAAAGGTGCTGGGAGAGCTGGGGGTGTTCACCTGGAGAAGAGAAGGTTCCAGGAAAACCTTGGAGCCCCTTCCAGTGCCTAAAGAGTCTCCAAGAGAGCTGGAGAGGGACTTGGGACAAGGGCCTGGAGGGACAGGGCAAGGGGGAATGGCTTCCCACTGCCAGACGGCAGAGATAGATGGGTTATTGGGAAGGAATTCTTCCCTGTGAGTGCAGTGAGGCCCTGGCACAGGTTAGCCAGAGAAGCTGTGGCTGCCCCATCCCTGGAAGTGTCCAAGGCCAGGTTGGACGGGGCTTGGATCAACCTGGGATAGTGGAAGGTGCCCCTGCCCATGGAAGGGACTTGGAACTGGATGAGTTTTAAGGTCCCTTCCAACCCAAACCATTCCATGATTCTATGAAAGCAGGAAGATTAAACATCCCCACCAGCTCTTCCGTTATCTATAACCATTGCAATTCCAGGTTCTCTCATTCTCCAGTACAGGCTCACACAGGTTTGAACAGGTTATACCTCAGCCTCAGGAAATCCTGACACTGGCCGGGGCCTGCAGTGAGTCACCTTTCATCAGATCCGACACCCCCTCATCCCCCCAAATCCTACCTGAAAAGCAGTCGATGCCTTGCTCTTGTCCCTCTCCCACATAATTATCACCATCCCTGTGCCCCTGTAGCTGGGCCAGTGGGGCATCCCCATCCCCCTGTAGCACTGGCTTCAAAATCCAGCCTTGGATTAAATAACCCTGCACTTGGTAGGGAAATAATTGGTGCCACTCTGTTTGTGAGCTGTTGCTTTTGGTAATGAAAGCCTCTGTTCCAACCCAATTAGCATGATACTCCAAAAAGGCAAAGGACAAAGCTGTGATAGCTCAGGGACAAAAATAGTTAGTGGATTTGGATTGGAGAGGAGGAAAAAAGGGGAAAAAAAGGTCACACAGACATCATAACCTTACGGCAGACCTCGTCCCAACTGTAATTCTGGACTGAGTGGAGGGAGGATTCAGCAAGGACCTGAGGATGCTGTAAAAGGGCTGCACACCCCATGGCAGGGATGTATCCCACGTCATTCCTGCTGGGAGGTGTCCCAGGAGTTGAAACACCAGCTGATGGGAGACCTCACTGCAGCCTTCAACATCCTCCCAAGGGGCAGCAGAGGGGCAGCACCAACCCCTTCACTCTCATGACCAGTGACAGGACTGGAGGGAAAGGCTGGAGCTGAGTCAGGGGAGGGTTAGGTTGGATATTGGGAAAATGTTCTTCATCCTGAGGGTGGTGGGCACTGACCAGGCTCCCCAGGGAATGGTCACGGCCCCAAGGCTGCCAGAGCTCCAGGAGCGTTTGGACAACGCTCCCAGGCACAGGGTGGGATTGTTGGGGTGTCCTGTGCAGGGCCAGGATTTGGACTTGATCCTTATGGATCCCTTCCAGCTCGGGATATTTTGTGATTCTATGGAATGCCTTCTCCAGGCACCCTGCACTGAGGAGTATCCCTGGGGAGGGAAGGCTGGACACTCAGCTCCATCCCTGATTTGAAGTGGGAGCTAAATCCCGCGGGGGCCGGTGTGTTAAACCCCACGTGTGAGCAGCCTCTGGGCCCCAGCTCTCACTCAGAGGCTGCTAAAGGTGGCTTCAGCTCCGCAGAGCTCTGCACTTCCAGGGGGTTTTGGGGCTATAATCCCGGCTGCAATCCTGGCTGCCTTGCATAATGGGTTGCATTACGTGTAATCCGTGCACTAATACGCTCTGAGCGGGAGCCAGAGCTGATATTGGACAATTTACCCCGGAAAAACCACTCACCCTTCTGCAGGCAGGAGGGTGGGGTGTGCCTGAGGACGTGCTTAGGGAGCTGCCTCCGTAAAACAAACCACATCGGGGCGGGGGGTTCCAGGCAAAATCCACCCTGGAAGTGTTCCAGGCCAGGTTGGATGAGTCTTGGAGCATCCTGGTCTGGTGGGAGGGGTCCCTGCTCATGGCAGGGGTGTTGGAACGAGATGATCTTTAAATTCCCTTCCAACCCAAACCGTTCTGGGATTCTATATAACAATTATGGTGTGTAAATGTATTTGGGATGCTCTTATATGGCTACAGGGCACACAGACCATATATAGCAGGCAGAGAGTGTATAACACATAGGCAATATTTAGCATATAAACAATATTTAGCACATAAACAATATAGAGCGCATTTCTGTGGCTGTGTGGAAGGACTGACACAGGGAAGGAGTATGAAGGCAGGAGGATGAGGGCAGACATTCCCCAGAGCAAACCCTGACCACAGATCCAAGAGGATTCAGAGCAGAGACCCCAGGAAAAAAAAAAAAAGAAAGAAAAGCGAAATAACAAATATAGCTAAAAAAACATCCGTGGCAAAATAAAGCTGTCCGGATTTATGGAGAGCATTTTAAATTAAAGGCTTTGCATAATGCACGGGGTTTGTGTTTTATTAGCCTTGCAGCCAGAAGCAGAAGAAAGTCGTGGCAAGAGGGAAGAAAAGGACACAGCTCAACTTCCCTGCCCACCTCCCATCCAGGGTGGGAATGTGAGCGGCACCATCCCAGTGCGAAACAAACGGGCCGTGAATAATACGGGAACGAAGAGCAGGAGATTTAACCTGCTTTGAAAAACGTGTTACAGCTGCGAAAGCTCCCTGTCTGTGCCTCGGGGGGGCAAAGAGCTGATCCCACCCAAGCTGCTCCACAGGCACAGCCTCTGCATCCAGCCTGGTTTTCCCCAGGTTGAAAGCTGGTGTGCACAACAAAGGTATTTGTAGCCAAAGAAACCCAAACAAATGCTCTGGCAACCCCCGGCAGCTCATTAGCGCTTTACTACATAAATTATCTCTTCCACCCCTCCATCCCCCCCAGTTTTTCAATACTCCCGTGTCATCTTGCTAAGATCAGCTGTGTTGGCTTTGTTTTGCTGTTCCAGAACCAAGTGCAACTTTTAGACTGAAGAAAAAAACTCTTAATTAAAGAGTTCATTTGAAAATAACATCCCCCATGATTTTCATTGAGGCAAAGTGTTTCATGTGGCGTTTTGCACACCATTAAAACTGAAGAATTTTTGACCAGCCAACAGTTCTGGTTGGGAGTACTGATGTTTTGCTTATATCTGTGTGTACTCCCATGTGCCAGCTATTGCCATCTGGGAACAGCCTTTTACTACAGTGGATTTATCACACAGAGAAATAAGCTCAGTTGTCAACTTCTCTAATAAAGATGAGAGGTGCAATACAGATCTAAAAGCAAAATGCTGTCCCATATTCCCTATTAAGCTGAACACTGTCGGCTTTCTCCTGTGTCTTTACTTGTGTTCCCTTCACCACATAAGGAAAAAGAAACTGCGAGGCTGAAGAAAAAGGAACAATGTTGCATAATTTAGAAAGAAAAGTGATTTTTCTTTGCAAGGAAGCCCCCTTGGTGAGTAGGTCGAAGATGTAAAATATTAGGAAGAAATTCCTGGATGTGAGCCCAGAGATGTTGTGGCTGCCCCATCCCTGGAAGTGTCCAAGGCCAGGCTGGACAGGGATTGGAGCAACCTGGGATAGTGGAAGGTGTCCCTGCCCATGGCAGGGGGTTGGAATGAGATGATCTTTAAGGTCCCAATCTAGAAAATGCCTAACCTTCAACATATATTTAAGAAATAAATATTTAGAAAAGCTGTTTAGAAAAGCTGAAATCACTGGGACTTCAGCATGTGCTCCAATCCATGCTCCAGAGCCAGGGCTTGCCCTGCCATGGAGCTGGAGAGTCCCTGGAAAGGGGGTTGTCTTCCTTCTCCTCACAACACGATGCCTGAATATTTCATAGCCCCAGGATGAAGCAGTGAGGGCATCTGTGTTTAAAGAAAACATGTTTAACACAGAGAGCTTTGTAGCTTAGGGCAAAAGCAGAAGGAATGTTGCTTGTGTCATTTCCCAGACTTCCCCAGGCCTCCTGCCCAATTTCAGGCTGCTCAGAAAATGGCAATAAACACAGAAAATAATAATAATAATAGAAATAACCTCCCTCTTCCACTGCATTTTGCAAGACTGTGACTGTCTGTTTAATGGCCATCATATATTTAAAAGGCTTCCAGTGGGCAGCTGTGCGTCTTCTGGTTTGCTGCACAAAAGTGTTCTTCTTCCAACAGTGTTTGTCCTTTGTATTCCCAAGGCCATGGAATCCCCTCTCCCATTTCCCACACCTCTGTGCTACAGCAAGCCCAGGTGAGAGCTGAGTGTGTACCACAAGAAGCTGTGGCTGCCCCTGGATCCCTGGAAGTGTCCAAGGCCAGGTTGGACGGGGCTTGGAGCAACCTGGGATAGTGGAAGGTGTCCCTGCCCGTGGCAGGGGGTGGGAATGAGATGGGCTTTAAGAGAGTGTGGCCAGAGGCACAGCTATTTTATTTATTTATTTTAAAGCCCCATTTTAGTGGTCCGTCAGTCACAGACTCGTAGAACAGGCACGTTTCTCGTGACTGCTTAGCAGCACAGAGCAAACTGTCTGTCCTTGGCCAGCAGCAACAACTCTTTCTGCCCAAATTAATGCCAGATTGGCAAATCTTCCCATGATTATTTCATTTGTTGAGCTTCTGTGAGTGAAAACACAAGGAATTTTGTGAAATGTAAACTTCTGGGGCAAGGCCAGGCTGGACAGGGCTTGGGGCAATGTGGTCTAATAGAAGGTGTCCCTGTCCATGGCAGGGGTTTGGAACAAGGTGGTCTTTAAGGTGCCTTCCAACCCAAACTATTCTGGGATTAGATAATGCAGCTCTGCTGGAAGGACTAAAAGGATAGGCCACTGTGGGATTTCAGCTTGGCTTCTCTCCAGGTTTACCTTGGAGACCTCACCAGAGGCTCCAGGAGAAACCCTAACCCCAGGTCCGTGGTCATCAACTCCTCTTTGACCACCATAGGGCAGGGACATCATCCCACGTCCCTTAAAGGTGTTTCAGCCTCTTCCCAAATCCCTTATCAGCTTGATTTGAGACTCACTTGACAGCCCCAACCCTGACCTCCTGTAGTGCCTACTACGGAAACACATTGGGAGCTTTTCCAAGGACGAGGCATCCCATTTGGCATGAGCTTCCCAAAGGGCTCTGGCACCTGCAGAAATGCACTTTTCCAGCAGCAGCGATGCTGAACTCAGCCCTGGATATTCGGGGACGGCTGGAAAACACCTCACCTCCACTAAAGCTTGGGAAGGCCAGCAGAGACAGAAATCAGGCTGCTGGGGCTGAGTTTGGAGCTGATTTGCCAGGGATGGGAGGGAAAAGCCGAGTGTTTGCTGGTGTGTGTGCCCAGCTCTGCCAACCGAGCTCGTCTGTGGCAGCAAACAGACAGAGATTTGCAGTAATTGAGTGGAATAATGCACTGGAAATTTTTAATGTATTTCATTCAGAGATAAATTAGGCTGTAATTAAACAGTGTCAATTAATGTACTGCCCAGTGGAAACAGTAATTGCTTTTTTAAAGAGGCAGCAAGGTAATACCTACTCATTCCTAAGGGGATAATGATACTGATTTAACCTGGTGGAGGTATAAACAGCCCAGTGCAACAAACCCAAAAGTTCACTTTGATCACAAAACTACATTTCATGCATCCTCTAACCCCCCTCCTGCTCCCATCCAAAGCAGCCAGGAGTTAGCACTGGTTTTGTAGAAGAAACATGGATCTTGCTCCTTTCCTGCCCCAAAAGCTGAGAATACTTTCTTACAGGAGTTTTTCTTTAAGGATGCAAAAGGGAAAGGGAACACCTTATCCTTAGCTGTCTGCTCTGCATCTGTACAAGACCACCAGTATAACTACTGAAAGTTTCATGCCAGAGTTTGTGAAGAAACCCATTTGGATTTGTGGCTTGTGTGGCATGAAGCTTATGCCAAACTTCTCTCAGCTATCCCTCCACCCTGGAAAATCTTGCTGCCCGAACAGAAAAAAGCATTTCCCAAAATGTTAAGGGCTACCTGTGAATGTCTCCTACCAACTATCTCCTGGAGCCCCACACGCTGGATTTTACACCCCCCTTCATCTCTACCCCTTGCCTTGCTCCCTGCTGAGTTAATTCCCCTCCCTCTGAACTGCCCTCTCCTTTCATCCCTCTTTTAATGAGCTAAGTCATAGTTAACAATTCTCCTCTTTAAAGCAAGAGTGGTAGGAACCAGCTTAAAATTCAGGGCCGTTCCCTCAGGATCCTGGCAAATTCAGTCCAAGCCAACAGAGAGAATTTGACACAAGTGCTGGAGATAATCCGTGACATGAGTTATGGCTACACCAGCAAAGGGGGCCCTAAAAACATATTGATTTTACAGGCAGCATCACTTCACTCTGAGCAGCTCTAAGTTTACTCGCTGTCGATTTTTCTGCACTTTTTTCTTAGTTAGACTGAGAGCTTATTTTGCAAACAGAGCAGCTGAGGACCTGTAAATATGTATATATACATAAATATTTTTATATGTGTGTGTATATATATTTATATATGTGCATGCACACACACACACATATATATAGATGTGTATCTTCACACCAGGCCGGGTATTTGGGGACATTCTGAGGTTTTTGCAGCTTGCAGGACCCAGTGCCTCAACCCAAGGGTCGAAGCTGGCACAAGGTGAACCCACATCCAAGCCCCTGTTTGGGGAGGAGCCGTGGTGTTGCTGCTGCTGCTGAGGAGGAAGGATGGAGAGCAGCCCTCACCAGTTAATTTTAACAAAGCGCACATTTTTCTGGCTCTGTCATGGACTTGCATATTTTAACTCCTATCTTCTGTTCAGCAGCTAAAAAGAGACTTTCATTCCCGTTTTGGCTGCTGTGCCTCGTTTCCCATTCCCGGGCTGTCACACAGGCTCTATTCTCACAGCCACCCAGTGCTGATAACAGGGGAAGGACACCCCAGAGCTGCTGCCTCAAACAGGTGGGGGCTTTTCTGCACACACCAACTTCCACAAGCCCATCACTGTTATGGCTGCGGCGGGGAAGGAATATGAATCAGCACGGAGCCCGAATTAGCTTTCTGCCCACAGTTCTTCCCAAGGAATTCTTACAGAGATATATTTGTGTTTAAGAAAAGAGATTAGAGGGAGCCATATAAATGCAATCCATCATCCACAATTAGAAGAAAATTAAGATAGGGGCAAGAGAAACTTTCTCTCTTTGGGTCTTTTTTCAGTAATTATATATGTATGTATGTATGTGTGATTATATAGATGTATATATAAATATATATGTTTAGATATGCTATAATAGATATATAAATATAGAGATACAAACACACACATATATATATTCATATATTCAAGAATTTTTGTTAAAATTTAAACTATACACTATACATATACATTTACATCTATAACATGCATAAATACCTCCTTTAGGTATAGATATTGATATATAAATTATACAGCTATCTGCACACTGTACATACACACAAGCAGCCAAAAGAGGAAGAGAACCTGCTTGCCTTGCCCAAGGCCCATCATCAATTGAAGGAAATTTTATTCTAGAATTTCACCTCTTCCACCTCTTCTTTTTTTCCCCCCCTTAAAGACTCAGCTCCAGGAATCAAGTGAATCTTTTGTAACCACAGTTTTCTTCAAAAGAGACAACCAGAAAAAGCTGTTTAATCAAAAATTATGTTCTTATTACCATCATTTCATCATCAACATCTCACCATCAACATCCTGCTGCCACTCTGGGCTCCCACCAAGAGCAGGACTCAGAAGCAGGAGGATTCTCCAGAGTCTCCCCCCTCTATTGAAGGAGGGAACTGATGCATCAGCAAAAACCACACCTCCACTTAACTAAGACATAAATCATTGCAAAACTCAAATTTCCAGACCAACACACAGCCCCAGCACCCCTCTTGCTGCCTCTCCCAGAAGGAACTCTCAGGAGCACTGAACTCACCAAAACCATTTTAAAAAGACCTCATTTGTTTGGAAAGTGTGGGAGGTGAAAGGTTCCTTTAAGGAGATTTAAAGTGAAAACCATTAGCAGTACATTGTTCATTCGGTCCCTTTATCCATGACATGAGAACAAAATGATCTGATCTAAGTAAATCTTCTGGTTTCATAGCAACAACAAATATATATTTTTTTGTGGGGGGAAATATAATGCAAATCAGTGCCTAGGTGCATAACCTGTGACTACTTTATTTCCTGTACTAGAGTCTGTTGAAACACTATTAAAATATAATTTAACTAAATGGCTTCCTGAAAAATAATAATACAAAAAAAAAAAACAACAAACAAACAAAAAAAACCTTTCTGGTTTAAAGTAAAAAAATGTCAAAGTGAGGTTCATTTGTGAAAAATAAAAATGCTGTTTAGCTGCTATGTAACTCTTTCCATGAAATCTTTAAAATATTTTTTTGAAGAAAATAGTGTGGCTTGCCCTTCCCTAGTGCCGGGAATCAAGAACCAGGTGGGAGGAAATTGTCCTGCCGTGGCCCCAAGCGTTGCCCAGGTTTCCTCAGCTCAGTGGGATCTCCTGGCATCTCTCAAGGAGAGACACAGTGGGCAAAGGAAACAGCGACAAAAACTTCTGGAAGTGCTCAAGCAGATGAGGAAGGGGCATTTTTGTTGCAAAAAAAGTAATTTGGGTGTCTTGGTAATTTGTGCTCAGAGGTCACCACTGGTGTCGGGTACTCTTGCTGAGACACGAGGGCTGAGAAATGCAACTTTTCTGCTCTCATACCCACAACTTTCATAAAACACTGCCTGTGACACAACCCCCTGCTCACAGACACCGTCACCACCCCATCCTTCCCTTGCCATCGCTGCCTAGTGGCCTTTGGAAAGCAACAGTTCCTGCAGGATCCAAAACATTTTGTGTGTAGAAAAACAGGCATCTCCGCTACGTTTACTAGAAACAGGTCGTTTTGGAATAGGTGAATCACAGCATGTCTTTCTGCCCTACAAATTTGGGGTGAAAATGGCCACAGCTCCCATGCTGTGCCTGCGTTGGGTGTTCCAGGCAAGCAGGGGACCTGAGGGATAAATACCAGTTTTACAGGTAAAAAATAATTTCTTATGCTGATGTTTTCAGCCTGGACCTTGAGGCAAATGCCATTATCCAACTTGGGACATGTGGTCTCCAGTCCCGCCAAGGATGGACAGCTAAATTTAGGGTGACTCTGGGAACAGGAGAAACTGGGCCATGGTTTTCTGAGCAGTTCATTTGTAAGCTACTTCAAGGACCCCAATGGCCCAGTCAAAGCAAAATTCAGCCAGTCCAGATCTTGCCTTTAACCTTCTTGGTTTTCTGCGAAATAAGGAAATAGTTCCCTCAGGACAACCAAACCTATGAGTTTTCAGGGCTATTTTAGCATAACTCCTTCCCACAGGCTGACACTTCTGGAGTTTCCCTTCCTCAGTGGGAAAATGGTGATAATAGGATTTTGGGGTGATGGTTGGATGGGGACAACCAACTGGCATGGCAACGGAGGTCACAGCAATTCCTCACCACCCCCAAAGATGTGCTCAAGTGCTTCACTGCCCTTCCCCTAAGAAAAAATGCTCCAGATGTTTAATCCAAACTCCCTGGCTGCTATTTAAAGCCTTTATTTCTCTTCATGTCTCTGATGAGCAATAACAGAGAAACATTATCACATAATATAAAATATTAAACACCTGTTGTAAATATTAAATTATATACAAATATAACCTGGCAAAGATAATACTCGATACATTGTTTACATTGCTGCTGATTAATATTGGAGATTAAAATTAATACTCACATAACATAAACATCAACATGCTTTTAGCATGCAATTAAGCCAAACAATTTCATCAGCACAAAATGTTCTCGTCCTTTCAAAACGAGACACACTAAAAACAAAGCTGCCCTGAAAATATCACTGAAATCAAGCTCCAAGTGCAAAACATTTGGATCATTAAAGATTTTTTTTTTTCCCACACTTTGGAAATGCTGTTTTCCAAACTAGAAGGCCATGGTTGGAAGCAGTCAGAAATGAAGAAAGGGAGCAGGTTTAGATGGGATATTAGGAAGAAATTCCTGGCTGTGAGGGTGGGAAGGCCCTCGCACAGTTGCCCAGAGAAGCTGTGGCTGCCTCATCCTTGGAAGTGTCCAAGGCCAGGTCGGACAGGGCTTGGAGCAGCCTGGGATAGTGGAATGTGTCCCTGCCCATGGCAGGGGTGGCACTGGATGATCTTTAAGGTCCCTTCCAACCCAAACCATTCCAGGATTCCACAGTTCTATGAAATCCCACCACGATGGGCGTCCCCTGTCTCCTCCATGACAGTGTCCATTCCCCTCTTCACTGCTACGACAGGGCCATGAGAGCCACTGATATTTTCTTTCCTGGAAAAGCCATTAAAAATGGGATGAGTTAAGACAACTGTTGGATTTAAGAAAAAAGGGGTCTTCCTTCGGCAAGGCCACCACTGGAAAGAGACCATGGGAGAAGGATGCAAACAAACGGATCAGAGCCCAGGGAGTGAGACAAAGGTGATCAGAGGTCAGGAAAACCTGAAGTCTGAAGGAAAAGGGGAAAAAAAACTGAGGGAAGAGCTCCCAAGAGTCCTCAGAGGTATAGCAGTCCTTCAGAGACCATTCTCCACAGCCACTGCAGGCAGGGCAAGGAGGGGTGAATTAAAGCGCAGCACGTTCGAGGGAGACTTCAGGAAATCTTTCCAATTACAAGGTTAATTACGCAGGGGTATAGATTAGCTGGGGAAGCACAGGAATCCACGTCACTGGAAATCCTCAAGAACAGGTTGGACAAGCATGTAGGCATGATGAGGAACAGAGTGTCACCTTGGAGCCGGCGATGTTAAATAGACCTCTATTTCCTCGGATTGCTCCTACCCCTGCATTTCATCTCCACAGGAGTCTGTCCAGCTGCATTTTAGCCACGTGGGAGCTAAGAGGTGCATTAGCTCTTCAGCAAGCTCTCAGGCACCAAGCAGCACAAGTGGAGACTGAGCCCAGGAGATGCCCACGGGGAAACCGCTGTCCCTGTCCGGGATGTCCCACTGCTCCGATGGAGCAACTCTCAGTGCTCCGCCTAAAAATCCCGTGGCTGATGCCTCTGCAGGGAACAAGGCAAGATGTAAAGCAGGGAAGACGAAATGTGGGTGTGTAATTAGGTGACAGCACATGTCCTGGCAGATGATTGCAGTGCTAAAGCGTGCCATATGCTCCGGCTCCTATGGAAATCTTCCTCGGCTGACATCACTACGGAGCATTTGGGAACATACGCCGGTTCCTTATGTTTTCTCTGTCCTTCCTAAATGTTGCCAAGCGCCAATACCTAAACACAATTAACCTCTGACATCACATTGAGAGGCTCTGCGACACCCTCAAAGAGCAGCAAATCTCTCCCAAACATCCTTGGAGTGTTCCACCTGGAGATTTGCCCTCCAGGACTGGGACAAATCCATAGGTGTTGCAGCAGCCAGCACTGGGAGCAGGCAGCTCTTGTCCCTTCCAGCCTCCACCCACCAAAGAACTGGTGAATCAAACTGGTCCCAGTTTGGGGTCAGCAACACAGGGGATGTATCCAGGCAGCATCCAGGGCATCCCAGCCGTGTCCTGGATCTCAGCACCTGGAAAGCTACAGGTGCAAACTGTTAAGCAATTTAGAAGTATTAGGTCAGAGGGAGAGCAAGGGAAGAGAAATTGCCAACAGGGATTCTTCCAGAGCAAATTCCTGTCAATCCTTTCTACACTTTGACAAGAAAAGCAGCCGGGAGGATGGAGGGAAGGGAGGATGGAGGGAAGCCGTAGCTGTGAGAGAGCCTCACTCCAGGGAGGCCCCTGACACCTTCTTGGCTGACGACTTTGCAAACAAACAAAGGAAACCTGATCCAGGTGAGGTTATAAGGGCGGGGCACAACAGAGGGGAGGAAAGCTGCACCCAGCGAGCTGTAATCAGGCATTCCCTGCAGGGCTGCAAGGGGCACCCAGTCCCCATAGACTCAACATTTGCATTAGCAACCCAAGGATAGGCTCAAGAGTGTGTTAGAAAGTGTGGGGTTAACCCTGGGCTGTGAGGACTGCCAGGTTTGTGGAAGGCAGATAATTAGAACCACTCTTAATAAATTCATGGCATTTATTCTGAGTGAGCTACACAAAATTCAGTAAGAGCAGAGAGGTAAAGGGCTGTGTTTTGAATGGGTAACTAACACCCAAATCTAGGTTGGGAAACAGCATTTGGACAGGTCTAGAACACCATAAAAAGAGCTGAGGAGGCTGTGGTGGGGTCCACAACTTGGGATGATGCTCAGGAGGGAGAGGGCAGGTGCCAGGGCCCGCTTTGGGTGCACCCGTGGCGGGTGACAGCTCTCCTTGGGCACAGAGCAATGCTCCACAGCTTAAGGATAACACAGATGAGCTGGAGCTGCTCCAGGAAAGAGCAACCTGACATGGTCTGGAAACAACAGCCAACGCAGAAAGGATTAAAGAATTGGGGGCTGCAGACGTTTTCACCATCTGCTATTCAAAAAAAACCAAAAAGAAAGAAAACAAGCTCAGGTTTTGTCTGCTTTACCCAGAGACAGAGTGATAATTGGATACATTCAGCTGCCTATTTCACTATAAGCAGCTTCACAGCAGTGGCTGGCTCACCAAACTGGGTCTCTGGCTCTTGGGCTGAGGTTTCCCAGGCAGCACCTTCCCTTTGCAGCAATGCACCACAGCACACAAAGCTTTTCCTCCATCGTGCTGGTCACCCTTGGCTGCTTCTTAACTCCTGAAGCTCGCAGTGATGAGATACTTTTATTTCTATTAATTTTATAAAACCTGCACTATGGGTACCTTTGTGCATTTTACTGGACCTGTCCTGGAACAGCCACAGACATTGTTCTTTAAATTTCTGCTTTCCACCATTTTTTGCAAAGCTGTTTTCCAAATTATTTCTTTGGAGTAGTGCTTTTTCTTCTTTTCCCCTGGGTGGGTTCTCTGAATTTTTTTCATTCCCAGTGGAGGTCTGGGCATCCTAAGGAAGTGGGATAACAGTCCCCACCACACGGGGTGGGCAGAGCAGACATGGCACCTATTGTTCTCTGCATCCGCTGCGGCTATGAGGGGAGGAAATCAGCTTTATCTGAAGCAAAGAAAGACATCAATTAGGAAAATTATTAGGAAAAACTTCCTGGCCATAGCACAGCAATGCATGGGAACAGACGCCGCAGGCAACTGCGGAAACAGCCGCACTTCTGAGGAGCAGCCTTACAGGGGATGCCCTCCCAAACACGGGGAGAGGACGCTGTCACCTCGTGGTCCACACCTGATCCTCTCCACACGGGTTTACAGGGCTCCCCTCTCGCCCTACTCCATCACGCCCCTCTTCTGGGATCCCTGCATCCCTCCCCTGCTGGCAGCACCATGCTCCAGGGTCTCACCCTCACCCTGGAGACCCACCACGCTGAGCGTCCCTTTGCAGGTTAAGAAGATTCCACTCCTTTCTGAAGGGCTGGGAGAAGGGCAGAGGTTTTTACAAGGCACCGAGGTGGATGGAGGGTGAGGGTGGGTGTTCCATCTTCCCTCAGGAGCAGCATTTGGCAGGGGGAGGCACATGGTGGTATCCACTGATGCCACTTATTTGCACTGTGCAGGAATGTGCTCCAGGGCCTGCTCTGGAGCCCACCCAAGCATCGTCTGCAGGCAGGAGGTCCCTGCTAATGGGAAAGCCACCTGTTATTCCTCTACAAACACAAAAAAAATCCTGTTTCCTTCTGCTAGCCCTAGCCAAGCAACCAAAAACTCCCAAAAGCCGCAAGCTCCCTTTTAACCAAATTATTCCCTCTGAACAGCATTCAAGAAAAGAAAATAGAGCAGAGCCAGCCCAAGCAGGCAAAGGCAGCTCCCATCAAGGGGATTGCAAAAGGGCCATGGCTTGGCACAAAGCAGCAGCCAACATGAAGAGCAGAGTAAGCTACTGGCTCATAAATCCCATGTCTAGTGGGCTTTGCTTATTTGTTTATTTGTTGGGGTGTGGAAAAATCAAACAATGGAATGTGTTGTTCACTTGGCTCTTAGGTGTTTCTCTGCCCCTAATCTGGGACAAAACTGTGGTGCTGAGCTGCAGGACACATCTGGGCATGGAAATGTGTGTTGGGATGGATGTCTCAGGAGGCTCTGCCGCTCACCTTGGGCACACGTTTCCTAAAAAGCCAGAGAACAGCAAAAAAGAGCCCTTCCCTTCCACCTGTGTCCTTGCTAATCACCTCAGCAGGTGCCTCAGCCCACCAGGCGTGGTGGAGGGACCCCCTCCTTGTGCCAGCGGGTCACCAAGCCTCGTGCTGGGCACCAAAGTCAGTCAGGTGCCCACGGCGTGGCACGAAGCCGGGTGGATCCGAGCCAGAGCCGGGCTGGCAGCCCTGCAGGCAGGAGGGTGCCACCAGGGCTGTGCCAACAAGCTGCTCCTGGCCCCCCTGCCCTCCCCACAGCCTTTCTGCTTCAGCACATCCCTCCATCCACACCCGTAGCTGCTCTGACACCGTTGCCATCACAAATGCAACGTTTAGGGCCGGATCTCTCCCCTGAGTTAATCCCTGTTGGTTCCCGGTTTTCCCCGCCTTGCCTCTTCATCTCTCCATTTCCAGGCAGTGGAATGACACTGCTCCATTCCAACTGGCAAAAAGACATTTCAGCCCCCAGGCTGAGGCTCCCTGGGGCCTGGCAGGGTTGGGGCAGCTCCTGTCAGAGAACAGTCACGACCCACAGCGGAAGGAAGCTCCGGCAAAGAGGTGTATTTTTATTACTGTGGCTGTGCTTTAAGTTTCTATAGCTACCAGAAGTGAGCTGTCAGGAAATGCTGCTGCTCCCTCCTCCACACGCTGCTTTGGAGTGGAAAAGCAGGAAACGGGGCCCGTCGGAAATTGTTTTAACTTCCCATTTTGAAGCATCTCTCCTGCTCTCGTCTCCATACCCCCTTTCTGCGGTGGAAGAGCACATTTGGTGACGCTTCACCAAGCTCAGCAATCAGATTGCAGGGCCAGATGCAGCACGGTTTTCCTGCAGAGCTGTGAGCAATGGTGGCCAAGGATCCCGAAATCTGCTGGGAAGCCTCGTGCCAGGCTGGGCAGGGGATGCTGCCAGAGGGGTTGGTCCCCAGCCCTCATTTCCATGTCCTGGGCACGGATGTTGCCATGGATGAGCATCCCTCTCTGCCCTGCAAGGATTCTGCTGAAATGCAAACCCCACTCTGTTTTAGCTCCCTTTCCCTGTTTCCCTCAATCCCTTGGCATTTACAGACACATAAATGCACGTGGCATGCAACAGATCACCTTTAAAAAACTTGTAACTCTGCTTTCCGTTTTTGAGGGACGCCAGCACTCAGAAGAGAAAGAAAAATGGCCAGAGGAGAGTCACAGCCTCTCAAAAGCCAGAAGCACCCCTTGGAGCCCACGCTGAATCCCTTTACATTCTGGTGCTTGCATCCACAGCTCCCTGCTACAGCAATATAATCCCCCTTCCTTCTTCAAACAATGAGCCAGTCTTCAGTAATAATTTGCACAGTGTTCCACGTGGTGCCTGAATTGCTCCAGCAGGACACAGGGGTACTTAGGCACGAAATGACAAACAGAGTGTAAAGACCATTTCCTCAAAGGGGTTGAGGTGTTTGAGTCCTGCCAGTAACAAACCTCACTTTGTTCATGGATGGATGTGTTCCTGGAGGCATTATCTAGATCCCAGGTGTTTCTCCTCCTTCTGCCAAGTGCTGGGACACAACAGACCACAGTAATGTGTTCACGTCCCTGGCAGCTCATGTTCTCTAACAATGTGAGTGTCTTTCCACCGTGCACACACACACACACAGACGGATGTACACGTCCACAGTCCACCTGTGCTTGTGAATCAGTAAAATGTGAGGCTGGAGAGGTCAGAGGTTGGGTTCATACAAGCATCCCGAAGTTCAGCTGCTTCCCCAAAGCTTGTCTGAACTGCATGTGACCTCCTTCGGCCTGGAAATGCGAGGCAGACGGTGTTACTCGTGAGATTACCAGCACATCATGAATCTGGAAAAGCCTGCAGCCTCACCAGCAAAAAAACACTTTTCTTGGAGTATTCAGCTGCTGACCAGGGCCAGAAGTGCTCTGGGTCATGGACAAATGCCAGAAAAAGCTTTGGACACTGTCCAGCAATGTGGACATGGACTTCAGGTGTTCCTCTGCCCGTCCTTGCTGCAACACTTGAGACCTAAGACACAGAAATTGGTCAAAGAAGTTTCCTTTTCAAGCAAAATCTGCCTCCTCTGAGCTCCAATTCCCCAGCTCCAGGCAGGGTTGGCCATCACCTGGGTGCTGGAGGGAGGCTTGAGGATGACAGATGCCCACCATTACCTGTAACACTGCTTTTCCACAATTCCTGTGATGTCCTGCTCCGATTTGAGGCCCAACCTGCCAAATGCTGGGCACACACCTAGCAAAGGGCAGCAGCACATCCTTATCCTCATTATAAAATCTGCCTCCTTCCCCCAGCATGACTCAGGGGCTGAGCCTGGACACAGGATCTTACAGATATTCACAGAGTAACAAACTACACAGAAGCTGGAAGGAACCCCAGGATCCTGAAGGATATTTTTCTGCCTGCTCATTGACATTACACGATGTTTCACAACATTAAAATCATTGTTCTTTAGCATAACTCACGAACAAAAACAAAGCCTCCTCAGGTCAGTGTTTTGGCTGCAAGTTGCTTAAGAACAAGCAATATTTCTGCCATTTTTTCTAACACAGATTTTGCTATGTTTTGACGTTGTGTGAAATGCCAGAAGATTAACAACCTCCCTCTCCTGGGTCTGCAAAATCTCCTTTTACCACTGAAACTAATTATGCTGTTAACCACTAATGCCACCGAAGGAGAGCTAATGAGTGGCCAGACAGTGGGTGTTTTATCTCCCGGGCACAGGGAGCTGCAGCCCTACAACATCCAGCACCACAGGAAACCTTCCCTGGCAGACAGCCTGCCTGGCTAAAGGGAAAACCATGGAGGAGGTGACACAACAGCTCCAAAACACCTCTCATGTCTCCATCACCTGAAGTGCTCAGGGAAAACAACGGTGGGGATGTAAATGAAAGGATGCCCCGTTGCTTTTACCCCCCCAGGACATTGTCAGCTTTAATGAGTTAATATTGTTAAATCCTCCTGTGCTCATCAGCTGGGAAACTGGGTAGGAAAGGTGCTTTCCAAGGCAGCCCTCCCAAGACAGCATTTGTATATTCCCATCTCCTCCAACCATCTGCTGCCTTTCCAAGTGCTCCCCAGGAGATGTGTCCTGTCGTTGCTGCTGGGTTTATTGCTATCATCATCATCAGTTCTTGGTATTAATAACACAGAAGCGACTTGGAGCACTAATTGGTCCCCTCCTATTTCAACAGGGCTGTGGCCATCAGGCAAGGGAACTAAAAGAGGATAAATTTGAAAAGACTCCTCTGTGAAGCTGAGATGGTGAATATCCAGGGAAAACACTCCCTTTGGTTCACCCTCTAGTAGGACAGACTTCTGATGGGATGGAAAGACTCCTAAGGGGGCTGAAGCAAAACCAACCAATCTGGCTCATCAGTTTGTCCATAGGGCTGCCAATGATTCCACTGTTCCTAGGATACCACAGGAATTAAATTAACATTGTACAGTGGAGCTCCGAGGTGAGAAATGACCACGGGTATCGGTGAAATCACAAATTTGCACTGGACCTTCCTCCTGAAGCAGCCACCTCAAATTCTTCCTTTTCCCCACATCACAAAGATTGGACTCGATGATCTTGGGCGTCCTTTCCAACCTCAGTGATTCCTTGATCCTCTGACCAGAGCTGGGGTGCATCTCCAAGGTGGTGGTGGACACCTTAAACTCTGCAACCCACTTGGTGTTCACTGCAGACGTTAATACCTATTGGAGTCATGCCATGGATCAAGTTTAGTGAATCCAAGAGAAACAAATTTTCCTTGATCTTAACAGAAGTCCTGGGAGCAGAAGGAGACACCCTGGTTGCTGCCTCTATGATGGGCAAATCCCAAGATAGGAGTGGGATAGATCAGGATGCCCAAACATGCCTGGAAGCTTTCCAGCCCTTTTTCCATCCTCAACCATGCTAAATCTGCATTCACACCTACACGTCATCTCACCTCTCCACACAGCAGGTGATTTCCCTGCATGTCACCAGTTTCTGACCCACCTATTCACCTTGTTAATTATGCTCGGTGAAAGTGGCAGCATTGCTGCAGTCCCCACATTTCCCTGCCTTCCTTCTCAATTTACAGAGCTCCTCCAAGCCCTCCATGACCAACTTTCTATGGTGTGCATCCTTTCCCAGCTCCCCCAGTTTTGAGCCTAAGAACATTTTTATGTTTCATTCTTTGATGGATCACTCAAAGGCTTCAATCACCGCGTCTCTGGTTTTGCAGCCTTTCCCGAGCGCTGTTGTTTACATCTGGGACTTTCAATTGCACAACAGTTCCTTCACACTTGGGTTGAACTTGTGGCTTGAAATTGTCTCTTTCCGTGTGTTTGTACACATTTTCTGTGTCTGTTAAGGCCAGACAACAGCTCTCAGCTTCCTGGGAAGAAACTGCTGCTAAAAAAACCTCCCCTGCACAGATACGATGAGTTCTTGAAGGCAAAGAAAAAAGGATACGGTGCCACCGAGGTGGAAAAAAGGAGGTCAAAGCACTTCAGAGACTCATGCAAGCTTGGAAAACTTCTGGAAGTGGAGCTGAGAGTGGGGAGAACTAGCAAAGGGAAAGTTGTTTTCCCCTACTTTTGCCTTCTCCATTGCATTCCCTGTGCTCCCCATGGAACTGCAGGGTGTTTGTGCCCAGGAAAGGGGCCTGGACCCATCACAGGCCGAACCAGGGCACAGAGGTCAGGGCACGGAGAGCCCCAGGGGGCTGGAGCCCGAAGGTGACCTCGAGTTACAGGTTTGGGAGACACTTTCATGTGCAGACACCAGGCAAATTCAGCATTTTGGGGAGTTTGGGAATAAGTAGCAGTACCAGTGTAGACCAACCTGCCACAGACACACCCTTGGGGCTTCACACGGTGAGCTGGGACCTTGATCTATGTCATCTGCCACTGCAAAGGTCTTTTGGGGCTCCTCAGCTTCCAAGATTCTCCACCTTATCCAGGGCAGCTGTCCTGCAGGAGGCAGGTGACATCTGGAATGTTGTCCACTCCGATCTGGAGCCTCTGGGGTCTCTTCTTCTCCACAGAGTGGGTGAAGCCCAAGGGACTTCCCCTTGCTCAGGGCTCAACATCTGGTGGAATGGCCATCCCTGGAAGTTTTCAAAAAGGTTGTGCCTGTGGCACTTGGGAGCATGGTTCAGTGGTGACCCCAAGACAGCCTTTCCTCTTCCCGCTCCTCTTCTCTTTTGTTTCCTGAGTCCCAGAGCCAAGTTCTGGCCCTTGGGCTGGGTTCCCCCCTGCTCTCAGCGAGCTCCTCTCTAGTGGCTATCCTGTCATGTTTCTCCTTCAGCAGGTTCCTCCCAGCTCCAGAAACTCACTTGCAAGATGCTGAATTTTTCAGATTGCTGCCAAAAATGCACAAACCAGCTGTTACAACGAGGACTGAGTGGCCACACGCCTCCTCGGACCCCAGCCAGAGAGCATCAACCTCCCCAGGTCTGGATAAATCATGGGGGAGTTGTTGTGGGGTTTTCTTTTTCACCAGAATTTGTGTAACCAGACCCTGGGGTCGGCTGGGACCCGAGTGCCACCCTGGGAGAGCCCCTTTGCAGCTGAATGCAGCCTCTGTTGCAGCTCACACTGGCACCTCTATGTGAGACACTCCAGACCCCTTCTGTACAGGCCCCCCTGTCCCACGGTGGCACGGCCAGGCCACCCTGCCCATCTGAATCCCTGTTGGATGCAGGGATCCCCCCGGGGCAGATGTGCAAGTATCAGGTCTCCCGTGGAGTTGGGAGGACAGTAATGCCTGCTTTCTGCAAGGTCTGGGGCTGGAGCAGCGAGTCAGGGAAGTCATGGACACTGCAACCTATTTAAGGAATAATTCAGATCATCATCACTGGTCCTGCCTGTTCTTCTCCCAGATTAACACTCTGGGGCCACAGTGGCTTTGGGACAGATATTGTGGCAAAGGTGGGGCTGTCTGTTAAACACACTCTTTCCATGCTCTTTTCCCAGCAGCCTTTTTGCAACCAATCAGTCAGATTTTCATGGACACAGCACAGCGCTCCGGCAGTGCTGGGGACAGGCACAGATCCCAGGCAGGAGCACAGCACAGGGAAGCCCCATGTTGGTGCCAGGACAATGAGGTGCCAGGGGTTTGGCCACCCCCACCCCGAGGTCTCTGTCTCCTCTGGGAACTCAACCTGGAGCCAGAGAGGAAAACATTAAGGGTGGAGACACTGGTGGTGTCCCTGGACTATCAGACACAGCTGAACACCTCCTGATGGACAAGGAAATCAAACCCAGCACTACAAGTGATGCACTCCCATGGCTTTTGCTGTTGACATTTTTAAACCAATTGGTTTGTCGATGCTGGATAAACAAAATGGGGAAAAGGCAATTACTGAGGAGAGCAGCAGCAGTGATTGCTATTAGTGTTATTGCCCTCTGAGCCTTATTAGGTGCTTATGCGAGAGACGGGCTTTCCTGAAATGTCAGTGAGCACCAAACACTTGAAAATCCAGCCCTGAGGAGCTTCAAAAATCTTGTTGATTGCTTTAGACATTGTATGAACATGGGAAATTACAGCAAGCCTGCCCTCAGGTGAGTCCCAGCCACGTACATCAGTGAGAAACAGGGAGCAGGAGGAAGGAAGCTGTGCTTTGCAGACCTCTTCCACTGAACCAGCCATGCTGGGAACACTCCACAGCAATCCTTGGTGCCAGGGGACAAATCCTGCCACTCACTTTGGTAGAATCATAGAGTCACAGAAAGGCTTGGGTTGGAAGGGGCATTAAAGCTCACGTGGTCCCATCCCTCTGCCATGGGCAGGGCCAACTTCCACTATCCCAGGTTGCTCCAAGCCCCATCCAGCCTGGCCCAGAACACTTCCAGGGATGGGGCAGCCACAGCTTATCTGGGGCAACCTGTGCCAGGGCCTCACCACCCTCACAGGGAAGAATTTCTTCCAAATATCTAATCTGTTCTCCATTTCACATAGGTGGAAGGACCTCCCTGCATCTTCACCCACATCCAGAGTTCTCCACCAGCATTATTAGCGGTGGGTAAAGCAATGACCTGATTCCAAAGGAAAGACAGATCTCCCTCACTTCTCTACAAATGCCAAGTGGCTGCAACTGCAGGAAGAAGTCCTGAAACTCTGGAGCTGAGCAGGAGCTTTCCCAGAGGGCAGAAGTGGCTGGATCTGGGATTTACACTTGAAGTGTGTGGAGGTACATTCAGAGAGACAGTGCCAGCCCAGGAGAGCTTTTGGTTCAAGCAAGGAGCAGGATGGGGAGCTGACGTGCTGGAAGGGAACTGGGCTTGTTCCCAGTCACTCCACAGCTCTGCTCAGCCAGGGCTGGAGAAGCAGTGTCAGATCTCAGATCTCCTGGTTCCCAGCCCGGAGACTTGTTTATGGCTGATGCTTCTTCAGAACTCTCCCTCCTTGTAGGTGACATGGCCGTGGGCAGTTGTGGACTTCTCCCCTCCAAAGGACATTCGTGGGTTGGCTTTTACAGACTCAGTGGGCTTGCTGTCTCCTGGGGAGTTGTATTTACTCTGCCTTTCCCAGTTGTTTTCTTTAACCTAAAATAAGATGTCCCAGACTGAAAAAGAAAAGAAAAGTGAGCATGTTTTGCTCCCAGTGTCTGGATAAACACATCACTTCCCAAGCCTTAAATAGAGTTAATGGGATGAGCCATGGGGAGCTCACTGAGATGCAGCAGCTTCAGAGGCTGGAGAGAATTGCAGAGGTGATGGGGTCCCATTTTCTTTCTTTTTTCTGCTGACAAGAGAGGTCTGCTTGGCCATACCCCACACTACAAGGTTTGGGAACTCAGCCCCCAACTGCCTTGCCCTGGCTGTCCCCTGGTGCCTCTCGTTAGGAGTGTGTGGCTGTAATTAGCACGGCCCAAGCCCACTCAGAGCTCCTCCTCGGGGGCAGCTGCTGGCTGGAACCATCTAATTTTTCCCACCACAAAACAGCATTCATGTGCCAACTTGTCTTTTGCTGGGAGCTGAGCTCTGCCCTCCACAGGGCTCCGTCCTCCTCCTCCTCCCTGTGACTCAGAACGAGGTCTGGAAGGTTGGGTTTGCCTCAGAGGAAAAGCAATGATCTGTTTCAGCCCTTTGACCGTGGAGGAGTTAGTATTTTTTTTGCTTGGATGGGCTTTTTGTCTACCTCAGACCACCTCTGCCTAGATTAAAGGAAATGTTTAAATGTTACCAAGTGCAGATAGGGCTGAAATTACATCCTCCATCAGCTGCAGACAGGGCTGGCTGATTAGCCCTTCACATTTTGTATCCATTTAAGAACCAAAGGTAGTGGGAGAAGCCTTGAGATGTCTCACAGACCTTTGCAGAATCATCCAGGGGATGAGCTCGGACGAGATGAGCCTCCATCAGCTCTCAGAGGTGTGCCAGGCAGAGAAGACCGTGTGGCCCATCTCAGTATGGTTTCTGTGTAATCCTGTGCCCAGCTTTGGCGTTCCTTTCTTCTCTCACCTCCAAAAATGATCACAGAATCATTTAGGTTGGAAAAGATCTTTGGGATCTTTGAGCTCAACTGTTTCCCCAGCAATGCCAAGGCCACCACTACCCCATGTCCCCAGGTCCCACATCCACAGGACATTTAAATCCCTCCAGGGATGGGGACTCCACCCCTGCCCTGGGCATCCTGTTCCAATGCCTGACCACCCTTTGTGTGAAGAATTTTTTCCTAATATCCAACTGAAACCTCTCGTGGTGCAACTTGAGGCCACTTCCTCTCATCCTGTCACTTGTTCCCTGGGAAATGTGTCCTGCCTCTCCACTGCAGTGGTCTGAATGTATGGAATTGGCTAAATCTATTATCCCACATCACCAAAACACTTATTTTCTACCACAGGATCAGAGCTCAAAGTTATTGGTGCTCAGCAGCAAGAGCAGCCCCCTATTTCAATTTCTTTACAATTTTGCTTCTGCCATCAGAGATTCCTGTTCAGGAATCACAGATCCATCACCACAAGTGGCACAGGAGCAGAGCAGAAGGAAACCCTCCCCAGTGCATCGACGTTCAGCCCTGCAGTGTCTCTCTGCTCTTGCTGGGTGACTTTTTTCTGGTTGCTTTCTTGCGTTTTTTCGGACTGATCCCCTTTAAATCTGGCCTTCTGAAAATAACCTTGCCTCTGGAGAAAGAGCCCATCATCTTCTGCCCTGGTGAGCCTGACTTGCCCCCTGCCTGGGGACCAGAGGGGACCTCTGGCTGCTGCTCCACCTCCGGGCTTCCCACTGACCCTGAGCCAATTTCCTGGAGATGCTGCAGAGAAAGAGTACATCCAGCCCTTTGAAACCCCCAGGAACCAGATGTCACCAGAGGCTGCCAGCCCGAGACGTCTCGGTTGGCAGCTCAGAGGTGTTTGTGCTGCCGCTGGGAAATGACCCACCGAGCCATGGTAGTGGGCAGGGAGGGGGGTGACGGCTGGGGAGACATGAGCAGCTGATCAAGGAGCACCACTGGAGCAGGGAATGGCTGCAGGGAAGCAGGAGCTGCTCCCGGAGCCCGCAGCAGTGGGGACCCACCAGCCGTGCTCTACCCGGAGGAGAGGATTTGCTCTCCAAAGAGGAGAGGATTTGCTCTCCAACCCAGTGATGAAAAAAAAAATGCTGTGGAGGGAATGGGGCATGGGTTAAGCAGCCTACCACAGTGCTTCTGATTTACCATTTATTTACCACTGGGATTTAAATAACCTGCTCTGGGCTGAATGTGAAATATGACTGAATCAGACAGACACAGCTCAGCGGGTGAAAGCCTGAGAAGAACAAGCATCATTTCCTTCAGCTCCAGGGTAAAAGTTATTTAAGGACAAGGACTTATCCAAGGAGAGCCCCACAGTGATCTCCAAACTGTTCACACAGCCAGCTGGCTGGAAAAGAAAGCATCCCATGCATTACTGAGGATTAGGAGCCTTTGGTCCCTGGTCCGCTCTATTTTTTGAGGCAGAAGCCCTAGGGTTGTCTACCCCATTTCCTCCCCTCCCTCCCATACATCTCTCTGCTGATGGAGCTGAGAAAATCAGAGAAAATATGTGAAATTCAAGGTCCTCACTACATCTACTGCAAAAATATCTACAGCACATCCGCAACATCTGCACTACGTGCTAAACCAGATACCTGAGCTGTTCCTTGCATGTTTTCACATCAGAGAAGTATCCAGAGGCCCAAGAATTGGTGTCCAGCCATGCTGGACAAGACTGACTCCTGCTGCAGGGAGGAGGAAAGGGCTATAACCTCCATTTCCCAGAGGGAAACCAGAGGGGCCACAAAAAATAGGTGACCTCCGTTACTTTATAGCAGAGCCCTCATTATTTGGTAAAGTTTCATGATGTTGTCTTAAAATAAAATGGTCTTTTATTAGACATTTTCTTAGTGCAGCAGCAGGCTGAAACTCCTGTCATTGCATAGTTTAAAAGCCAGGCTGTAAAAGCAAAATGATACATCCCTGATCATTAATGCATTTCCAAAAAGGGTTCTCACTCCTTTGCTCTGCCTTTCACAGCCTGGGTGAAAAAAGGCTTATGTGAGCAAATCTAAAATTAATCACCTGAATGTCTTACAGATTCCCAGGTAACAAGGGCAGCTGTGAATCACTGTCTTTGCAAGATACACAGACATCAAAGACCATCTCCTGCTCTTTCCCTGGATTTGTTGCTCCAAGACTAGAGCAAACCTCTCATCCTTACATGCAGCTGTCAGAGGCAGAAACTGGGCAGCCTCACGTGGATGGGCAGAAACTTGCAAATAAATGCAATTCTACCTCTGAAGGAAATAAATGCAATTCCACCTCTGAAGCAGGTTTTGGATGGCAGATCCCTTCCCACCACTCTGCCCCAACCCCACTCCTCCTTGCCTCCTGTGCCATCAGGAGGAAATGATCCTTCCTGAGCAGCCAGGATGCTCCAGGAACGGTTCCAGATCCAATGGGACAAATGGGAGCTGACAGCTTAGATTAGCACCAGCACTACTAGAATCATTTCTGCAACCAAGAGAGATGTTTAGACATGTGAGTATTTAGACATTTTGGGTTTAAGTTGACAATTTCACCTATGGAAAAGCAACTTTTCTGATGACGTGCTTCCCTGGTGGAAAACATTCTTGGAGAGAGAGAGAGACCTGCCTTAGATCCAGCTGATAAAGACTCACTGTCTACAAACATTTCACCCCTGACTCCTTCTGGAATGAGAGAGGGATAAAAGGGTGGTTAATGAGTGAGCATCAGCACCAGGGAGGGCTTGCTCCACATCCATCGGGGTACAGAGGAATTTCCACTGACTCCAGGCAGAACCCATCTACACTCTGGGAATCCTTACTGGGCTGCAAAATCCTTAGGGCTAAGGGGCAGCCTCTGGGCTAAAAGGAGAGTCTTTCCAAGCAGGGATTGATTTGTCAGGAGAACTGGGAGCTGCAGTTGTACCGCAGGGCCCTGTCCCAGCAGGGCAGGTTTGTTTTGTTCAATATTGATTTGAGCAATGGCTGTTTCACCCAGATACTGCCTCAAAATCCAGTGGAGAGCCTGATCTCCAGCTTGGCAGAGGGTGACCCTGCTGCCCACCTGCACAAAGCAGCATTCACCTGCCAAGAGCACAGCCTGCATTCCCTGGGATTCAGGCTGGAATTCACAATATCCTGCCTGCCAAGCTGCCGAGCACATATCCGGTTTTTATCAAAGAGAGGGAGGAGATCCCTTAACCACATCTTCTGTTGTCCTAGAAACACCCCTTCTAGAGGTTTGTTTCCTTTTTTCTTCAGTCTCTTCATCCTGGTGCTGTGCTTTCCACGTTTCTGGCTTTCCCAGGGATGTGTGCAGAGGGCAGCAGATCTCCCAGATCCACTGTGCCCACTCTCTCCCATGGGCATCTTTTGCAGCCCATTCAAAGGAACTTTTTCAGGATAAGAATAAGCACCTCACCATGCCTGGCACTTCTTCCACCCATCCTGGAGGCACTATAGAGTGTACAACCCACTCTGCAAACTTCTCCTCACCTTTCTTGTTTCCTTACCACAAAACAGGCAAATCAGTGTGGCTCCAACTTCTCATGGCAACACAAGTTCAGGTTGAGAAAAACAGCAGTGAAATTTGAGCCCAAAAATGAAGAAGCTGATGGAGCAATAAGCAGAAGGGGAATATTTCTCCAAGGTCAGTGATGTTCATTAGCCCACGCTCTGCATCGTGTTCTCGGTGTGCAAGGGGTTGGTTGTACAGCAGCAGTGAAGGAAGGCAGGAATAAAGACAACCCCAGTGGATGGAGAGAAGAAATTCTGATTTCAACAAACAGGGTTTCTCTCGTCATCAACTTCATTTTCTGTGCAAAGGCTGGGGCGTTCTAGCCCAGCTCGAGGTGACTTTCTGTGGCCAACAAGGAGACAGGATGGGAACAGCTTAGCCTGGGACAACCTGCAGCCTCCCTGGCTCTGGGACCACTCAGTTTCTCTGCAAGGATATGTCTGCTCTCCATTCAACAGCTTCTGGGAATGGTTTTAGACCAAAATCCAGGGTTCCCTTGCACACAAGGTGCTGCAGGTGACGTGGGTTCAGGGCCAGCATGGGTGGTGATCCCTTGCGTTTGGTGTCCCCCTTTTTCTGTAGAGCTGAACAGAGATCAATTTTCAATCAGTGCCTCAAATATCTTCATTAGAGGCTACCTGAAGGCCCTGGGTTGGTGCTACACAGCCTTGCCATCTCCATGGGAGATGTTTGCCAGGAAAAGTGCTGCAGGCTCCGTTTGTTTTGTCTGAACTGGTAAGTCTGGGAAATCAGCTTAAAGCATTCCAGTTTGGAGACCCATTTCTCATAAACTCCTAAAGTCCCTTTCCTTCCAGCCTAACCCGATCCAACACATTTGTTTCTAGGCTAGGATCCAGCAGAGCGCTTCCTTTTGAGTGCCAACAGCAAATTTTTACGACCACAAAATAAACCTTGAAATACGATCTGTTTAGATAAGCGGTGGGAATGCAGAGAGGCTCTCGGTGATTTGAATCCAGAGGTGTGAACAGTTCTGCTTAAAGGACATTCCAAAATAATGGCACGGGTGCTGTGCTGTAACTTCCAGGAGGAAGCAGAACCTGCTACTGCTGGTTTGAATTACGGCTCTGCAAAGAGAAGCTGCACAGGGGCAGGAGGAGGTGCTTTACGAGCAGCCCTGAAGCAACGACGAGGTCCCAGGGAGTTCAGACCCCGAAAATCTGCCCCAAACCTGCCTCCCCAGAGCTCCTTTCACAGCTCCCCAGCTGCACAGCTGGTTGTATGGTGGCTGCCTCCTGCCAAGGAGAGAAATCTTCCCCCACCCGTCCATGTCTAAGTGGCTTTACGTGTCCTGGTGCATTTTTTCCCAAGTTCTGTGCTGAAGGGATTCCCATGATTCCAGATGAAATGTTCAACCCACTCCAGTGCTTGACCTGCTCACCACCACTGCTCACAGCACTACCACCGAGGTACCCAGTTTGGACAAGAACATTTCCTGTGTAAAGAACATTTGTCTGAAAGTAAAACTGAGGAGCAGAGATTATTTCTTCAACTCCCTGAAAGGAGGTTGTAGCCAGATGGGGGTCGGTCTCTTCCCAGGTAACATGTGGTGAGAGGAAATGGCCTCAAATTGTGCCAAGGGACGTTTATATGGGATATTAGGAAAAATTCCTTCACTGAAAGGTTGGTCAGGCATTGGAACAGGCTGCCCAGGGCAGTGGTGGAATCATCATCCCTGGAAGTGTTCAAAAGTCACGTGGATGTGGCTCTTGTGGGCATGGTTTGGTGGTGAACACTGAGGTTCTGGGTCAGTGGTTGCGGTGCTGTCGTGGGTTCTCACTACTACCGCAAAACTCCGCAAATACTAAAGGTTGTAGCTGAATATTAGAAATGCTCAAAAACCTGCCCAGAAGATAAGTCCTGGTGGAAATGGAAAACATTTGTACCATGTAGGCCTGGATGGAGCCATTCCTGGACAGGAAGAGCCTGCAGCCGTTTGCACAGTCAGGATATCCCAGGCTCCTGACTTCCCGCCCATGATGAACTCAGCCACCCTGGCAGCACCCTGTGATGGTTCCCATCATCCTGACGAGAACTACCCTGCCCAGACAGACAGACAATGACAGACAACTCAGCTCGGGGCTGAATTGCAGCCGTGGCACAGAGCCAAGCCTGAGCCATCATCGATTTGGAAACCCCAGGGATATGCGGATGTTTGAACTCATGTCCTCAATCCTGCCCTGGGGACTCAAGGGAACCGTCTAAATCTGTGAAGCACCCCGCGGCCAGGCTCCTGGCCAGCTGGGCAAACCAGTAACCAGCTAAAACAGCTGCCAGTGGCACTGCTGGGAGAAGGGCAGTGGTCAGCTGTGCATTAGCGGCGCTTTCCCGGGGGAGTCGTTGCTGGCACGGATGAGCTCCTGCAGGAATCCTCACCGCCCTCCCCATGGCGTGCAAAGGGCACTTTGCAAGGCGCAGCAACGCGGCCTCAAATTAGCAGGGACAAAACAACACAGGCAGCTGTTCCTCCTGCTCCCGAGGGAACGGGATAACACGGCGGGCACGCGGCAGATGCCGGGCACCTGGCTCCAGGCGGAACAGAACCTGGGCTCCGGAGCTTTCCCTGAGCGCTGACATCACCAAAGGTGGTGTGGGGACAGGACCCAGCCAAGGTGCAAGTCTCACCATGGTTGATATTTTAATTAAAGCCCCAGGTTCTGAAGTGGACGTGGCGATGGAGGTGGTTCCACTCTTTATATTTCAACCGAGTGTAGCCCCTGGTGCCTTCACTGAAGCTGGGGACACAGTTTCTTCAATATTTTAACAAATCTATACTTCAAAGGCAGGCCCAAGGGCAACCTGGAAGCCACCCTAACGAGCTGTATTCCATCACCCAGACTCCATGGATGGCTCCAAGAGATACCAGGTGTCCTGCTCTGGCACCAAGACCTTGCCTGGGTTTCCTGAGCCTTGTGTTAACTTTCGCTGTGAATTTTTCAGAAGAAAGAACCCAAGTCTGGGACTCCTCTCTATTTTTATCATGTTCCATCACTCCCAGCAAGAACCAGACAAACAACCCCAAGAAATGCCTTGGAAAGTCTGGAAGACAAAAATAAATGCCCAGACTGTGGTTAGAGGGGCTGAGCTTGGCTGAGCCAGCTTGGGCTGGAAAACAAGAAAGCTGTTTTCCTTTAAAATAACACTGGTGCCCAGAGAGGCAGAAATGCCATCTCGTGGGATCAGAACAGCACAGATCCACAAGGCAGGAGAGAAGGACAGGTTTGCACAACCCTGGCCTCAGCATGCCCAGAGAATTGTAATCCTGGTGCTGCACTGAACACTTCCTTTCTGTCCCTTTCTGCCTCCTCCTTTCTCTCTGCCTCTCAGCCAAGCCTACATCTGGATGCAGCAAAAATAATCTTGGAAATCCTGTTTTGGCCCAGCTTCAGCCACCCATGGTCAGGGCTGGGAAACAGATGTGGGACATGGTGGCTTTGCAGTAACATAACCCAGAGAAGACATGGCTTGAGTCTCCTGCTTCACCTCAGAGAGTTTCTGTGCAACCCTGGGCAGGTGAGCGTGACACAATATCCTTTGTGGGCGTGACACAATATCTCTCTCCTCACACCATCACTTTACCCACATTATCACACCAGTTGCTGAAAATTTGCAGGTTGAAATAAATCCTCTGCTCTGGTGAGATCTCACCTGCAGTGCTGCATCCAGCTCTGAGGCTCCCCAAATAAGAAAGGTGTGGAGCTCCTGGAGGAGGCCACAAAGATGCTCGAAGGGCTGAAGCCCTTCCAACCCTAACCATTCAATAATTCTATGAAAAGAGCCAAGAAGATAAAACCTGTGATTTCTCCAGACCTGATGGAGGCAAGGAATCACCCCAGCAGTGCTCTACAAGCCAATACACTGAATTCAGCTGAGCTCTGGGAAGGAGAGACACGAGGATCTCTCAGGGCACCAGGACCTTTCTGGAAGGGAATTTCTGTAGATAACTTGATGCTTTCAGGGTGAGAAACCCAGGTGTTGGTGGGATATAACCCAGGAGCAGGTTTTCTGGAAACTGAGATCAAGAAACAGAGGAGAGAGGAGGCACCAACCTCTCTTTAGCAAGGAAAAGAGGCTCTCTAAGTTAGAAGGGACTAAATTCCCTGCCATCTCCTCTGCTGGACACAGGTTTGATCTAGAGCTGTTCTTGTGAGCAAGGAAAGTGTCTTGAACAAGAATGGGGATGGGTCTGCCAAGTTTCTACCTGCCCCTAACATTATCTGGTGCAGCACTCTGGATCTTAGTGAAGGATCCCTGAGACTCAGGGTGCAGGGCACGCCTCTGGCTGGCCTTGCTGGCAAAGTAAAGCCCCCCAGCTCTTTACCTGCTGTAAATAAAGTCACAGCCTGCCTCAAGTCTTCTCTATTCCTGGCAACTCTTAGGAAACTCCTGCAATCCTTAGTAGTGAAAATAATGAGATTGCCTCCTAATGTGAGATTTCCTTTGCTGGGTAAAGTACACCTAAGGGCTGCTGATGTAATTCTCTCATACTAAGCTGATTAAATGCTGGGGAGTTAGAGCCTTTTATAATTTTATTACATTAGATTCCAGAGATGAAATGAATGGAAATGACCAGACAGTGAAGGAGGCAGAAATCTGTGCCCGCAGATTTTAGAGACTATAAATTACATTCAGACCATCCAGCTAGGTGTCTGCAAGAACAAATCTAATAATAGAGCACCCGTCTGTTCCACAATATGGATAAACTTGCGTTATCAGGGCTGTACAATATTAAAAGGACAATTACAAACAGGACCTCAGAGAGCGCGCAAAGGCCGTGGCATCCCGAGGATTCACGCCATCCCTTTGAGGAGGCCCAGCAGCCATTAGCACTGCTTAGCAACTGACTGCAGGGTGTTATTACCACCACTAATTACTTGCAGTGAGACACGAGGGTTTGTTGGACTACACAGAGGACGTGATTAATCCATTATCCCTACCCAAAATGCCTGAGCTGGACCATATCTCTGTGTGGAACCTCGTAAAGGTTTGGCTGAGTTCGAAGAGAAATAAGGATTGAAGGCTCTTCTGAAGAAAGCCTGGATAACTTTAAAAATCCAGGCAGAAACAGCAAAATGCTTCAGGATGCAAAAAAAAAAATCCCTTTGTCATTGACTTTGGGTCAACTGGCTCATTTCAGCCAAACCCTTAATTTCACTCTGGCTTGGACAAGTCAGCTGGGACAGAGATTACCAGTGAGGCATCTGCTTGCTGAGCTCCCTCCCGTTTTCCTTCACAAGGAAAAGCTGGATTTACAAGTAGCTTCCAGCCAGGTCTTTGTGCACACTCTTGGGCCATCTTGGCTGTATTGACCACAGGTTTGCAGTTGTTGGCCTGGGTGATTTATGCCTCTCATCAACAAAGCAGCCAGTGAGAGCCAGACGGCCTCACACACAATGTGAAATTCAGGGGACATTCATGCACCCGACGCTTTACATTTTTCTCTGGGCACTGTTGTCAGCAAAACACTCCAGTATTCAGATGAGGGTCCTGCTAAAGGTCAAACTGAAATTTGCTTGCATATCTGAGCAAATATTTGTGAACAATTTCCCCCATTATTCTCTAAGCTTTACATATGGCCCTGTTCAGCAGAGAAGCATGGTCCTTGTTAAAATATTTCTGGGGACTGCAGTGACTTAAAAACTGCCTGAAAGCAATTCCTAAGCTGACTATTCAAATGCTTTTTCTGCAAACAAAAGTTTATTTGCTATGTATAGATAAATGCTGTCAGTGGGCTAATTTGGAAGCACTGTTGATTACCCATTGTAATGAGGCCTATTACATAATTAAAAGTGTTTTCTCCTAACTGCATTTTGCTGCTAATTAACATTTTATGCCATCTACAATGGACACTTTGGGCTGCATCAAAGACATTATTATGCAATTTTATCCTAAGAGCAGACTATGAATTATTAATTAATATCAAATCTGTTGATTAAAGGGTAATTTGTAAGTAAGACAGTCAGAGCCAGGAACATGCTTTGCCCATAAATATTCCCCTGAAACACAGTCAAAAATAATATGGAGTGAAGAAAAGGTAGAAGATTGGGAGTATGAAACATGGGAAACTGGGCTAATTTATGAGAACCTCTGATGTTTTTCCAGAAATTCCTGTAGTTAGTGTTTTAATTAAACAGCGCCTTCTCAAACGCTCTGTCGTGTCCCAGCAGGATTCACCAAGTGAAAACGGTGGAATCCTTGTTCTTTGAGCAAGTCAGACAACAACAGGAACTTACAACTGTACAAATTCACCTCAACCTGGAAGTTCAGATCAAAAATCACCCAGGTTGGGGATGGAAGCAGCAGATGTTGGCAGAGACTGAGGAACGACTACAGAAATTATTTTGCTGCAGCATCACCTTGAGAAATGAGATGTGGGTGAGGGCAAGGCTGCAGTGTGAACGTGGGGAGAGTTGCCTGCCCACTGGTCGCTTGTGCACGTGCCTGAATTGGCACAAATTTATGCAAATGTCTAAATTTAGGTTCAGTCGGTCAAACCAAGCTGGCGAATGGATACCGGATGAAGTCCTGCCTTATTGGGATCAAGAGTGGACTCCCTTCAACATGTGCCAATTCATCACCTGAACTGCCCACCATGAGTGATAGTCAATGCACATCAGGCCCTGTGACATCCCGTCCAGCCCAGCTGCACCTCCTGACCCTCCCCATGAGGAACTGGGAGATCCAGAGGGCAGCGGTACCTGCTGGGAGCCACAGTCACCCTAAAACGTCAGCCTTGGGGCTTCCCTGAAGGCCAGGCATCCCGTGGGACTGGGGTGGGGGGCTGCGAAGTGTCCACGCCATGCTGCTTCGCTGCTCTGAACTCAGGGCTCATTAACCACAGGCACCAGGACACAACATCATCCTGGGACTCAGAAATGAAGGCACAGCCCCATGCACCCTCCACCAGCCCTGGCATCTCCTCACTGCTGCAGCAGCCTGGTTCTGCTCCAGGCTCAGGCCTGAACGGGCTGCAGCTCATCCTGAGGTCAGGAAAGGTAGTGCAATAATAGTCAGAACAATAATAATTACTACTATTATTATTATTATTTTAATAGTTATAATAATTTTAATAGGTGTTATTGTTGTCGCTAGTGTTGTTGTTATTATTATTATTAATCAGCCTGGTGATGTGCCTGCTGTAGCACCGCTGGAGACGCCTGAAATGCACCCCACGTGCTGCACAGATTGCACCAAGGCAGGGAAAGGCAACCAGGCTGCTTTCATCCAGCAAATGCCTGTTGGGAAAAGCTACTTGAGCAGTCTTGTTTACCAACATGAGCAGGCTGCAGGAGAGCTGTGTGACAGCAAACACCACACGCAGACTTTGTGCTTTAATTGTAGAAGGGGAAGGGGAGAGGGAAGCACTGGGAGTGATGGGGGCGTTTGCAGTGTGGCACAGTCCCAGCTGTGCTCGGGCTGCTCCTCGTGCCCACTGTGATCAGAGGGGCACATGGTCCAGGTGAGAAAGATGGCAAAATAGGTCATAAATAGAAAAATAGGTCAAGCAAAGAGCCATGCTTCAGGTCTTGGGCATCCATGGAAAGGGCTTCTCTGCAGGCTAAAGGGGGACCCCTGACATTTGTCCCTCATGATCAGCTCCAGAACATTACCACTCCCAAAAAGGTGACAATCTCCCAGATTCCTGGTTGCAGCAGAAGCCCCAGGCCAGAGGTGAAGGTCCTCTCCCCTCTCATCACAAGAGCTGTGTATGGACTCCCCCTGCCCACACCCAGCCTGGCCACGGGCACCTTGGTGAGTCCTGCCAGACCCAGGAGCAGTAACGAAGCCCAGGACCAATTAGTTGTTGTCCTCCTTGGAAGAAAAATGCACAGAGAAAATAATTATTGGACTTCATAAGCCCTTGGATACACGACGGTTAATGAGAGCCTCAAAAATAGAGACCTGTAGGAAGATGCAGCTCTGTTTACAGCAGCCCTTTTCATTATGTTTTTCACATTTTGACGTCTCCCATTATCTTTGGAGGACGTAATGAAGAGCTCCTTCAGTCGTGCAAAAAGGAAGCCAGACAGTACAGAGAGGATCTGGAAGGTTTTTCTTTACAAGACCGGGTAGTTCTGAAGGCAGACTAAAGGAAAGTCTTGTTAACATCATTTTTTTTTTACACTCTATGTTGTCACCTCACCTTTAGCAAGAAGTTTTACACTTTGGGTTAGCTGACAGGTCCTATTTCGAGTGAAAACCCCAGTGCAGGAGATATCACTGATAGCAGGTCTCCCAGGGTACCACAAACACATATATATATATTATATCCCCAAAACTGAAGGGATATTTGTCTGTACCCCCCAGTGCCACACCAGCTCTCATGGTTTCTTTGTGGAAGATCTTTCCTATCACATTTCTGGCCATCATGACTGCAGAGGGAAGCACGAAAGCATTAACTAGATGCAAAAGAAAAGGGCTCAAACAGTAGAAAAAGATCCCCTTCATTGCTATTTTCCTCAAGGTTTAAAAGCAGTGCCTCACCTGGTTGAGTTCTGCTCTTTCACTACCAGAAGGTGGAGGTTGTGGGGGTCCCCCATTCACCACCCAGTGTCACTCCAGCCTTAGTATTTCCCCTCCTCCCTGATGGTTTTCTCACAGAGAAACCAACCCATTCATTTGTAAAGCCATGAAAACACAGACGACATCCCTGCCTGCCACCCTGGAAGGCTCTCCAGGTGGTTGAAGCCATGACATATTTCCTGCTCCTACCACTCTGGGCTGTGGACTTTTTGACCCCGGCCACTGGCAGAAAGCCAAGCCACCCTATGGACTGCGAGATATAAATTTTTTTTAAACAAACATTTCACGTATGAGAGCCTATAAATATCCAAGCAATTTATGGCAGATTTACCGCTCTCCGTTTTTCTGATCTCAGCGCCGGGGCTCAGAGTTCAGCCCCAATCCAAGGTAACACACAGCAGTAGCTTTGCATGTCAATTAGAGGGAGAAGGTCGTTTTCTGGCTCGACCTCTGAGATCAAGTGCTAATGCACTACAGGAAAACGCAGTGATCTATCATCCAAACCCCAGCCAGGACCACTTTTTCCTAGGAGAAGGGCTTGCAATAACTTACTCCACACCATCAGTCATTTCTTGGCCGTCCTCTCAGGGGCATTCCCAGCATTACTCCAGGAGCAGGAGTCCTCAGGCCCGGACACTGATTGAACACAGCACCTTATTATTCATTTTATGGCAGCAGCTTGGTACCCAGGTCATGGAGAACAGCAGATCTCGTGCCTGGAGACTTTGTGGTTTGGTGGTGGTGCAACAAACGCTCTCCTCCCGATGGAGGGGTTGCTGGAAAGGGCAGCAATAACGGCAGGAGAAGTGACCTGGGCATGAATTATGTCTGGGAGCAGTCAAAAAGCAATGTTTTAAATCCATTTCACTGCCCTGTGTTGTGTGCTGGAAAGCACAGCCTGAGCTGTTCTCCCGCACAGACCAAAGCGGGGAGGCAGCCTCGAATGGGACCAGAGATGAAGCTGTGGCCCCAAAGGATGAGCTGCCCCTGGGGACACAAGAAGAAAGGGCTTCCAAAAGAGCTTCCAAAAGACATCCTGGAGCGTGGCACAACTCAGGATATTCTTTCTTTTCTTTAAGGACAAAAAGGAAATTTAAAAAAAAAATTCCCCCATAAAGACCTTTGTTTTCCTTCTCTTTCTCTCCTTTCCTCCTCCTTTTTAAGAGGGAAGATTTTAGTCTGGGAACAGGTGAAGAGCTATAAAGTCTTCACCCCAGCACAGTCCCCAGCACAGAGAACTGATGGCAGCCTCTCCCCGAGGGCAACGCGAGCTGGGAAGGATGCCAAAATGCCTGGGAAATATTTCCAAATACCTGCCACAGAGTGTGGTCTGTGCATCCCTGGAGAAAAACAAATCTGCTCATCAGACATGCTCCCAAGAAAGCAGGGGTGGGAGATGGTTTATGGGGGAGGAAGGACCTCTCTGGACAGGAGGGTCCCTCGCAGCACAGACAGCACGTGCCTCTGCTTCCAGGAGCAAAGCTCCGTCCCAGGTGCCCTTCAAGGAGGCTCAGAGCCTTATTTGCCTTTTTTCCCCAGCTGCATATTCATCTGCTTAGTTTGTAAATCCCTGGAGCCTCGTTTGTCCAATTAGTGCTTGCTGGGTCTCTTGCTACTGGCAAATAATAGGCTCTTCCATGCACTATTGCATTACCCAAAAGAAAATTACTTGGCAGCTAAGAAGCGCGGCGTCTTAGTGCCACGAGGAATTGAAGGGAGGAGAGGCAGCTCCTGCACCTTAACTGGCCCTGACATAAGCCCTGAGTGGACACGAGAGCTCAGCCCCATCCCTTGCAGGGATGTGAGGTCATTTCAGTGCTGTTTTAGTATTCTGGGAGCTGGGATTTGAGAAAAACTTGCCTGATCCATCCATTCCTGAAAGCTTTGCAAACAAACCTCTTCACTCCTCTGAGCGTCCACATCACAGGTGCTGCAGCATCCCACAGCTTCTTGGTGGCATTCCTTGCTTTGCTCCCTGTTACAGCTTGCTGCTGGTGAAAGTTAATCCAGGAGCCTCCCCTCCAGCCAGACCTTTTGCAGAAGAATAAATCATTTGAGTGGGTTAAAAAAGATTCCCAGGCATTTGAAGAATGAGGCTGTATTTTTAGCAACGAAAACAAACAGAAAAAAAGCTCTTTTTTTCTCATCCTCTCCTTTCTACTGGTGCAGTTCAGCACTCAGAGAGAAGGCTGCTGATACTTTCCACTATCCCAGGTTGCTCCAAGCCCCGTCCAACCCGACCTGGAACACTTCCAGGGATGGGGCAGCCACAGCTTCTCTGGGCACCCTGTGCCAGGGCCTCACCGTCCTCACAGGGAAGAATTCCTTCCTAAATTCTAATCTAAATCTCACCTCTTTTAGTTTAAAACAATTCCCCCTTGTTCTGTCACTAACATGACAGCACAGGATCTTCCTGGAGACCCATGGGGGGAAAAAGAAGGGGCAAAATTTCAGCATCCAGACAAAAGAGCAAAGAGGAATATAACTGATGGAGTCACCCACCCTGGGATGTAGCAGGGCCACAGAGCCCAGGTTTTCTTTCCTCCAGCCTGACATTTAGGACAGACATATATATTCCTTGACAGAGGTTTGTGAGCAATTTGACCTGTGCTAATTCTATACCCCCAGCTGGGAGAGAGCTGTGCACCAGACATCAATTTGCCTTCCCTCTATTTCTTCTCTGGCTGCGCCCAGTTCCTTAGGAAGAGGCAAAAATGTCCCTCTCTGATTTATCATATAACTTTAATAAGTGCATTTTATAGTTTAGGCCATATCCTTTCACGAGTCTCATTATTTTAGACTGGTTTTATAACAACAAAAATGTGTTGTTAAAGTGTATTTCTCCAGTGGACTCGAGCGGCCCTTTGGTTTAAGCCTCCCTCATGACTTGGAAAGCAGGGATTTTGTTTGTCAATATTGAATAAGACACCAAGATGACAGCAGGAGTGTCTAAAAAGGTGTGTGAAGTATTTCTGGCTGCATTTGGAGTCTATTGAGTGTGCCTGGATCATTATTCACTCCCCCAGGAGGAGTTTGGACGTGCTGCCCATTCACAGCTTGCCAAATCCTGCCCCTGGGGAAGGCTCTGTGCCCACAGGTCTGTTCTTCCCTTGGCTCAATTTTGGCTTTACAGAGGGGTAAAGGAGAACAGAATTGAGCTTGGATCTGCTGGAAGACTGTCCATCCACAGGCCAGGCTGGCATTGAGTGAATTTAAAACTCCACCAGACTTCAGTCAGCATTGGGCCAGACTTTTAGTTGTCATCCCACTAAAACAAACATGGGAACTGGAAATAAGCCAAAACCAGAGATATCTGCCCAAATTTTGGAATAAACTTCGTCTGAACCCAGTTACTAAAACCTGAAGTTAATTAAAGCAGGGATGGATCTGAGTATAAACTCCACATCAAACCCACCTGGATTTTAGGGACAGCCTGGCACATAATCTAAGCCCACCCTTGCTAGATAAAAACAACACCAAAAGTCAAACCATCCTTACTTGGCTTTTCCAGAGGGACAATAAGATCCATTTCCCTGCGTCACTCCCATAGCCACCCCTCTCCAAACAGGCAAATACCCCAGACTGAAACCAAAACCAAACTGAAATTCCCTTCTACACAGATCCAGGGGAGAAACAGGCACATCCTTGGCTGGTGGTGTTTGACAAAGTCCAGATATTCGGCCTCTGCCTTCCACCTTTACTGATTTCTGCCAAAATCTGTGCACCCCCAGCCCTTCTCTCCCAGTGTGGCCGTGTTCTCTGCTCTCCAGGTGAGTTTAGCAGGATCTACTGCCTCACCTCAAACGAAGCACGCTTAAACCTGGGCTTGCAGATCTGGGGGTTCTCATTAAAAGAGGACTTTGATTTGGGGCAGCAAAGTTTGGACGCCTTGGGAATGACCAGGGCAGGGGGTCAGCCCTGGCCACTGCTCAGCACTGAGGGAAGAAGCACATCATTGCACGGGACATACGGCCATTCAGTGGACACCCTGGAATGATGCAGTGGGTGCAGTGGACAGGAGCAATCCCTCACCCCAGGGAAGGAAAATGTACAGCTGGACCATGGCTACAGTGCCAGGAGCTGGTCCTGGAGCTGGTTTTGCAGATTCTGGGTGAAACATCATCCTTGATCTGACACAGGTAAAGCTGTCAGACAGGGCCACTCGCCTGTATTTAAAAGATGCTGCCTGTGACAAGTGGTGCTTAAGGGTCCTTGCTCCACAGCAGAAGTAAGACAGCCTCTCCCAGGCGGTGGGAAATGCCCCACTATTGCTTTAGCTGACAGAAAGGGATACTATATTTATTTCTATAGCCACATAGCGGAGAAAACAGGCAAAAAAAATTCCCATTTGAACTAAAAGGGTATACATACCCTCACTCCCAAATACTCTCTCTTTAGCAAAGAAACGAGGCACCTGCACACTCAGAACCACACAGAAATTATTCCTTATGAGCCTAAAGGGGAGCCGAGCGAGTCCCGGCTCCCTCATGGACTCGCTTTTTCTCCACTTTCCAAATATTTGCTCTGGAGCGATGCCGTAACTTTTGTTGTGCCCACAGACCGCGTCTGTGTGTGTGCAAGGAGATGTTAAACGGGGGGATACAAAAGAGCTCGAGGAGCGAGTGCACGGCTATGGGGAACGGTCCAGGTCGTGCTGCTCTGGCCACTTTGTGCCACAAATCTCACACCGAATTCCGGCGCGAAGCCCCGACGAGCAAAACTCCCAAGAGCTCCCACTCTCCCTCTGGAGATCTTCTGCCAGCTCAAGCTTTTAATTAGGTGTGTTAATCCCTGCTGTCTCCACAGCCATGGTTGCCATCAGCTCCGTTTTGGCAGCAGAAAGGAGGAGAGGGTAAGTCCATCTGCATCGGATCTAATTGTGGATTGATGTCATGAGCCTGTAAGATACTCCACACATGGATCCCAACATGTCAAGATCCAAGGCCTCAAGAATCCCAAGATTTTCTGCCCAGGGTGAGAGGGTTGTAACCATGTGATCTTTAAGGTCCCTTCCTATCCAGGCGAGATCCCTTGTCAGACCCTGGTTTAGGCACTTGGGAAAACAACTGCTCCAGGACACCCCGAGCTTCCAGTCTGCGCAGAAGGGATGTTTCAGCAGTGTTCTACGAGCTTCCAGGAGGATGAGCAGAAGCCTCATAATTCATGAGCTTTTGGCTCCATGGGAAAGGCTATGCCTTGGATGCTGTGCTCTCATGCCACGATGCCATGTTCTCCCTTCACACATGGCCCTACCCCTTCACACCCAAAAGTAAAAGCTCCCCTTTCCTTCCCAGGTTTATTCAGACCTGCAAAGTGCCCCAATCCAAAGTATGAATGACAAAGAGCAGGGGAAGAATCCAGACAGGACCCCCCACTTCTGCCATCATGGACCCTCTGGCAGGGTTGGCCCAGGTCCACTGTGCACTGGCACATCCCCCATCCATGGAAAACTGCTTTAAGGAATAAAAAAATCTCCCAGTTTGTGCAAAGAACAGAGAGAGCCTGTTCCCAAGACCGCATTAAGATGCTTAACTTAGTGTTGCAACAGGTTTTTCAAACATTTCTGGCTCTGGTAAAACATTTTAATAACCCTGATAATGTTTATCATGTGGTTAGGGGTGTTTGGGCTAGAATAAGCCACAACTCCAGCTGGCAGGAACCCCAGGAGCCAAATAACTCCTGTCTCTGGACTGAGGGCTGAAGTTCCTCACTAACACTCTCCCTGGACTGTCCCCAGGGATGGGAAGCAGCTCAAATCCCTTTGGGAAAAGATTTTTAATGGCCTCAATGACTTAGATACATAATGCCACATAAATCCAAGGAGGCTTAGGGCCAGAGGTTTTGAAGCAATTCCAGCACGTGCTCACATGAGGATTTAGACAGAGCCCCAGGGAAGTATGTGGCAGAAGAAAGAGTGACAACTTCTGGAGCATCACCTGGAGCAGCCGCTGAGAGGGATGGAGAGGAGGTGTTGGGTTCAGAGAAGCCATCGCAGCCACTGCATTCCACCACCCCACTCGCCAAGCCCCTGCTCCAACGACTGCAGATCCTGCAGACTTCTTACCCTGCCAGGACCTTGCAAAAAAAGCCTTATATTAATCAATTCCTTATGAAGATGTCACTCCCAAGTGATCCTGCTGGAACCTGTGGCTGGACAGTGGGAAACAGGGGTTTAGGTAAACAGGATATTCCCTGTGGGGAACACTCACATCCCCCAGCAAGCAGGAAAGAGATGGATTCCTGGAGCAGGGTATTTTCCACTCTGATAGAAATAGGAGCACAGAGCCCTGGGCTACGCTTTTCCTGTTATGTGAGCAAAGTTCTAGGTGGGTTACTCTTTTTTTTCTTTTTTTCCATTTACCTCGAACATTCTGGATTTATTTTGTTGGTGTAGTCAAACATCTGATTGTGCCACACCTATTTATTGGGATTTTCAGCCTGGCTCCAGGATATGTGATGTGTGTGTGTGTGTCTGCTGCATCAGCCCAGGATGATTTTTACACTGTTTGAAAAGTGTAAAACTGGTAAGAAAGGGTTCCCAGCAAAAACACCAGAACATGTGGTGGAGGAAATAACAATGAGGAGAAAACCACCAGCTGAAATCCCAGGTCACATAAAAAACTATGCAAACATCCCCTGTTTTTTCCTCTCCTGTTAGTTAGGAGTTCACTCACAGGCCATAAGCAGCACCAGGCAGCTCTGTGCTAATCCATTCACGTGCCTTCTTCAGCTGTATTTCTAAATTGCTAATTTCTAAATGCTGAATCTAAAACAAAAAACTTGATACAAGCACAGAGCATCATCCAGGCTCCGGATGGAACCACCCCCATCGCCAGCCCTGGAGACAATCAGGGCTGGTGGTGCTGCCCCTGATCCTCGTGGGGTGGCAGGAGAAGAGCCAAGGGGAGATGTTGGGTCTGTGACCAGGTCTCTGGGAAGGTTCTGGAGCACCTTAACCCCTCTGTGCTGCTGAGGAGCTGGAAGGCCGTGGGAGAACCTGCTTATCAGGAGATGTTCGCACTCCCAGCATCTCCAACCAGTCAGTGGTTGGAGAGGGCAGGGGGGGGACCCAAATCCCTCGGGGAAGGAGATTCACAGCTGATAAATGGACCAGCAGTGATTCACGTTTTCACTTGGTAGAGTCACAGAATCATAAGATGCTTGGAAGTGAGCTCAAAGTTCAGCCAGTTCCACCCCCTGCCCTGGGCAGGGACACCTTCCGCTCTCCCAGGTTGCTCCAAGCCCCGTCCAGCCTGGCCTGGAACACTTCCAGGGATTGGGCAGCCACAGCTTCTGTGGGCAGCCTGTGTCAGGGCCTCCTCACCCTCACAGCCAGGAATTCCTTCCCGATATCCCATCCAGTCTTGCCCTCTGTCCTGTCACTCCATTCCTTGTCCAAAGTCCCTCTCCGGCTCTCTTGGAGCCCCTTCAGGCACTGGAAGGGGCTCTGAGGTGTCTCTTGAGGTTTCTCTTCTCCAGGCGAACACCCCAACAGGTACCTGAGCCAGGAGGGGATGCAGAGGGGAATTACAGGGCTGAGGGCAGAAGGATGCAATATTTGCTATCCCATTGAATCATGTGCGTGGTGCACTTGGATCAGCCTCTCTGGGAGCAGCACAGCGAAGACTGGGCTAAGCCATTGACTTTTTCTTCTTTTCCTTTTTTGCTGTAAAAACAGGAACCTTCCATAATGGATTATAGGACTTTAAGAAGCACATATCCTACGGAGGGAATAAATTCAGTGGGAAGGAAGGGGAGGGGCAAAAGGTTGAGTACCAGGAGTCAGAGCACTGACTGACATAAAATTGGCTTTGGTGGAACTGTGCTGATTTATTGCAGCTGAAAACCTGAGCTGAGGTGGGACCAGCCAGCAGAGAGGCACGGAAAAACTTCCCTGCTAGCGGGTGGTGCAGCCTTGGAGCACAAGCCCAGGGTGGCACCTCTGTCTCCAGGGCTTTTCAGAGCTCATCTAGTCAACAGGAACCAGCAAAATCCCATTTCAAGGAGCAGGGGATTGCAGACCCTCAGACGTTATCTTCTCACCAGCAGTGGTGTGACCCATGACTGAGTGTGTGTGATTTGCTCCAGAAGGACACAACAGTGTCACTTCTTCCCTGTTGGCTTGTCCCCAGCTATCCCAGGACTTTGGGGGGACACCCAACCTGTTGGCACATCCAGACCAAACCCTGTCCCCTTGTCAAGGCGGAGACCCCTGTGGTCCTTCAGCAACCCCTGCTGTGACCACGACCCCTGAATCTGCTGCCACACAAATAATTATCAGTAACAAACCCCACAACGAGATGATGGGTGGCCAAAGCACACCAAGGGACTTTCACCCCACCTTCAGGGGTGCAAGAGTGGGGCTGGGGTCCCACGGGCTGGACAATGAAGAGCCCAACACAACCAGGGTGTGCAGGCACTGGGCCTCTGCAGCTGGGAAATTGCTTCAGGAAAGCTCATGGCTCTGGCTCTGGCGGTTTTTGGAAGGTTCAGCTCCTCATCCAGTGCCCGAGGCTGCAATAAGGAAAGGAATCTGAAGCAGCATTGAATTTCAGTGGGATCTGAGCCCTGCTCCCCTCAGGTCCCTTTCCAAACCCCCGGCCAGCAGAAGCAAACACAGCATTTATCAGCAGCAACACCTCCTACAGATTGGTGCCGGCCCTCCAGCTGCACGTTCCTCGAAATGCTGCTCCCAGGGCAGCCAGCTCCACCGGGACACCTTTCCAGCAGGGGCCCGTGCACCCACAGACCTGCTGCTGCTAATTACCCTGGGTGCCAACGCTGCCAAGAGCTCCTAAGCCTGTAATTCGAAGCAAGACGAGGAGACGGATCGGTGGGCAGGGGGAAGACTGGGCAGCACGAGCTGCTGCAGGTCAGCGGGCGGGCTGGAGAGCATGTGCTACAAGAGGCCTTCATGAGCGTCATTAATCTGGATCCTTTAATTGGGAGTTTGGAAGAAAGCTTTTCCATCTGCCTCGTGAGAAGGAGGGCCAGAGCGGCCCTGAGGAGGCTGGAGCTGGGTGACTACCAGCCCCTGAGAGGCTGGCTCGTGGAATGGGTTCCATCTTCCCTCACTGCAAGCAGCCTCCTGGACGAGGGACATGCACCACAACACGCTCCTGGCCCTCCTCTGCTGGCTCAGCACAGCAGCCCCGGGGGAGGATGAATTTCCATCCCTGCTTTCAAGTCTTGCTGCTGGTTATTGCTTACCACTGTATCAGCCATCAAAGTTCTCATGAAAACACTGAATAGGACACAAATTGCAAATTAGGCTTTAATTAGAAGCTGGCACCTGCTTTCTGACCAAGAAATACAATGAAGATGTCTATATGTTGCTATGGCAGTCCAGAAACATAGATTTCTGTTTCAGGACCCTTTGAAGACAAATTTACTCAGCACTATAAACTTGTATGCCAAAGTGATTAACACTTTAATGCTAATATCAAGCTGGACCAGTTACACACATTTTATTCATTAGAAGGCATCATTTTTCAACTGTGTCTTATCAGTATGTAAATGAGATTTTGACTCAGTCATTGTCTGCTCCCAAAAGCGCAGCCAAAGTGAATTCAATTAATGCGATTTACATCCCAATGTGACACGCGAGGCTGTGCCGGGCGTGATAAGGGAGCCAGATGGGAGCTGTGCTCCCGGCACAGCCCTGCCGCCGCCCTCCTCCTCCTCCTCCTCCCGCTCCCGGCTCCCCGCCTTTGCCGGGCACCCCCGGAACAAAGACACACGCACCAAACTCCAACCCAAACCCGGTTTTCCCTCCTGGATGCTTCTGCTGGCAGCGGACACGCCGTCTCCTGGAGCCGTTGAAATGCTTAAAATCATGGAAAAGCCTCCGGTGCCAGCCCAGGATCACGACAGGGTAATTGAGGACAAACTCCAGCCTTTCTTCTTGGCTCAGTCAAGCCTTACAGATGTGCAAAACCGCTGGTTAAGCAGTTCCCAGTGCAAGCACGGACCCTCACGAGATCCTGGCTCCCTCCTTAAAAATCCCTCTGGCTTTTCCCCGACTTGGGCCAAAATCCTGACCCTCCTCATGCCAGGGCCAGGCTGGAGGACGCCTGCTTTCCGTGCTGGCTCTGCACCAGCCCCAGATTTCAGTGTGAACACTGGCGTGGTAGGACTGACGTACACAGGCTTGGGCACTGCTCACTTGGACCAAAGGGAAGCAGGACACTTCTTCTCCCCACCACACTGCTCAACACCTCTGCACGTGGTTGTCTAACCAGAAACCTGAGCTTCTTCTCAGAGCTCAGGGTTTGTCTGTGGCCCCCCACAGCTCTTTGACACCAATTTGGTCAGAGCAGGCTCAGAGGCAGGGAAAGCACAGGCCATCCCTGCTGGGAATGGCATCACAGGCATTTTGCCAGCACCTGGTCAAAATGGAATGTGGTTGGGTCAGAGAGCCATCCTAAAACCTCTAAGAGAAGGCTCAGTGTCTGCTCTTAAACGCAGGAACTTGCCCAAAAGTGCTACTGATCTATGTGGTAGATGCAAGAACATACCTAAAAGCCTGAGAGTTAAAGAAACCCACCTTTTCCTGAAGTGACTGAGCTTCATCTGGAAATTCAGTGGGTGTTTCTGCCCTGGCTCGTGCCAGGACCCTGCCCAGACACTGCATGGATACTCCTTGGCTGGAGATTTGGAGGGCTGGGTGTGAGGCTGAAAGCCGCCACTGCCAGGCCAATTCGTTCACAGGGTAATAAATTTTCTGCTGAAGGGATGAGCCCTTACGAAAATTCCCAAAGCAGGCAGCGTTTATGGCTTTATTTACCTAATGCTGCTCGCATCCAGGTAAACCACGGACGTCTCTCCCAGTCCCAGTGTTTGTCCTGATCCCAGTCTGCACTTTGCCCACCCCAGTGGGCGCCCTGTTTGAGCACAGGGTGGGTCCACAAAGCAAATGCAACACGTGGCTCTGAGCAGGCACCCACCCCGAGCTGGCAGCTCCAACACAGCAGGGAAACGCAGCAGTGGAGCAAAGCCCACACGTCCACGGCAGTTAATTAATCCAGGGAACGAGCAGCCCTGCTGTCAGGCTGCATGGGAAGAGCCAGGAGAGCAAAGTGCTGCTTGGTGGTGCTGTAACCGAGAGCCATCCACCCTCTGTTTGCAGCAGGGAGCTGAATTTGTCCCCGGTGTCCCCGAGCTCACCCTGCCCGCTGTGCCCTCCGTCTCTCGGGGGTACCTACCCTCTTCCTCCTCTCTCTCTCCCCAAAATGACTCTCGTCTTTTGTGGTTGCACAGCTCATTTTCATGGTTGCATAATGCAATGTGGGAAAGCTTTTCCAGGCACATCCCTGTCCTACTTGCTCCCCTTCAGCTCCGACCCAGGCACGGATGCTCACCCCTTGCCTGCCAATACCCCCTGGCCCATTTCCACATCCCTCATCCCCATCCCCACCACTACCCCAGTGTGACCATTTTCCCCACTCTCCCCATCAGCAGGGATGCATCCCAGCTCAGTTTGGTTTCCAGGCACGGGTCTGGTTGAGCAGACCCCTTGTGCTGAGCTCTGAGGCAGAGAACCACCAGTAATTCACGGTGTGCCCCCCTTCAGCCAGCCAGCACTTTGTTATGTGTGAGCACAGTTAACCTTTTTCCACAAATGAAACATTCCACGACAATTATTCACTTTAGCAGAGTGACCGTGGAGGAAAGCAAGGAGGAAAAGACATTTCCAGAGAGGCAAATTTTGCCTGGGAGCTGGAGCGGTCCCCGTGACCCCAAACACAAAGTCAATTGTTGCTCAAAATCTTCCTTTTCAGGGTTCAAAGGACAGGCAATAAGCAAGCTCAAATTATCGCCCGGCCTTAATGAAGTTGCTTTCAGCCCGAGCAGAATTGCCTGTTTATTCATGCAAATTCACTGTAACCAGCTTACGCACATTATCCAGCCCAGGACCTGTGGGAGATCCTGGTTGCCTGGGGGAGATTAGGACAGGGAACTCAGGACCGTGTATCAGCACAAGCAGTTAAGGTGCTTCCAAATATCCCGATTAATTCCCAGATTGGCCTCGCATTAAGGTAATATAATGGGCCCTTCTTGTCTGAGTGCATATGACTGTTAATGATGGGCAAAGTCCCCAGGGCCTGGGACAGGCTCCAGCTGAGCAGCCCTGCACGTCCAGCCGGGGAAAACAGCAGCTCATTGATCAGCCCCCGCCGGGCCTTAATCAATACCAGCTCTGACTACGTGGAAATGCTCATTTATCTGTTACGTGCAGATAATAATGAGAGTGTCGGGGTGGCTGGAACAAATCCTGCGGGATGTTAACAACCCCCTCCCGTGCCTGCATCGGTGGGAACTCTCGCTTCTCATTCCCACGGGGTTGCAGAGTTTAGGTACAGAACCCTGCTGGCTGGTGCTGCCTGGGGAAAGGTAACCTTGCAGGCCTTTGCTTGCCAGAGCACACAGGGGCAGGAAGCAAACCAGCTTCCAGAGTTTGTTTCTAGGGAAATCTGGGCACCCAGAGCCAGGGGCCCTCACCCAAGTACCCTCCCTAACCTAAGTTATCCCAAGCACAGCTGAAGGGATAACTTAGAGCCCCTTCCGGTGCCTAAAGGGGCTCCAGAAGAGCTGGAGAGGGACTTCCTGGAGTGGCAGGACAAGGGGGAATGGCTTCCCACTGCCAGCGGGAAGGGTTAGATGGGATATTGGGAAGAAATTTTTCCCTCTGAGGGTGCTGAGGCCCTGGCACAGGTTGCCCAGAGAAGCTGTGGCTGCCCCATCCCTGGAAGTGTCCAAAGCCAGGTTGGATGGGGTTTGGGGCAACCTGGGATAGTGGAAGGTGTCCCTGCCCATGGCAGGGGGTTGGAACAAGATGAGCTTCAAGGTCCCTTCCAACTCAAACCGTTCTGAGATTCGGTGATTTTAAAAGCAAAGGAAGTTTCTCCAGCTGCAAGCACCAGAGTTTTGTGTCGATTTTCACTGTAGGGTAAATCCAGAGTGATCCAAGCACACCCCATCCCTCATGGACATCTCCAGCCTTGCAGGTGATGGCAGAGTCTGACATCACTGATGAAGGAAGAAGCATCTGGAGGAACTGCCCAATGCTTAGGGAGGGAAGAGCAAAAAACATTGCTCTGGGAACCCCATGAATCTCATTCAAGTTTACATCTGGTACTGCAAAAAGCCAACAAAAAAAAGGGAGATCTAAGTGCATGTAGCTCAGGGGTTTGGAGGATGGGAAGAGACAGGGGAAGGAACCATGGGCACGTGGGCACAAAGGGCAGTGGCCAGCCCAGACCAGTTGCTCCCCAGTTACATCTGTCCCACCACCAGTTTTTAGAGCAGATAGCACCAATCTCCAAGTGGTGCCGGGGTGTTCCCAGAGCACGTGGTGAGCCTGTTCACCAAGAAAAAGCCACATCCCTACAAAACAGATGAGCAACACTCGCTCTTGTGTGGCAGGAGAGGCAGCTCAAGCCCTTACTTTGTAGCTTCAGGAAAGTGGGGTAGCTTTGGAAGTGTGTTATTTTTCCATTTGTTATTTTCCTATTTAACGAGGCTGTTGTGGGGACACAAATATGAACTTCCTTTTCCTTATCAGCTGCAGAGGGGGAAAAATAACAAGCCACTGACCCCAGTTAACTCCTTCCCACAGCAGGGTGCTCCATGGATGTTGGCTGCATCCCCTCGAGGTCACTGGGTTACAACTCATCCCAAGGGTATCTGTTTCAACCCAGAAAAAAATCCCACACGGCCACAAAACAACAGCTGACAGGGAGAAGGGGGTTTGTTTTCAGCTGAGCCTGTTAAAACTCGTGGGTGCCATGAAAGTAAGAGCCGTGTGTTTTCAGGAGCAGCTCTGTGGCCCTAATAACTCGAAATTGGCTCAGGTTGAAGAGGCTAAAGTCTTCCTGCAGGTGGTCTGCTAACCAGCCTGGAGAGCAGGATGGGCAAGGAAAGCCTTGTTAGTGCCTTGTGAGAGAAGGGGAGAGAAATGCTTCAATCATCCCGAGTCTTCCCACCAGTTTTATCCTGTTACTCTGCCACAGCCCACCCAAAATCCATCCATTCCCTTCCACCAGACACCTTCAAGCATCCTGAAAAGTGCAGGGCTGGGGTTGAGTATCTAAAAACATGAAGGACCAAGAGTGAAGGAGATATTTAGTAAAGGCTTGACAGATGATGGATAGGATGTCCAGGGCTCAACCAGAGACCTTCCTTCACTACAGCACTGGCCCAGGTTGTCCAGGGGGTGGTGGGATCATCATCACTGGTGGTTTGTGGGTTTCAAGACCTTAAAATACTCCACTCCCATTGCATTCACCTTCCCCCTATGGAACTGCTCCATTCACAGGGTTTGTATCTCCCCAGCCAGCCCAGAACCACCAGCCAAGCCAAACTCTGCCACGACCCAAACCTGCCCCACCAGGAATCTCTTGCAGCTGGGGCTAAACTCCAGCTCATTTAACAGAAAGATCTGGCTGCAGAACACACACGTGTGAGCATAGCCCTAGAAGCCCAGAGTTAATTAAGCCTCTCACTGGCAAAAGCTTTTAATTGCAAAGCATGCGCCTGGCTGGAGGCTGGGCTGCAGGGAGGCTTCCCGCACTCCCGCTGCCATGGCACGCGATCCCATCCATGCTGGAGAGCCCAGGGCAGCAGAGGGGGCAGCTGCCACATGGAGGTAGACCCAGAGCCAAGGTTTTGACCCTTCTTCCCACCTGAACTATCTCCAATCCCCACTACAGGTGGGATTTGCAGCCCTCACTTCTCCCACTGGTCTTAAACAACCTCCCTCCCGTCCCACACATTGCTCTGGGGAGGGGGGAGAGACCTCCTCTGCCCCTTCGCACCCCAAAACACACACACAGAGGAGGAGGAGGAGCTGGCTCATCTGGGTGCTCTCCTCCCCATCAGGAGGGATGGGACAGACAGGAACATGGGGATGCACCTTCAGGAGCCTGGGAGCACTGGCTACACCCAGAACCACTCACTACCCTTCCCAGCCAGGTGATGGGCATGGAAAACCTGCTCAGCCACGAGAAACCACCAAGGTCCCATCCCCAAATCTTTTGCCACACATTTTTTAGCCTATTCCTCCAGCCCTGAGGATGAAATTCAGTCTGTGCCTTCCCCTGAGCCCCGGGAAGGCTTCCAAAGGGCACAGAGTGACGTTGTGAGCCAGCTCCAAAGTGCAGCTGCTGATCCCTGCCCAGCCCCACCGGGATAACAGCAGCACCTCCATCCCCCACACAAAGGTCAGTGCATCCAATGCCCACGGCCCCTCATCCTGCTAAACACCAGTGCTGAATCCAGTGGGGACAGGGGTGTTCCCCTCGGGCTGTCACCACCTCCCTGCGGCACCTTGGCTGCACCAGCTGGGCCGAAAAGGGGCAACACAAATCCGGCCTCAGTCTGCAGAGGTGAACATTCCAAGGGACGGGCTGGGAGCAGACTGCAGGCTGGGAAAGGGGAGAGGGTGCCCAGAGAAGCTGTGGCTGCCCCATCCCTGGAAGTGCCAAAGGCCAGGTTGGACGGGGCTTGGAGCAACCTGGGGTAGGGGAAGGTGTCCCTGCCTGTGGATGGGGAATGGAATTGGATGGGCTTTAAGGTCCCTTCCAGTCCAAGTCATTCAATAATTCTATGAAAAGAGCCAAGAAGATAAAACCTGTGATTTCTCCAGACCTGATGGAGGCAAGGAATCCCCCCAGCAGTGCCCTACAAGCCAATACACTGAATTCAGCTGAGCTCTGGGAAGGAGAGACACGAGGATCTCTCAGGGCACCAGGACCTTTCTGGAAGGGAATTTCTGTAGATAACTTGATGCTTTCAGGGTGAGAAACCCAGGTGTTGGTGGGATATAACCCAGGAGCAGGTTTTCTGGAAACTGAG